>CM034706.1:123867320-123882727 GCA_020142125.1 Phrynosoma platyrhinos | reverse complement strand
CCTCTGATGGTGGTGAGAAGGGCAGTTGATGCTAGGCTTGCCTTCAGAATAGAATCACTATAAAAGAAAAGAAGAATAGAATCACTATAAAAGAAAAGGGTCTCCAAGTCCTGTTAAGAGATGTACAATTTCTAGAAATTTTGAAGTCACAGGTTTCCATGGAAAAAAATAGGAAATTGGGGGGGGGGGGGGGGGGGGGGATTGAAATATGTACAATACATATTGTTGTCTAAACCTAAATTTACTATACTGCCTTAGCAACATAAAATGCTTAACTCATAATTTAGTGTATACAGTTGTACTATTTGACATATTTTATACCTAGTTTTATTTATACCCTTTATAAGCCTAGTTTATACCAACAAAATTGTAAATATAGAATATAATAAAGAGATAGCAGTAAGCCATTCCAACCCATGCAACTGAAGCACATGTATCTTGGGTTTTTCCACCTGAGAATTAGGGAGAAATCAATTTTTTTGGTTCCACAGAGGAAAATCACAGATTTTGAAATAAACAAAATTATGTCTATATTTGGTCAAAAACAATCTCATAGAATCACAATCTTAAGAACTTAGCAGCCTATGTAGATAGAGCATTTAACTCAGCATTGAGTATTATCATCACACACAGTATATGTAATTCAAAGATATAGCTGTGTTAGTCTGTAGAATCAGTACGTAGAGAAATCTTGTAGCATCTTTGAGACTAAGTGAAAGAAAGGAATTGGCAGCATGAGCTTTGCATCTGAGGAAGTAGACTGAAGTCTAGAAAAGCTCATGCTGTCAATTTCTTTCTTTCAGTTAGTCTCAAAGGTGCTGCAAGATCTCTATATGTACAGTATATGTAATTGTAATTAATTAATTAATTATAATATGTAATGGTGGACAACATTTGTTAAACTTACAAAGCATATCCTTGAAAATACCAGCTATACGAGTCTCTAATCAGAATCATTTTCTAAAAGATTAAGTTCTTAATCAGAGCCTTCATTTTTATCTTCATGGACTTTAAAAAAAAAACCATGAGTCTTGAATGAATTGGTGGCATCTACAGTGTACAGAACTGCATCCTGGATTTTTGTATATGTACGTGCACAAGAATTATTGTCCTTTAATCATGTAGACTATAGTCATATTTACTGTCGTCTTCTTCTGTTTGTTTATTTATATCCTGCCATTTTCCCAGTCTGAGAAGCATTTATTTGGTTATTTATTTATTTCATTTCACTTTTATGCCAGCTTTTTCCCAGAGCCATGGCGGCTTACAACAGTAAAAAAAAAATAACTAAAAATATATCAAAAATAAAATGGTCTCAAAAGCCATCAAAAGGTGCAGCAGAAACAATAGAGGCACACTTTCCCTTTTTAGTACCCGACCTTGAATTGGTCACTAAGGAGGCCAGAGCAGTTGTTGGCATAAATCCAGTTGTTAGCCCCCATAAATTTATGTTTGTGTAGATTTACTATTTAGCAATTGATTCAGAAAGTATTGTAATTGAGACTAGCTGTTGGATTTAGAGCAGTGTCCCATAACCAGGCATTAAGCCAAGTTGAAATACATCTACATATTATCCAGAAAGCACTAGTATATTGATTCCACCTTGTGTTCCAGCACATTCAAATATTTGCAACTAATAATTGTTAATAGAAAGCTTTTATATTCTGCTCTTCAGATGGAAAGGTTTCCCATATTTAAAATGACATGACATAAAAATAAAAAAATATATTTGATGGGGAATGGAAAACTGGAAAACTCCAAGTCAATAGTTTATAATGCTGTTTAGTTCTTCTAACAATAAACAGTAATGCTGTCAGAAGTTGTTGATCTTATAAAACCAGCTGGAATGAAAACATTTCAGAGAAGCTGAAACATGCTACTTTCTAAGATGAGCCAATGGAGGGACCCTTCTGCTGTTCTTGCCACTGCTGAAAGCATATTGGTATGGCTGCATGATGACAGCAGGGGGAGTGGCAGAGCCTAATTTGTACCCCTGGTTTTCTTCTTTGCCCTTACTGATTACACAGCCATCTTTTTAGGTGGACTCCTCTGAAAAATAATTACTACTGCAATGCTGTACAGTGTTGTAGCATTACACACAATGGTATTTTCACCATAAGCAACTGCTTCAATAACAGAATGATCCTGTTATTGTTGCATCAGATTCATTTTATAGTCTAGGAGGAGTTCTGATTCAATTTTGCATTAAAGCAAACAAGTTGCTGCACTAGTGAAGTATGCTTTTAACAGCTCTCGTCTTGTACCACCTCTTCCCCCTTTTTAGACAGAGAAGATTTTATAATGTTCATACAAGCATTTGTAACTTTTGATGTTGACAACAGTAATAATGGTCCTAAGCATACAGGCAGGATTGCATAGGCCAAGCCCATGCTGTTCTGCCCAGGTCAGTCCACAGACTGCCGTGGTAACAAGTGAGTGTTTAGATCCCGTCTGCTGCTGTGCTTTGGACCTGCTACTGATGCACACCCTGTATCTGCCTCCACCATTGTGTCTTCTGACAAGACTCCTGTTGTGGGTCCATAAGGGTGGAAATGGGGGCCCTGGCTGCACCCATGTGGCCAGGCACTCCCATCCAGTGTCAAGGGCTGTAATGGTTGTGTTTTTTTTCGCAGATGTGACTGTGGAGGCAGGTCCATCCGGTCTGGTGGTTCTTGCCCTGCAATTTGCCAGTCTTTTTACACTGGGTTAAGGCCCCTTTAGACTAGGATCAGGCCGGATGCGCACTCAGTCTGCCTGATCCTGGCTTAGGGGTAATGGACACAAGGCCAGGGGGAGCACAGGCCTTTTAGTCTGTACATACAAGCCCAATGTCTATGGCTCGAAGTGGATGGGCAAAAGGTACTGGTTTCGGGCTGCATTGGGTACAGATGACACCCCCCCCCCCAAAATGGCTGGAAGCCACACAGAGAGCATTCCAACTCAGAAAAGCTGACACAAAAAGGAGCTGCAGAAAGAGTGTTGTTGGCAGAAATCTCAAAGTAAGTCCTATGAAGCACAGACTGGTGTTTATCTGAAGTCTCAGTGGCAATGCCAGCAGGAAAAGGAGAGTGAGTGAGAGGCAAGTTTTTTCCTTTGAAACCACTGCATTTGCAAACTGCTATCAAGCAAAACTGTTTTGAGTGGTTAGGTTCTTTTACAACCTGGCCCGTAAAAGAATTTAGACCACTTGCCTCTGAATACATTGTGAAAAATTTGCTCTGTACTTTACAGATAAAATCTCAAAGATTCTTTCATACGTGTATGCTATAGTTGATGCAGGTTCAAGCAGCTCCTGTTGATTCAGTAATGATGGATACTTTTCAGTTTGTACAGCCTGAGGATGTTGAAATGATCCTTGGAGAGGTGAGAGCCACCATTGTTCTAGATCCTTGCTTCTCCTGACTCATTAAACAGTCCAGTTGTGGGTACTCATAAAATTCTGAGCCTGGATGCCTAGGTTTCTACAGTGACCAGGAGGTTATTTGAACAGTTAAAGCTAACGTGCCAGCTTGCCTGTTCCTGGAAATTTTGATCTATTAATTCTGACACATGCATTAGTTAAATTCCTTTTGAATTACTATAACACCCTCAATCCCAGGTCAGGTGGCACTCAAGGAGTTATTGAGCAGAGAACTACTACGGGTAGCGCTTTGGCTAATGACACAACTGGACTTAAACTGAAATGTTCAGCTAATGATGTATTCAGAGGCAAAAGAAAAATCTGAAGCTGCACAACACATACGTAGTGAGGATAGATGTAGCAAAAGTATTCAAAAGATATATTGCAAAGTCTAACTGAATCCATGTCAATAAGACTTCAGGGAGAACCCATCAGTATAACCTTAATCCAAGTTTATGTTCCACCTACACAGGCTGAAGAAGAATAAATTGAAAGTTTTGGTGTTAGAGTCCAGGAGAAATTTGATCACACATTAAAACAGGACTTCTTGTTAATCATAGGTGACTGGAATGCAAAAATAGGAAAAAGAGCTGAATCAAAGATTGTAGGAAAATTTGGCCCAGGATCAAGAAATGAAGCAGGAAACTAACTGACTGAATTTTTGTGAAGCCAACAGTTTGTTCATTGCAAAAACATTCTTCAAGCAACCCAATAAGCAACTGTATATAGGAACATCACCTAATGGCCAATATAGAAATCAGACTACATAATTGGAAGCAGAAGATGGAGAAGCTCCATTCTCTCTGCAAAAACAAGACCAGGAGCAGGTTGTGGCACAGACCATGAACTGCTAATACAACAAAGTAGAGTACAGCTGAAGAAGAACACTAAACCAACCACTGTGGCTAAATACAACCTGAAGAACCTCACTGTAGAATTTAAAGATAATGTGAAAAATAGATTTGCACTATTAAGTCTAGTTGATTGGGAGCCAGAAGAACTGGAGCTATGGACATCATCAGGGGAAATGCAAAAAAGACACTATCTGCAGCCAGAAAGAAATAGATGTTTCAATGAATGACAGATAAAACTTTTCAAGTAGTTAAGGACACATGAGAAGCAAAAGTAAAGGGGGATAGAAATAGAATCAGAACACTGAATGAACTGTTCAATGAGTTGTAGGCAGGGACAAGGAGAACTACTATAATAATCAGTGCAGAGAAATAGAAGATGACAATGAAAAAGGAAGAACAAGAGAAAGGAAATTTAAACCAAGAGTGGAGATGTTCTGTGGTGAGCAGGGGACTGCATGATCATGCAGAAATAAAATGATGGTGAAAACAATACATGGAAGAACTATATAATAAAAGTGAAAAGGTGACAGACACATTTGAAGAAGAACCTGTTAGCGTGGTGACGCAGTGTGTGGGAACCACGTAACGTGAAGCACCAGGATCCAGACTGTTTTCAATGAAGCAAGCAATGTTGTCAGTTGCAGGAAAACTCCTTTCCCCTCCAGACAGAGCAGAGAGAGACTCAGCAGATGTCTCACTAAGAGGCTTTTAATCTTCAGAAGTTCTATGTACAAAGGCTATGTACAATAATACACCAATGCACTCTCCAAAACATCAACACACATCAACCCACATGTGTGTCCAGAGGCTTGTCCCTTATATAGCCAGTGCTCCACATGGCTTTCTAGCCCTGCCTCTTCCTGTTGGGCACCTGTCAATCAACAGTATGATTCAGCATGTTTGCAGCCCTTTTGCAGCACTAGCTGTGCTTTCCAGCACCAGGTGACTCCCTGTCATTATGTCACTTCCTGTTTCATCAGCCTTGTTGCTGCATGACTCAGCAGTGGCCAAATGCTTAGTCATCATGGCTGCTGCCATTCACCACATTGTGCATTTTCCCTGAAACATTATTCCAATATTACCATATGAACCCACAATTTTAGAAAGTGAAACAGAAACTGTATTCAGAGCACTTGGGAGAAATAAATCATCAGGAGCAGATCATATGAGGAGGTGCTGAAAAGTTCAGCCTGACCAAGATGGGACTAACCTAAAGCCATGAAACTTACATACTATTCCACATATTCACTCCAAAGATCATTGTACTTGGCATATCATTTCTCAGATTTTTTTAACCTTTCAAAAAAGAGTCTGGATGTCTGGTCACTGAAATACTGCTCTACTACTGCTATCATTGTTACAAAATTTCCTTTCTTTAAAATTCTTTAAAAATGTTATGGTTTGGTAACAGGAAATAGTCAGATAGAGCAAGTTCTGGCCAGTAGGTTGGGTGGTCTGTGCACTCAAACCCCAAATTCTTCTGAACATCCATTTTCTTGCCAGCCCTGTGAGCAGATACATCATTCTACAAAAAGAGAACACCTTTCCACAGCTTCCCTCACCATTTTTCATTCAATGCTTCCTTTAATTGGCACAGCAAGTTAGAGTAGTATTCTGTGCTAATTGTTTAACCCATCATCATATCATCAAAATACCTTCCTTATTCCAAAAAAATGGGACTGGGACCTTTCCTGCTGACCTTTGAGTCTTGAATTTCTTTAGCCGTGGAGCACCTGAGTGCCACCATTGCAAGGACTGTTGTTTAGTTTCTGTATCTTAGTGATGTAACCATGTTTCATCAACAGTGACAAAATGCTCCAAAAATATCACTAGATCATGTAAAATGCTGCAAAATCAGCTTGAAGGTATCCATTCAATTTTGTTTGTGGTCAACATTCAAAAATGTTGCACTTACTTGGCTGACATCTTCTGCAGAGCATTGGGTTCATGGACCCATTGTGTTCAGGAAGAAGAAGGTGGAGAGAATGTGGAGAAACAAATGAAGTATATAAGAAGGAAAGAAAAGGAAGGAAGATTTAATAGAAGAGAGAAATGTGGTAGATAGTTGAGAAGTATGGAATAAATGGGGAGTATGATGGAAAGTTTGTATGATGATAGCTGTAATATTGTATTATAAATAGCTAAAAAGACCTTAGAAATATTAAGTATGGAGAAATTAAGACAAAAATGAAGAATGAGGGGAGGGGGAATAAGCAAAGAATGCAACCTCAAGAGAATCTGACATGGATAGCTGGGGAAGTCTCATGTCTCTCCCAGTAGGAAGGGAGAACCTGATTTCAGAGGAGGATAGGCAGCCAAGGGGGAAAACAAAGGAGATTGGGAAAAAAATGATGGCTAAAGGAATAGAAGAAATGGATGATATGGATACTGTGTCTATTAATGTAAACAGATTACATACCCTATTAAAAAGATACAGATTAAATAAAAAGTTGAAGGAGAAACGGATTATAGCCATGTGATAGTAAACACTTAAGAAAAAAGATAGGGTAAAATTGTTTAATTATAATTGATAAAACCTGCAGTTCGCAGGATATTTCTAGTGTCTCAGCAATTTTTTACTTGAGATTTACCAATCTATCAAAATCAAGTCATGAATACTCAACAGTTTAAAGAGTTGACACTGTTGAAAGCTTCCCAGACTTTGCTGCATCTTCAGTCTCAAAATCTCTACACTGAAAGTTGGAATACCACTTCTTCATTGTTGAGTATGAGGGGCACTTGTCACTTAATGTTTCCTTTGAGGTTTTCTTCTGCACTTTATGATGGCCTGGAGTTCAGCACTTGAAAATTCCACATTTTAAATTGACATGGTTCTATCAGTGATCTGAAAAAATTCAGAAATTAGACTACGGTCCTGCAAAGTGGCATTTTACAATATAAATGAACACTCTCTCAGTCTACAGTGGCAAAATTACACTCAGATTTTGGGAAATGGGTTGGACTGAAAACATTTCAGCACCCCCTTCTATTTCCAGTTTCTCTGTCTGGTTATAAAAGCTGAGCAGCAAAGCTGTTAGGAAGAAAAGCAACTCATTTGAAAAGTGGTGCTGGAGAAGAGTTCGACAAACATGATGGACTATTAACGACAGATATATGGGTCCTACAGCAAATCAAGCCTGAACTTTCCCTAGAAACTAAGGGGTGGAACAGATGAGCAGGAAGGAACAGATGAGCTGCCTGGAGCACCCTGGGACCGTGGCAACCACATGCCATGGTCCCGATGCTGGCCCCTGCTGTGGTCCCAAATGGACCATGGCAAGGAGAGGAAAAGATCTGCTCCTCCTGGGACTGGATTTGGGCTGCCTTAGGCAGCCTGGGAATAACCCCAGCACAGTTTCCGCATGGTTTAAGGGTGTGTGTCATCTAAACGCCACACCCCTAAGCTGCACAGAAATGAGCTTTTTAGGCCTGTCTGTTTCAGGCCTAAGATGACTAAATTGAGTGTGTTGTATTTTGGCCATATCATGAGAAGAAATGACTCACTAGAAAAGGCAATAATGCTTGGTAAGGCACAGCTCTGAATTTGCAAGACCTGAGCAGAGCTGTTGAGGATAGGGTGACTTGGAGATATATCATTCATAGAGTCACCATAAGTTGAAGCTGATTTGACGGCAGTCTATAACAACACCCTCAGTATGGAACTCCCTTTGAAAAGTAGTCAGATTGCCCAAAGAGCTGCAGCTGGACTGCTGACTGGGGCATGTTAGAGGGAGCAGATGACTTCCTTGCTACAAGAGCTCCATGATCCATTTCCAGGCACAATTCAAGTTATGATCTAGAAAAGCCTATATAGATTATGTTCAGGCATCTGAAGGACCACGTATTCCTATATGAGCTTGCTCAGGCTCCTGAGTCCTGTAGGTTTTATCAACTTCATGGTAACATTTGATGGGAACACAGGTTCCTGTGCTGGCTGCTCCCAGGTTTTAGAACTCCTTCTTTAAGGAGGCTAGGTTGGCTCCCTCCTTACCATCTTTCTGTTAGTAACTGAGAGTTTTTCTATGTTCACAGGCTTTTAGGTGCTGGTTGCAAGGGCATGTAATAGTGTGTTTTACTGTCTTTTATTTGTGTCTGTGCTTGTTTAAAAGGTTTGAATTCTATGGATAGTTTAATTGCATTATCACAACTTGTTGTACATTTTCCTTATTTCTTTTATTTAATTTTTTTTTTGTAAGCACCCTTGAGTCCCCAAGGCTAATCAAAAGTTGGGATATTAATAAATAAATAGCAACAATAACAACACTCCTCTAACTTAATTTGTTTCTAGAGCAGCCTGTATTGTTGTGCCATCTTGGAGTATATAATTTCACTTTTTTAGCCACATGTGGTCTACGTAATTATTAATTATATTGTATTATATTAATAATTTTACCATTATATTGTATTATATTAATCATTTTACAACAGAAGCATTGCATTGTTTGGTAAGTCTTTAAAGTTGTTCTGTAGTAAGCTTGTTGGGTTTTTTTTATTAACAGTTTCTTTCACTTGTTTATTATCATTTAAAACAAGGATAGGGAAAGTGTGGGCCATGCCCCATTTTGCAGTCCCCTAGCGCTCTCAACCCTCCTCCCCCAAAGTTTTTCAAAATCTGTTTGGCAATTATTTTGGTCCTAAATGGCTCAAGACTGCTGCCAAACGTAGCATTTCTCCCCTCCTCCCTACCGCCGCCCAAAAATCTGCTAACAATGAAACTAAAAATGGTGTGCTGTCACTTCTGGATGCATTGGGAGTGTGGCTGTGGTCCCTGCAAAGCATTCAGGGTTGCATGTGTGTGAAAAAGGGTCTTTGCCTTCTCCGAGGTTGCCCACATATTTTTATAACAATGCAAGCTTGCTTCCGTTTAAAATGTAACTTGGTATAGTAACTACGTAGGGTTCCAACATACAAAACAATGAGGGAATTAAATTCTCATTTATCATATTCAGTACTTCTTGACCAATTTGCTTTCCTTTCCAAATGATGACAGTGAAGCGCTGATTGGACTGCTGTTATCAATATGTATGTGACACGAGCGCTACATCTTGCTTCCACTTAGTAATTCTGTGCAGTTCTTGAGGAGACATCTGGAGGCAGTTTGGGAATGAAAGGAGAAACAAGCTGAAACTTAATTCACACAATAAATTGTGAGTAAGGAAGGCAGAGAGAGAGAGAGGCATTCACCTAGTTTAACCAAACAACAACAAAAAATTCCATTCCCTTTGAAAGGGCAAGTTCGTAGCGTGAGTGTCTTCCAGATGTGACAGTCTGTGGAAGCACAGGCAGTAGTGGTGGATATGAGCACCTCTTAGTAAGAGGTTGTGCTTGTTGCCATAGTGTCTCTGTTTTTAGATCTCATGGTTTGAAATGCTTCTTGCTCTCTTTGTTCTTGTCCTTGATATTTAGGAGCTATGATGTTTAGTGCTTGTTTTAATACATTTTGTGTGCTATTTTGAGAAAATATTTGAATTCTGAAAAGCTCAAATCTCTTAAAAGAAATTATGAAAATAAAATTATTGTAAGTTTAGATAGAGGAAACAAATTCTGCCATCACTTATCTCCTTTGAGCTGTTTGACAGCGTAAGAATAATTTTCTCATTCTAGTTTGCAGGAAGGTAGTGGGTGGCCCAAACAATAGAATGAACATTTTGATAGGAGTACAAACAGATCCATAAAACCTTTGAGCTTTCTTAAAGGGAGGCTCCTCTTGATCTGTGGTGGGAAGCCTGAAGCGTGTAGACCTAATTTCATCTGGTATTATTTGGCTCGCAAGAAACTTATAGGTCTATCCTTGCTCCCCTTTCTGGGAAATATGGACACACATACAGTACAGAAGGGATGGGCAGAAAAGGGATAAAATGGCACTAGGAAAGACGGAAGTATACAGTCATGGAATAACATCCACATTTAGCTCTGGGTTTGCTTATCACTGGCTGCAGCCCCTGTTTGATTTTTCACAGCCTCTGATAGGTAAGTTTCATACTCTGGCAATAGTTACTGAACACTGTATTGCCCACACAGAGTGTCCTATTAACATCAGAGACTTATATTATTGAACAAATATATGATGTAAAAAAACTATATTCAATAGGGAAAGCACTTTGTTTCTCTTGCTAAAAGTTCTGTGGGGGCCATATAATGAAAATACATGTACATTTGGCCATCCAAATTCGTGGGTTTAACACCCATTGATCTGATTATTCACGAATGTCTAGAGGGGATTGGGAAGAAGGGATGAAAGAGAAAGCAGGCTCCTTTTCTCTGCTGTGCCCATTGCATCCATGTGCACCCTGCCTGAGGGAGAAAGAGGGAGGCAGGCAGAGAATGAGGGAGGGAGGGCAAGTATGCCCCTCCAGGGACCATGGGGGTGGCCCCCTGTTTCCCCTCTCTCCTCTCCTGTGTCTGGCCCCTCGCAGACCCTGAGACAGTCCCAGCAAGAAAGGGGGAGTATCACAGATATTTGAAGTTTTCCACTTTTGTGCGGGTTCTGTGGAAGGCCGAATGTATGTCAATCCTGGTTGTTGTTTTCGTTTTAGAAAAATAATTGGGGAAGGTGTGATTCAAAGTGAAGGAAAAGTTTTTCTCCACTTACCTTTTTTGCTCTAGATTACTGCTGCAAGGTTTTTGATACATATTTGCAAGTATACATGATTACACCTGTGTAGTAGAGTTCCAATATTATGTTTCAAGGTTCAGGTAAAAATGGTGATGTAAATGCAAAATACTGTCTTACTTAAAAGAGAGCCTGTTAACTAAAAATAAAAATGTTTTTATGTCTTCGGGCCTTCACATATTGATATGGGTGCGATTTTGTTTTTGTTTTGAAGAGTTTTAAATTTTTAACTTTTAATAATGTCATGTTTTTAATTGTTTAAATTGTTTGATTGTTTTTTAAACTTTGTATTTTTAATGTTTTATACTTTTTTAACATAGACTGTTTTAATTTGTTAGCTGCCTTGAGAAATTATGATGGGATCAAACTACACAAACCAGATGCATAGAACACCTACATTCTAGTGCACCGCTTATAAGCATCTGTTATTTTAAAAGATGATGCAATTATTACAAAGCAATTTGTATGTATCTAAAACAGAACACCCACTCTATTGTGAACTGCTTTGAAAAAACTTTGATACAGAGTTCCAGTGGCGAATGGTGGCACGATAGATGCCTCTCAGAGTTGCTCCAAGTGCGATCACTCACCGCAGCCAGGATAAAAGAACGGAGAGATCGATATTCTCCCCCCTGAATAAAGGGGAGAGTGGAGGGGCTCACGGTAAGCACCCCGAACCCCCGGGCGCCTTCAGAAAGGGAAGATCAGTGAGAGTGAAAGTGAAGAAGGTAAACCCTAGGAGATGTGAAGGAAGGGGGTGCTGAGCAAACCTCTGCCGCAGCTGAGCTGCTCTCTTCAAAAGAAAAAGAAGAAAGTGCCAGTGCCACTAATTAAAACACTTCAACCAACTTTTAAATAAGCCAATTCCATCAATGTAAGAGTGTTGCATTTTCCTGGAAAGTAAGCTTTCCCTGCAACTAATCATTTTTTTTAAAGCATAGAGCGAGCTTGCTGAGGTAGAGAGAAACTGGAGTGAGGAAAAGAAAGGGAAAGGAAAGATTGGTGACAGGGAAATGGCGACAGTGCACTGAGACAGTAGAACAAACAAAATAAGCAAAAGTGGGACAGTGATTAATTAACAAGAAAGGAGAAAAACTTGGTCTTGAAACTTAGGGAGAACAATTTAATACAAACATAAACATTAAGAAACTTAGGGAAAGTCCTCTTCTTCATTGAAGATTATTGCCTCCACACATGGATTTATAAAATTGCTGTTTTGGTTTCTATTGCCTCTACTCATTATTTGTCAATACTCTTAAAAAGTGAACTTATCAACTTGTCAACTGTTTCTGACTTTGGGTTGTGAAAAATGACTTTTTCTACAACATCCCTTGGATTATAAGACTAAAAATAGAAAGGAAAATATATATATATATATAACATAAACTGAAAAGAGAAAGCCTGGCTGATTGAAGTGATAGTTATATTTTGTAACCTTTATTTGGTAACAAGAACAATTGAATCAAACAAGAGACATTATATTTCAAAAAGAGACACTGGTTTGCTACTGTAGCAAGGAAAGAAGACAAGAGAGTAATAAAGATAGAAACAAAATCTAGAAGAAGCAGTGATAAAAAGGAGACCAGAGAAGAAATAACGTGCTCTTGCTAACTTTCCTCCCTACTCTTTACATGTTATTTAAACTTTTGTGAGCTTAAGAGGGATATATCTTGAAGTGTTAAGAAATCTGGTTTGATTTTGTTTGTTTGCTTGTTTAGGAAATTATTTGTTTTCCTGCACAATAGATAAAGAGTCTCAGTAGATATAATAGATTGATAGACACTGTGTAATGATTACAGGTATAGGGTATTATCTTCTTGATTTCCCTAAACATTAATTTAACATTAGAGAAATTTGATCTATTGTGGTTAAAGCTGTATGAGGTGGTTGAAACAGCAGTGATTGAAATATAAAAGTTGTAACTTATTAATATATAACAGGATTAAGCTTTTGCAAATTTAGACCAAATAAAGTACTCAGCTTTTACTGGGGGGGGGGGAAGAGTGCTCCCAATCATTTTGCGTGATAGACAAAAATTTGAATTTTGATATAAAACATAATAAACCAGAAATAGAATAGGAGAGTGATTAAAACAAATTAGAGGTGTTTATATAGGTTGTGTTAGTCAACTCTCTAAATAGTAAGAACGAATAAATAACTACAATTAAATAATAGTCATTAGAATGACATTAAAAATAAAATAAAATAGCAAAAAAAAAAAAGGAAAGGAAAGGGAGAAGCCTAAATTGAAAGTTAAATAAGTGACGATTAACAGATACATAGAATCTGTAGAAGTGAAAATGGTGACTTCAAAGAAATTAACACAATCTTTAAACCAAAGAAGACCATTGACTGATACACCAAGCAAAGAAAGAGATCAAATAGGATTAATACTCCAGGAAATAAAAAAATCTCGAGAAGAAATAAATCAAACAAGATTGGAAATGAAACAAGAAATGAAGGAACTAAGAGCATAGATGAAACAAGACCTAAGGGCAGAAACTAGTACTAAATATAGGATTTAGATAAAATTAATAAAGATATTGAGAAAATTGCAGGAAAATTGGACAAACAGGAAGAACAAAGGGGGGTTGCAGACTGCCAGAAATAGTGCAAATTGAGTCCACTTTTAGGGTCAGGGTTAGTGCTAGGGAATCATGGGAATTTTTTTTCTGAGACATTGAGCCTTCTCTGTTGAGAGCTCTGGTGCCACAATAAAATACAGTTCCCATGATTCCCTAACCCTAACCCTAGCCCTAAAAGTGGACTCAATTTGCACTATTTCTGGCAGTCTGCGACCCCCCAACGAAAACTGAAAGCAGAATGGAATAAATTACCAGAACACAGAAAGATGAACAAGAGACTTGAACAAAGAGAATCATGCATAAAATTGAGAGCACTGCTGGAACAGACAAATGAGAATTTATATGACTTCCTTACACCTTTATTAGCAAAATACATGGATGTACCCATACATCACTTTAGCTGGGAGATAGACCGTATGTATAGGTTGAACTCCAAAGTAGCAAAATCAAAGAATTTGCTGAGGGACGCAGTCGTATATTTCGTCCGTAAGCAAATTAGAGACTCAATCCTACAAAAGAATTACAAAATTAAGTTAGTGGTTCAAGGATGTGAGATTAAAATTTTTAAAGACATTCCAATGAAAATTTTAAGGAAAAGAAGAGACTACAAATTCCTAATGGACCAACTGCAATTACATCATATTCGATATAGATGGGAAGATCTTGAAGGCTTAACAGTAACATGGAGACAAAAAAGATTTAAGATCGACTCAATTGAGAAAGCAGCAGAATTTTGGAAGAAGCACAGAAAAGAATAGAGCAGAATAAATAAAGTAAGAGAATCAGAAGACAAAGATGAAGGGGAGGAAGAGGAGGAAGAAGGAACATCACTAAGGAGTTGAAGAACATATTACAAAAAGAGAGAGTTGGAAAAAGAAAGGAAAAGAGGAAACAGAGCAAAGGAGAAAACGAGAGAGAAAGAAGATGGAGAAGACAGAGAGGAGAAAGAAACTGGAGAGATGGAAGAGAGCAAAGGAGAAGAAATGGAAGAAGAACTAACAGGAGAAGAAGAAATGCAAGAACAAGAACAGAAAGTAATAATAGAAGAGAATTATTAGTTAAATGCAAAGTAAATAAATCAGTAAATACCCATCTCAACCAATTGGTGAAGGACACTCATGAAGTTAATAATGTGGAAGATGAAAGGTTTAAATTCTCAGAGCAAGAGGAAAAAAGTTTTTCACCAACTTTGGAAAGAAAAAGCTGACATAATCTGTCTATAGGAGACACGTATTAAGCAAAAGGATGTAAGATTTCTTAAAAACACGAGATTAGGGAAAGAATACATAGCATAAGTGAAAGTTAGAAAGAATGGAGTAGCAATGTACATAAAGAAGGGACTAGACTCAAAAGAAATACTTAAAGATGAAAAGGGTTTTTATATTGGTGTAGAAATTAATTGGAAAGGAAATAAAGTATTAATTATAGGAATATACTCTCCACAAGAAAACAAGAGCAAATTCTATTTTAAAAAATTGCATGAGAAACTGATAGGATTGAACTACAAAAAAATGATGATTATGGGAGACTTTAACGGGGTGATAGAGCCAAGGATAGATAGAAAATCAACGAAAAGGATAAATCAAAACCAAGGGAAACTGCTGGATAGCTTGGTTAAGATGATAGATGAATTAGTATCTAATTCTAATTTTGGGGGCTGCGACTGAGCATGTGCAGTGATCGCCAGGCCTCCCTCCCTCTTTCTTCCCGTCTATGAGGAGAGGAGCAAAGGCGAAGGCGAAGGCGCTGGGCCTCGAAGGGCCTCCTCTTCCTTCCTTCCCTGAAGAGGCCTGAATGGAGCCCAAGGAGGAATTCCAGAGTGTCCTCCATGTTGAGCAAGAATGAGAAGCATGAATTTCCAGCGGTTCAAGCGGCGGAGAGGACCAGGCCCGCCGGGGCAGAGACAACTTCCCTGCCTTTCTCCACCTGTGGCAGGGCGGAGCAGAGCCCTTAAG
>CM034706.1:123842342-123855112 GCA_020142125.1 Phrynosoma platyrhinos | reverse complement strand
GCCCAGAACTGGACACAGTATTCCAGGTGAGGCCTGACCAAAGCAAATGTTCCACAACATTTGACTGTACTGATGCATAACCTCTATACTTATTACAAGAAGCTACTTTCGTCACATAATATGGAGTAATTGAATAGTTTTAAATTGGCAAGGGTGGTCAGGTAAGGCTGCATTTTATAACTGTCTGTTTAACTTGTACACTGAAGATACATATAAAACAGGATTAGACTTGGAGGAAGGAAGTGTGAAAATTGGAGGAAGGAACATCAACAATTTGCAACAATATGCAGATAAGACTATACTTTTAGCAGAAAATAGCAAACACTTGGAAAGATTACTTATCAAGTTAAGGAAGAAAGTGCAAAGGCAGATTTACAGTTGAATGTGAAGAAAACAAAAAGAATGACCATAGATTATTTACATAGTTTTAAAGCAGATGATTAAGACATTGAAATAGTTCAAGATTTTCCATACCTTAGCTCAGTCATCAATCAGAATGGAGACTACAGTCAAGAAATCAAAAGAAGACTAGGACTTGGAAGGGCAGCTATGAAGGAACTAGACAAGATCCTGAAATGTAAAGATATATCATTGAATACTAAAGTTAGGATTGTCCATGCCATCATGATTATGGGAGCTGCCTGGTGAAGAAAGCCAACCCGGAGAAAATCAACTCATTTGAAATGTGTTGCTGGAGAGATTTTGACGGACACTTCGAACTACTAAAAAGACAAATCAAGCCTGAACCTCTCACTAGAAGCAAAGATGATTAAGCTGAGTGTATTGTACTTTGGCCCTATCATGAGAAGACATGACTCACTAGAAAAGACAGTAATGCTTTGTTAGGTAGAAGGCAGTAGGAAAAGAGGAAGATCTCATTACAGATGAATAGACTTAGTCAAGGAAGCCATGTGAGTCTGCAGGACCTGTGTGGGTTAGTTGATGATAGGGTGATTTGGAAGTCTCTCATTCATAGTGTTGCCATATGTCGAAGTAATGGCAGTTAACAACAAAAGCAAACTTGCATTCAGAGTATGTGAGAGGCAGCAAAAATATGCATATTTGAAAGTAAAGAGAGAGTACATAGAACTACGATGGCATTGACAAAAGGGAGACTCCTATGCCTTCCTTGAAGAGAAGTCAGTAATAAAGTGGGAGTGAGCTCAGCTCCACTATTGACATGGAGGGAATTTGGCCACCAATACCAAACTTCCCCAGTTTATTTTATCTGTCCTGCCAGGGAGAGCTGCTCAGAGAGAGTTTGCACTGCATTAGAGAAACTCCAGGAGAACTGCTGAGTTCGTCCCATGTTGTGCCTTATCTTTAGATCTCTACCCAATTTAGAACCTTGTTGATTGTCTGTTTTCTTACAAAGAGGGGAGAAGACTGAAGTGGTCGGCAATGTTCTAATTGGGTGGGGGGAGGGAGAGATTTGCAGAAGTCCCCAGGATACAATGTCCTTTGAAAAGACACTGTAGTGGATGTGCCTTGTAGCTAAGCCCCTTAATTTCTGCACATACCAGGCTATCTCTGAGTCTGTCTCATTCTCTGCATAGTCAGTTGCTGAATTTCATTCATTTCATTTCGATTGCTATGCAGAGAAGCGGGATATAAATAAAAAAATGTATTATTATTATTATTATTATTATTATTATTATTATTATTATTATTATTATTAAGAATTTCAGAAAGCAAGGTGAGGCAGAAGAGGCTGGGTGTGTAACTGCTGGATGGGAAGTCTTACTGGGTTGGAGCTCACTCAAGGGCTGATAAGAGGAATTCTTCTACAATTAGATTACCATCAGATAATGATTCATTTTCCATATTTCAATCTTTTGTGTGCTATCTTATTGTAATATTAGAAACTAGGGCTATTCTAAATAGTTATGCTTTATCTAAAAGATTCATGTTTTGTTTCTCTTCTCTATCCTGTTCCAGCCTTCTGGGGTGATTCTGATGACAGCAACTCTGAAATTGAAGCAGCTCTGCGTCCTCAAGTGCATTGCTCACATGACGATGAATTTGATGATTTCTATGACTGAAGCCTAACAGTACCTGCACACACCTAAGATCCACTGGCAGTTTTTCTTACACACAGGCAGATCAGGAGGCAATGACAGGGCACAGTGTATTTTGTGTACTTTCTCCCTGTTGGCCATATCTTTACTCCTGATCACTTGGGGTGTTTTTCCTCCCTGTGGGTTTTCAAATTTATTTCTGTAAATTGGTATAAAATATAGTTACATCGTCAGGAACTAAGACTTATCCTTTCAACCATGTGCTTGAAATCCATAGTGACAGTATGGTGTGTCTTCAGTGTAACTATACTCTCCTTCCACCTCTTGATTGTTGCACTGAATGCAGATTTTTCTTGTTCTAAAAGGACCATGTTTATATATAATACATGCCCTGGACCCCCCTTTAAGCCAAAACAGACATGTTGCTGTTGAAAGAATTACAGATTAGATGAATTTAACGGTGAGGGGTGATAAATAAGTGGAGGCCCTGGTCCAGGTGAGGATTATTGCCCTGTGCTCCCACTTCAGTCCATCTAGACCCCCTCCCCAGTTGTTTGAAGTGGAAGCACAGCTTTCATTTCATGGAGGATTTGCATCAGTTCTGCAGCAGAAGCAAGGAGTTAAACCCTGCTTTTCTCAGCCACAGTCTGGCTCATGCTCCACTTCAGTGGCTGCTAATTGAAAACTCATAGAATTAGTAATTGTCATGTCAGTTTAAATCCTAAGCAAATAGGATGTATGAGTCAATAATCAGAAATTAGTTTTTTATATGTGTGCCTCAGCCAGCAAATATTATGCCATTTGTTGTCATGTGTCCTAAATAAAATAGATCTTAGGCAATTCACCAAGGGGAGGAGAATCTTATTACAATTGTTTTTAAAAAAAATTGTTGTTGTTAGTATGATAAAATGTGTGTGATTATTAAATTCTGCTGTTTTGAAATGTGGAATCTTCCCAGTCAGAAAGATGTGACACAGCTTTAATATTGTTTCATTGTGATTATATGAAAACATTTCAGTTTTGCTTGTAAACTATCAGTTTTTGTGTTCTTAAAGGCAGAATATAAGTGCAGAATTAAGTGAAACATTTTGCAGAAAATACGTCAAGCCTTATATCTAGATCTGAATGCAAGCCCTTCTACGTGAAATAGTAAGATGTATCCTACAGATACAATATATTGAGAGTTGGCTTATTGTATGTATGTTATGCTTGCTAGTATTGAAATCCACCAGTAGTTTTTCAGTTCTTCATTGAGCATTGTATTTATTCAGTTTCCATACACAAACTTTCTCCAAATGTTGTGCCAAAGAAATCCAGTTTCTACACCAGCAAATTCCAACAGGCTGGAAGCAAATATATATATTCTGGAAAGCTAATGCCACAATAAATATTTCATTCTTTAATATACCTCTTCTTTACTTATATTTGATAATGTACTATCTTCCAAGATTCATGATTTACATATTTACAAAATTTTGATAAATCAAAGCTGAGTTTTAGAGTGCTGCAAACAGGACTCTGAACAGTACTAGAGCTTTGATGTAGTGTATGGGAGCAAATTAAATGAGACAGTGGGCTAAAAAAGAATGGTGTTTGTACATTGTGTGTGGTCTTAGTGAAATGAATTACAGCAGTTTGATGATGATAAGAAGAAACACTAACCCTATACTGGGAAGCAATGATTATTCCACCACAAAGCAACTAGAAACCATTGTACATTTGCTACTGCAGCTCAGTTTCTGGAATCATTCTTCAGAGAAAGGGCAGAACATCTGATGTTCAGAAGAAGCAGGTAAAGTCAACTCCTGTTGTCAAGATTATCTGAGTGAGGAAGGTTACAATTTGCAATTCAGGTAGCTTAGGTGTTACATATTCCCATCAGCTGAGTAGCCAAAAACTACTCTGAGGAACCATGGATATCAGGAAATTTTAAGACTCTGGGCAATAAACTAAGTATCTACCAGGGAGATTCTTCTGCTCTTTTAATGTTGAGACTGATAAAACTGTTTTACTAATGAAATGGGAAAACTGGGCACCATAACTGATACAGCACCATCTGGCATTCTTCCAAATTTATCATATTTTGCAACTGTTACATTAGCTTTACACTTTTATTAAAAATTTTATATCACACTCTGTCCAAAGATCTCAGGGCAGTGGATAATATTTTTTTTAAAAATTACCATTAAAATGGTAAAAAAAAATATTACAGACTAAAACATTCAACTATACAACAATTTAGAACACATTAAAACCATGTATGTTATAAATTGGATTTTTAAAAAATAATTATAACTCAAAAACCTTTAGACCCTTTTCAATTTTGGACTGAAATTAAGCAAAGCTAGTGCCAACTGGGCCTCCAGTAGGAGGGAATGGTACCATCAGTGTGCCACAACAGAGAAGGCTCGTCTTCATTCAATTTATTTTTCCCACTGGTGGGGTCCTCCAGTGAACCTCAATCTTTGGAAAGTCACTCTTTCAAGTATTGAGGCCCCACAGTATTTAGGGTTCCAAGCATCATCACTGATCATTTGAATTCAGACTGGAAGTGTACTGGAAGCCAGTGCACTTCTTTTAAGACCAGTGTTACATGATTTCTACATAAATGTTAATGGCAAATAATTTAGTTGCAATTTTTTGCAACAGCTGGAATTCCTGAGGTCTTCAAGGGTAGACCCACATAGAATGCATCCCACTAATCTAATTGGGCAGTTACCAATGCATGAACAACAGTGGCTATGCTAACCCTGTCTAAGAAAGGTTGCAGCTGGTAGACTAGCCAAAGCTGGCTCCAGGCCCCTTGGGAATCTAGTGACAGAGTTGGGTCTAGAAGTACTCCCAAGATACACATCTGTTCCCTCTGGGGAGTACATCACTATCCACAGCAGGTTGTTTATCCAATTTATGGACCTAGAAATCACCAATCCACAGAGCCTCCCTCTTAACTGGAATTCAGCTTCAGTTTATTGGCCTTAATACAGCCCATTGCAGCATCTGGGCACTCATGTATTACCTACACAGTACAGTTGACCCCAGCAACAAAAAGAAGTAGTGCCATCAACTATTTCACTCTCATCCCCAAAATCCTAGTGATCTCTCCCAGCAGCTCCATAAAGATGTTAAACAGCATGGTACCCCATTGTTTATTGTTCATAGGGCATTAACAAGAATCCTTCAATGCTACTCTCTGGAACTACCCCTAAGAGCAGAACCATCTTAACACTGAGCCTTCTATTCTCATCTGATGGAACTGGTTCAGTAGGACACTAGTCAATAGCATTAAAAGCCATCAGGTGATCCAGGAAAATAAACAAGGTAACACTGCCTCTGTCTTTGATCCTGTGTAGGTCACTAGTCAGGGCAACCAAAGACGATTTTTATATTGTGTTTTGTTTTGTTTTTTGTTGTTGTTAACTGCCCCCAAGTCAACTTCGACTCATAGCAACCCTACAGATGAGACTTCTCCAAGACTTCTTGTCCCCTGCCTCTCCTGCAGGCTCAGGCCTGTGGTCTACTTGATTGAGTCTAACCATCTGCTATTGTATGTGGGCCTAAAAGGGTGCAGATAATGTTTCCTCTAGTAACATATGAAGTTTCCAAGTCAACAAATGTTGAAATACCTAGCCTCAAAAGGAATTGCTACCAATACAGTGGTAATTCTCATATGCTCTAACTGACTCTGTTTTCTGTAATCTAGGTTAATTAGTATCTACTTTGGCTTGAAGAAGGTATGTAAAAATTTGAGCATGTATATCCACGGGCACTAGAGTTGTTCTATTTAGACATTTAGTCATTCTTGTTCACTCTACTGAAGATATGAAAAGAATAAGGGCCAAACCATATTAACTAGTAACTCAGGCTACCACTTCACAGGCTATAGCTAGTAAAATTAACTTCCATTTGACAAGATAATACAAGACAATGTGGGGTTTCACATACCTTTAACACACATACCTATCTTTGGGCCTTTACAGACTGCCAGAAATAATGCAGCTTGAGGCCACTTTAACTGTCCTGGCTCAGTGCTAGGAAATCATGGGAATAGTATTTTTATTTTTATTTTTGAGACACTGATCCTTCTCTGTCAGAGAGCTTTGGTGCCACAATAAACTACAATTCCCTTAGCACTGCACCAGGACAGTTAAAATGACCTCAAGCTGCACTATTTCTGGCAATCTGTAAAGGCTCTTCCTTTCCCATTAAAATAATTTTGTTACATTCAGGTTATGACTATATTATTTCTTGTTCTTTAAATATAAAATGCCACTCTGAAGGTTCCTTTCCACACATCAGTTCAAACTTCTTTTCCAGCAAGTAAGTGTCATATAATGTGTTTCATAGAATCATAGAGTTGGAAGACACCATAAGGGCCATTCAGTCCAACCCCCCCTGTCATGCAGGAACTCACAATCAGAGCACCCCCAGCAGATGGCCATCCAGCCTCTGTTTAAAAACCTCCAAAGAAGGAGACTCCATCACACTCGGAGGGAGTGTGTTCCACTGTCAAACAGCTCTTACTGTCAGGAAGTTCCTTCTAATGTTTAGGTGGAGTCTCTTTTCCTGTAACTTACATCCATCATTCCAGGCCCTCTTCTGAGGGTCTTCTTCTAGATCTTTGGACTTCAGCTTCCAGAACCCTAGCCAGTGGTCAGGGATTCTGTGAAATGGAGTCTAAAACACTTGGAAGTCCAAAATTTGACAAGCATTGGCTTAAACAAGCTTTATGTTGTTAGTCCAGTTCTTAGTAGATAGATGTCTGTACTTTTTCCTCTCATACAAAATAGCAGCAAAAATCATACGCTGAGATGGGCAGAATGATTAAGGGGTGGGTTGAACTTGAAAAGACAACTGTTGCCAGAAATAACAAGAAGAAAGTAAAAGTTTAAGACTTTTCTTAAGTGACAGCAAGCACAGCTTAGTTAAGATCATCTCCTTTCTGCCATCTGCTTTTTTAAATTGACAAGAGGCTCAGTGGAACACAGATAAAAAAAAACAGGAATAGCTAAGATACCAGGTTTAGTTATACTAACAAACCATGGTTAAAGCAAGCCAAAATTTTTAAACCAACTTCTAATTAAGGTACACTGACAAAAAACAAAACAAAACACAACAACCCATGTTTTGTTGACCTTGGTTCAGATGTTCAAACAAACCACAACAAAGCTAAAAAATAATAATCTTGGCTTCAACAAGTCAATGCGTACTTCTTTGAGTTCCTTCACCTTCAAATATTTCAGAATGAGATTTCTTGCTGTCCTTGTCGCCTCCCTATCATATAGGTTAGGTTGAAAAATAGTAATTTAGCAAGGTCATGCAGTGAGCTTTATGACTGAGGTAGAATCTGAAAGGGCTGTCCTAATTATCACTTTGCATGCCACACTAGCTCTCACAAAAAGGAAGAAGGAAAACTAACTGACTATTGGGCTCAGTCAGTCCAGCCTCAGGTTCAGGGCTTCCTGAAGGTGTTTAGCCTCCAGGCCCAGAAGATTATTCTCCACCCATGATAAGAACACCTAGGATTCCACCATTAGGAAGTGTGACCTTAACCTTCCCTCATGATTCAGGTAGATCTTTGTTGTGATGCTGTCTGTCCTGATTAAGACTGTCCTGTTCTGGACCAGGTTCTTGATGCTCATCAGGGCTACTCTGACTGCCTGAAGGTCTAGCCAGTTGATGCTGTGCTCCTGTTCCCCAGAGTTGCCTCTGCCCTGCACCAGGTAGGGACCACAGTGGGCTCCCCAGATCCTCAGGCTTGCATCTGTGGTGAGCTGTATCTTTTCTAGCTTCCATATAAGGCACCCTGAGGACAGCCAGAGAAGTCCACCATTCGAGGGAACTGAGACCTTTTTGAGGGACTGATCCTCTGCTTGCTTTTCTGAGTGATGGCCTCCTGGTACGGTAGAACAAGCCACTATAAGGGTCTGGCATGGAGACATGCCCAGGGAAGACAGTTCATTGACGAATTCTTCAGTCCCTGCAGGTGCACCACAAGTTAAATCAGGAGTAGGCAACCTAAGGCTGGGGGGGCCGGATGTGGCCCCCTAAGGCCTTTGGACCGGCCCCAAGCCACTTCTGCCACCGCCCCCGCCGCCCCCCGCCATGATGTTATTGA
Organism: Phrynosoma platyrhinos; assembly: GCA_020142125.1. Classification (NCBI taxonomy): domain Eukaryota; kingdom Metazoa; phylum Chordata; class Lepidosauria; order Squamata; family Phrynosomatidae; genus Phrynosoma; species Phrynosoma platyrhinos. The sequence continues at coordinate 123,846,979 of CM034706.1, read as the reverse complement.
TTATTGTTGTTATTACTTGTTCTTGGGGTTTTCTTGGCAAAATCTCCACAGGGGTTTTGTCATGGCTTTTCTGGGGCTGAGAGTGTGCATGCATATTTTTTTATATTTTTTTTTGTGCTTCGGCCCCCCCCCCCCCCCCAATCTGAGGGACAGCAACCCGGCCCCCGGCTGAAAAAGGTTGCCTACCCCTGAGTTAAATCCTCACTTTTGGCTGCCTCACAATGGTATGGACAGCCCTGGCAATGGCCTCTACCTGGTCCTGGAGGTGGGGGGGAGACAATCCCGTGTCGTATTTATTCTAGCTCCCAAGTGTTGAATCTTTTGAGTAGGTGTAGTGGAACTCTTCTTGGTGTTCATGAGGAATCCACATTGCTTCAGGGATTGGAGCACTCTGTCAATGTCCTGCTGTGCCTGCTGTTCTAACTCTGCACAAATTAACAGATTGTCTAGGTCCAACCTATGTGGCGCCATATCTTCCAAGGGATCACAAATGTGCCCATGACCTTGGTAAAAAAAACTCGGGGGTGGGGTGGGTCGAAGACAGTCTGAATGGGAAGGACTTGTACTGGAAAAGCCAATCATTATAGGTGAAGCAGAGGAACTACCAGCAATCTGGATGGGTGGGAATGTGAAGATACTTATCCTGTAAATCTAAAAGCAACAAAAGTCCCCTGGTTGGATGGCCTCGAGAATGCTCTGCAGTGTCTTCATCCAGAATCACTTCTTCCAGATAGATTGGTTGACTCTCTTCAGATCTGGTATGGACCCCATAAGCTGTACTTTTGGGACATCAAAAAGGTGGAGTAGCAGCCCCTTCACTTCTGCACAGGTGGTATTTTTGTTATGGTGTTTGTGAGCAGCAGTCTGTTGATGGCTTCTAGGACGAGGCCATGTTTCTAAGGAGGTCCAGGTTGACTTGGGAGAAAGGATGACCCTGTTATGGTGGTGGTGGTGTAGAAGAACTCAGATGTGGAGTCCTTCCATACTTATACAAACTTGTAATGCCTGCTCTATCCTGGGGGCACCCTGTCATGCCTGTGGGCTCTTTTAGTGGCCCCTGTCAACACCATGCTGGCCTCTGGTCAAGGTCGAGTGCTACTGTTTGGACTGGAACCTGGCATCTCCCCAACGTTGCCTGTAAGGATCTGGACTTCCTGGCCTGGAAGGAGATATTTGGTGTCAAAGAGAAGGAAAGGAACAAAAGGAGTGGCATCCCCATCTAAACTGTCTCCTATCCTCCCTCTTCTTTCCTGCCAGCTAGGATTTAACTGGACTGCATTAAGCAGACACTTTAGAAAGCTTGTTGAGGCCCTATCTAATCCTAGTTTCACCCATCAGAAAAACCTCCAGTTCTCTTGTCCAATGAAATAAGGCCCTAGCTACCATCGAAGCCACCACTATAGCCCTAGTGGTGGCCTGTCCCACTTGCTAGAGCCCTAGCTGCACCAGGAGCACTTACAGGGGGGCAGTGTGTAGTGGCAACCTCAGAATCCTCTCCCCCTGATCGGCGCTTGCCACAGGAACCAGAAGCTGACTGGGAAAGATGGTGGCCCTCCCCCACATAGTCAAGATGGCAGGCAGAATAGGCACCAGAGACCCCTTGACCCCCTGCCAGATGAGGTCCACTCTCCTGCTGTAGCAGGATGCCATGCATTTGTAGCTGCTGTCACTGCTAACAGCCTGGAGCTGCGTTCCCCCATGACCCAAGGATCATTGACATGCCAGGAGGGGGCTTGGGTGGCCCCCTCATTCCCTGTCCAACCTTTTGGTGGCCAGGGCTTAGGTGGCTGCTTCCTGGTCCATGAGTGCTCTGATCCAAGCTGTGAACTCTGGTAAGGGTTCCCCAACTAGGCCACATGAAGAGGAGGGAGGTGGGACTACTTGGTCATGAGCTCTAGACTAGTCTCAGTGGTTGGGAGCACCTCCGAGATCCCAGGCCCGAAACAGGCTGAGTGGTGGCAATGGGCAGCTTCAATGACCCAGAGGGGATTCCCCTCCCCTCGTATAGCAATAGCAAGTACATTTCTATACTACTTATCACTGCACTTAAGCACTCCCTAAGCAATATGTAAGCTAATTGCTCCCAACAACTCGGTACTCATTGCAGCGACCTGAGAAGGATGCCAGGCTGAGTCAACCCTGAGCCCCTGCCTGGGATTGAACTCACAACCTTGTGGTTTTTGAGTGAGTGGCTGCAGTACAGGCATTGAACCACTGCGCCGCCAGGACTCTCTACCATTTCTATCCCCTCTGTGCCTTCTCAAACCATCTGCAGCACTCCCATCAAAATCAGTAGGAGCATTGGTTGCAGGGGTCTGACTCATTGGTGGCCATCCTATCTTCCTGAGCCCTGGTGGCGCAGTGGTTAAATGCCTGTACTGCAGCCACTCACTCATAGACCACAAGGTTGTGAGTTCAATACTAGCCAGGGCTCAGGCTAGACTCAGGCCTGCATCCTTCTGAGGTCGCTAAAATTAGTACCCAACTGTTGGGGGGCAATGAGCTTACAGTTGTAAACCACTTAGACATCCCATAGCGCGATATGAAGCGGTATATAAATTAAGCTGCTTTGCTTTGCCTCCTCCCCTGGCATCTCAAGAGATTCTAGCCCTGACCTAAGCTTGGTAAAATAAATGAAGGGTGAGAGGAGGGAAAAGGCTAGTAAGAGAGATGAGAAGCCTTCTTTTTGGGGGTGAGGGAAATATAAGGAGAGAAAGGGAAGAAAAGGAAAAAATAGGCCAGGGAACATCAAGCATTTGCTGGTTGCAGCAGATGATCAAGCCTTGGCTGACAAAAAGTGTGTCCTAATAGGAGCATGGGCAGGAAGAAGACTGACTTTTGGGGGCTTACCACTCCCACTTGGAAACATAAAAGGAAGTCCCTCCCCCCACTTCACCTATTAGGAGCAAATAGGAGGAGCAACCCATTCCAGAAGATGTTCCAGCCTTTTCTGCTGGGAAAGTGTTTCCCACATTCTGTTGATACAATACTTCAGAAGCTATTGACTTACAAGAATAACTGCTTGCATGGAAGTTACTACATTGATGGGCCAAATACTACTTATATGTGGAGTTGCTAATGTCCCCTCTAGTTTCCATGCCCAAAACAGTGTCTTTCCCCCACAACTTAAACTCTGCTTGGAAAGTAAAAGCATCAATAGTCTTCTTTGTTTGACACAACAGAGTAGCATAGCAGGCAGAAGACTTCACCTTCTGTTAGGCTTGAGTCAGATGCAGAGAAATCTTAAATGTTCTGTCAGATGTTGCTGAGGAAGCTTATGACAGACTCTTACGGAGTTTTATGGTACCTGTTTCCTGGAAAAATTCAATGTTGGTCTGTAGAATCAGCATGTAAAGATCTTGTAGTGCCTTTGAGACTAACTGAAATAAACAAGCTGGCAGCATGAGCTGTTCTAGACTACAGTCAGATACATCTGAGGAAGTAGACTGTAGTCTAGGAAAACTCATGCTGCCAATTTCAGTTAGTCTCAAAGGTGCTACAAGATCTCTCTACATATTGTCCCCTGCAAAGTATGTTTAAGATTGCCACTTAACGTTACAAGCAGGGTTGTGCCCCTTATTAAGAACCACTTGTCTATTACAGAAAACAAAAACCAGATTGGGCTGCCCACATGACAAGTCCTTTAAAATATTTTAGTCTCTCCAGTAAAAACTCAAACCCAGTAAATAGGCAGTGAATAAGATTATACTGAAGTGTCAAAAGAAAACATTTTATGACAAAATGTGTCAATTCCTCAAGATTCTAGTGCTTTAGTTAAAATAGTTACCAACTGGTTTTGCCATACCTTTTAAAGTCTTATAGCACTTATGGAAAATTATCTTTAATCCCAATTCTCTGTGAGTTATTTTAAAAAGCTTCTACTTTCATACCATTTAGCATTGCTCACGCCTTGCAGGATCCTCTGTTACCATCACAGTCTGAAGCCTCTTATTTAATCTCCGTGTGAAGTAACATTCACTGCTTATTTTGGGATATAGTGTTTATTTGTTCTGTTTATTTGTTCCAGCCTGAACTCAGGCAACACCGTTGTAACGATGCAAGGCTGTATTCAGGAAAAGGGATAGTATTTTCGCTCCTTTCACAGAGGCAGAAGTCCAAAACAAATTGCAGAAATAACCCAGTTTGAGACCGCTTTAACTGTCCTGGCTGAGGGCTGAGTGGGAATCCTGGGAACTGTAGTTTATTGTGGCACCAGAGCTATCTCTGACAGGGAAGGCTCAATGTCTCACAAAAGTACAGTTCCCTGAATTCCCTAGCATTGAACAAGGGCAGTTAAAGCGGTCTCAAACTGGGTTATTTCTGCAGTGTGTCTATCTCACCTCACACAAGAGGAAAACCTCCGCCTCCCTTCTCTTCTCTTCTAGCTACACCGCCTCCTCAGGAAAAGGAGAGGGAGGGCCTTAACCGCTTGGGCGCGCGCTGCTCTGAGGCTCGCGGGCAGAGGGGCGGGCGCTGCAACTACGTCACTGGCCACGTGAGGCGAGGAGCACAGCGCTCGGGTTCCACGCGCGGCCAGCACCGTCGTCTTCCTTTCTGTCTTTCTTTCCCGTCAGGCCCGCCGTGTGACCTGGTGACCCGGAAGTTTTCACCACCAGCAGGGTCACTACAGCGGCCGC
>CM034706.1:123820528-123835337 GCA_020142125.1 Phrynosoma platyrhinos | reverse complement strand
GACCCCTGGTCTAGATAGTCTCAGGAGGACCCCTTTAGCTCAGCAAGAATGGAAAGGGTGATCTAAGAGACTGGGGAAAATCAATGATCTGCTGTGGGCTGAGAGCCACAACAAGGCTGTTGGTTGGCTGCTTGGGGCCCAGTGGATCCTAGCTTGTAAGAACATAAACCTTATCCTTCGTGGGTTTTTTTTACTCTGCTTTATAAATTTGGATATATCTTTTTGCCAACTCTGTTTAATAGTGCCGTTTTATTGTACTTTGGTCAAACCTCATCTGAAATACTGTGTCAGGGGTGCTTTGATTGTGGTTCTGCATAGCAGGGGGTTACATTGGATTGGATGTCCCTTCCAACTCGGTGGTTTGATGAAAAGGTAAATCATTAGTTAAAATAGGCATAGTCAGGGAGGAAAATTGCATGTTAAGCAAAACATTCATCTTTATAACCAAAATTCTTCATATCAGTGACAATGTCAATTTGTTCCATCTGGAAGTCTTGTTTAATTTCATTCCATATTTTTTCATAATTCTGGAACAAGTTTGAATTTTTATGGGTCAAAGTAATTCCTACATGTCTCGCTTTCTTCTCCACTTTAAAACCTGATATCACCTCCAATTTCTGTATTTCTTCTTTGGCCAAATTTTTAGCCAGCATCTCAGGGCCTCAAAAGACTGTCAAAAAGTGCCGGCATTGGGGCACTTATTCTAAATAGAATTCCAAATTGTTTCAGTCTATAAGTCAAAAAAGTCTTAACATTCTTGTTGGGATGTCCTTTATCACATTCCAGGTTTTACCTTCAATCGTCATCTTTGGTTTGTTGCTTCTTTGTAACACCAGATTTCCTAGAAAAATTAAGACTATCCCTTGGAAGCATTCTTTGCATCACCGCTTGGGAACTTATTCTAAAAATTTGATCCATGTCCCTTTCCATCTCACCTTCATCCATCTCAAGAAAATTTGCCTAAGCCTATATCGTTATTTCTCTTAAAGTCTTTTTTTATTTTTCTGGAAGTCTCCCAATATGAAAACAAAATTTTTGCTCACCTCCATCAATGCCAAATCTCCATCAATGCCAATGTATCCAAATCTCTTTCATACTCTTTATCAGGTTTATGTGCTGAAGCCTCTCATTTCTTCATTCTCCCCTCTAGTTGTACAGTTGCCCCTCTGTTTTTGCGGACTTGAAGTCTGCATTCCTCACCCATTCATGGGCAGCAAATGGAGGGGGACGAAATGGGATGCGCACCCACAGCAGGTGCCCAAGCGTGCATAATCTCAAGCCTATGGGGTTTTCTGTTTTCGGGAGGGGGGGTCCGGAATGGATCTCCCGCGAAAACAGAGGGACAACTTATTTTCTGTCTTACCTTTTTCATGTCTAATGTTAACACTGCCAAAGAGGACTTGACCTCTTTCAATTCAGATTTAAATTTGTTCTTTATATCATTTTTAAAATATATATCAGCATCCATCCTTGGTTCTTCAAAGCCTGAAATTCATCCATAATTTTTGGATTGGGATCAACCGTCTTAGGCAGCATCTCTGCAGTAGAAGTTCTTTTATGTTTTTATTTTTCCCTTTCCTTTTCCTGCTTTTTCTCCTTCTCCAAAGTATTTGCTCTTGATGTGATCATTATTCATAACTAAATATTTCCAAAAATTAACATTGTCCAAAAATCATCCAATGTAATATGTCCAAAATTTGATTTGTGTTCCAGAATCTCACAAAATAGAGCTAAAAACTCCAAAGCTCAAACTCCAAAAAGAATTTTAAAATTAAAAATATAAATTTAAAAGTTAGGAAAATTAGCTATCTTTTAAAAATAGAAAAAAGAAATAAAAAATGCAACCCCCCAACCCACAAAAAAACAAAAAGCTTTCAACTGCAAAAGACTGAGGGAGGGAAGAGTTAGTGAGAGAGAAAGAAAGTGGAAAATACAGTTAACATATTGTCCTGTTGGCAGGTTTCTACTTTAATTTTAGTCATTCTACATGGTTTGCCTTACTGCATTCCCAGCTTTCATTTAAAAAGAGTAACGGTGTTTTTGTACTACAGAGTTTTTATCAGTGGCACAGTTGATATGGCTCCATCCTAAGGAATCCTAGGCTGTTTAGTTTGGTGAGGCATTTAGAAGGTACCCTGAGAAGAGAACAACTGATGATTACATCAGTTAAATTCTGTAATATAGGAGAGGAATCATAGAAACTGTAGTATAGAAGAGCAAACTAGAGTTATCTAGTGGAAATCCAAAGTCTCTCAGTGACCCCGAAATTTCAGGATTCCTTAAGACAGAGCCATTAACCTTCAAGTGGTATGTAGCAGATACAGTGGGCCCTTGGTATCCGCTGGGGTTTGGTTCCAGGTCCTCCCGTGGATAACAAAATCTGTGGATGCTCAAGTCTCATTAAATACAGTGACATAGCAAAATGGTTTCCCTTATATAAAATGACAAAATTAAGGTTTGCTATTTGGAATTTATATATATTTAAAATATTTTCAGGCCATGGATGCTTGAATCCGTGGATTAAAAAATCTGTGGATACAGAGGGCTGACTGTATAACTGTTAATTGCATAGAGACCTTAAATCTGTTTGTAGAAGCCAGTGTATGAGTCTAAATATGCAATTACCATTCTGCTTGATTGTTTTGAAAGAAATAAGTTTACTACAGTAGTTTCAGGAGAATAGCGCACCGGCTTTTATTCCTGTGCTAGGAAAATCCCATTCTTTAAAAGGTCCAGGAGAAGCTCAGGTCAGGTACAGGATGAGTACTCCTGGGGATGAAGCCATGCGATCGAATCCGTCCCTGTGCACTTACATCCCGTGTCTAGTGCAGGAATAAAAGCCAGTGCACTAATCTCAGCAATTGACTTCAGATTTTAGGGTCTCAAAAATTATAGAGTGGCCTACTGATTTCTGTACTACTCTTTCTTCCTCCATCTCTTTTCTCTATGTCAAATGGTTTTTCTATGAAGAGTTAAAATAATAGTTCTCAACTGTGAATTCAAGAACAGCTCAAGTATCTGTTAAAAGAATGTTTTTTTGTATCTACCGTATTTTCCGGCGCATAAGACGACCCACGTATAAGACGACCCCCCCCCATTTTCCCAGTCAAAATATATAGAGCACCTCTATCCTCATTATCCTTATATCCGGCGTATAAGACGACCCCCCCCCACGTTAGCCACAGATTTGGCAGGTAAAAAAGTAGTCTTATACGCAGGAAAATAAGGTAACACTCTTTGCATTTCACCTGTATTGGGAGCTAAGAGAGGGAGGCTGAAGTGCATGGAAGGGAAGGAGAATGAGGTACATGTCCCCTTTCAGTGGAACTCTTTCTAGCTGCAATCCATCTTATAACCACTTACCCAGGAGTATGCCCCACTGAACACAAAGCTACCTACCTCTGAGAAGATATGCCTAGGAGTGCACTATTAATTTATTTTTTTAAATGTAACTTTACGTTAAAGGTGGGAACCCTTTCTGCATTTGTTTAGAAACAGTTGTTCCTCAAGTTCATTTCTCAAGAAAAGTGTTTCTTTGAACATACAAAACACTTTCCTTCCATTAGCTCAGCAATCCTAAAGCATCCTTAAGCATGTATGCTTTTGATGGGATATATCATCTTTTTAATTTTGGAGCTTTGTCTTTTAATTAGAAAAGATACAAGTATATGTGCACCAATGACATTATATAAATAACAGTGTGGTCTGCATTGGTTCATAGCGGGAACTAAGAGCCAGTTTCCATTTAACAACCTTTTTAGCAGGGATGGAGAATTTTTTGGCCTCTAGATGTTGTTAGATTACAGCTCCCATAGTTTCTTACCATTGGTCACCATTTGATGAAAGTGAGTTTTTAGCCATGAAACTGCTTTGGACTTCTTTTCAGCAACAGGCCTTCTTTGGCAAGCTGCTGCTTCCCAGACTCCAATCATTATTATCCACACTCCATATAATTAAGAAACTTGCATATCTTACCAGGATGATTATAAGTACTGAGTGTTTATGTACATGAGGTATGTTCAAGGCTTAAACTTGTTGTAGAAATCCTATTGCTTTAGTATATTCCAAGACAGCGAGACTTCTTTGTGACTGATACATCACTCAGTAGGGCATTGTTGGTTGCAATAGTATTATATTTTTCTATGTGGGAGTAGGTCCTAGTCTTCTCTGTAGTGATTTCTCCAATAAATACATAAAGAATTGCAGTCCTTGAAAAACAAAAGACTTACAAAATAGCTGATGGTTTGTCACTCAATTTAATGTTCTGGGCCTTTGTTCATAACTTAGCTATAAAGCTGCTGTTGTTTTTCTTCACCTCAATTATATCTCCCTGCATCATACAAACTGTTTTTCAAGAGTAATTCCTCCTGCTTTTGGAAGTCTTCCAATTTTCTGAACTGATACAGAGCTTGCCTGCAGGGATTGATACCTCTCTCTTGTTTCTTAAACAACAAAGAGTTCTGTGGCACCTTAAAAGCTCACAAATTTAATGTAGCATGAGCTTTTATTCACTATTACCCACTTCATTGGATGCATGAAGTGTTTTCAAGCATTTCAGACATGTGTGTATGTGTAGTACACATAGTAAACAATCAGGTTACAGGGTAATTTAATGTGGAAATCTGATACCATTCAGAGCTTTAGAAATAATACAGAGGTCATAATTAGAGAGGTAGACAAAAAGGCACTATTACCATAAGGAAATAGTTGGACTATGTACAGGACATTTAGAGGTAATGTTTGAGCACCACTTTACAGGCCCCGCTGAAGAATACTGAGAAGTAACACAAACCTGATTAAGATATTTTCTACACATTTGTAAAACTAAAAATAAACAGAAATACCAGAAGAATGCAACATAAAAACCAGCTACTTCTCAACATAACCAAAGTCTCAGGTGTTATCACAGTTGGGGTGTTATGTCGTCATTGTGTGCACTCAAATAGTTTCTGACTTATGGCGACCCCATGTATCACCTGTATCCCAATATATGTAATCACTTATTAAAATGCAAACTATCATTAGTCTTCCAAAGAATACCATGGATTCTGAGGCTCTTTATTAAGATGCTTTCCACTTGTGATCAGGAATATCATCCTATGTGGAGTTACACAAATCTAGGAGTTTTTTCTTCCTTAGAATTACAGTGGTCCCTCCACATTCACTAGGGTTAGCGGCACAGGACCCCCGTGAATGTGGAAAAACTGCAAATAACAACAAAAAAAAACAACTATATTTTTACCTGAGAGAACACCACTCTAGGAATCTCTAGTTCCTCCAGTGCAACTCTGTGGTCAACATCTTCAAGACATTGACCATAGAATTGTGCTGGAGGAGCTACAAATGCCTAGTGGAGTGTTCTCTCTAGGCATCTGTAGGTCCTTCAGTGCAACTTTTGGTTAAAGTTGACCATAGAGTTGTACTGGAGGACCTAGGTATTCCTAGAGAGAACATACTAATACAATCTGAATAATCAAATCCGCAAAAGTGGAGGGATGACTGTACATCAGTTTATTTGGATCAGTAGCATTCAATGGGCCATGAGTGGGGAAAGTTCAGGCTTGGAGTCCCAGATGTCCCCAACACCTGATGGCGGTCCCTAGCCTGCCCTTCAATTTTGGGCAATATAGCCCTAAAATGGCAAGCTGCTATTCTTGCTGCCCCAGCTCCACCACACTTGGATAAATGCAGAACTTGTAATTGGATATAACTTTGCAGTTTTTGGCTAAGAATGGAGCACTGTAGCCCACAATGGGTAGATGAGATGAAAATTGACCCTTGCAGCACTTGCTCTACCCCCCTCTACTTGCCCTCCACAGTGTGGCAACATAGACATGATTGACCTAGATAATACTTTCTGAGTGCATGTCTCTAAAGGCTTTTCCTTTACCCGAGATATACTTGAATAATAAAGATGATGGCTGAGATCCTACATCATCAGTGCAACTATAACAAAAGAATTCCATCATTATAGTTATGTTTGATGATTCCATTCCCTCAAAAACTGCCCCATTTGAAGAGTTTCTGGGACACTGCAGATCAGGGCACTGCAGCATGTTGGAGACAAGCAGCTGGAGAAAACCTTTGGGGTTCTGCCATAGCTTTTTGTCTCATTGGGCTCTGTGAGCAGGAGAGTGCTACAGATGTCATTCCTCAGCACCCTTATCTGCATTGCTTTAGAAATACTTTGGTTGGGGTGCTGTCGGATTGGAAAGGTAGATTTTGGGGCATGCATTCAGTTGTGAGTCCCCATCAGTTACAAGATCATATGCCTAGTTTACAATCTCATAATTGTAACAAATGCTGAACAAATGCTGGCCAACATGTTTATGTGATGGAAGGTACTTTTTTTGTATGTTTGTTAAAATTTGCATATGTTTTATGTAATTTTATACTTTTTAGCTAAATGATTTTAATTGTTTTTACATTTTTATTATAAAGTTTTAAAAATGATTTTATCCATGAGCCACCTTGGGTCCCTTTCTGGTAGGAATATGGTATAGAAATAAAAAATTTTAATGCCACCATCAGCTGACAGTTGGATCAGCCCACAAAACTGTATTACTTTGATTCAACTGTTCAGCTACATAATGGGGATATACACATCACCTTGTATTGTAGTTTTGGAACCATCAGAACAATGCAGAATTCTTATAACATATTTGGCATGAGTTAATGTTGAGAAGGATATTTGGCATGGGTTAATGTTGTTAATGTTGAGAAGGTATAATTGTGTGATGGTATACGGGTGAGTGTTGTGATATAAGTAATCCTGATGTTATAATGCTTTAAAAAAAACCTTCTAGGTTAGCAGAGGTACAAAACACACTACAGAAATAATGTAGTTTGAGACTGTTATAATGCTAGGGAATTCCGGGAACTGTCATTTTGTGAGACATGTAATTTTCTCTGTCAGAGAGCTGTGGTGCTACAATAAACTACAGTTCCCAGGATTCCTTAGCACTGAGCCAGGACAGTTAAATTGGTCTCAAATTGGATTATTTCTGCAGTGTGTCTTGGACCAGATAATTTATTATGTGCATCAATTCAGTAAAGCAAGATTTGCTGCCATGGAAGAATCAGTATGTAACTACATAAAGAGATTAATGATATTGTTGGCTAAATTCTTGATATGCCTGTTGTGGGCTATGGAAAAACCTGGATTAGATAATTTCTTCCCCTACTAGAGAAACAAATTGTTTCTTCTTCTTGGTCTCTGTGAATCACATTAATGGTTTATTATTAAATTATTAATTTTGATATGACCCGTGTAAAATCTAAGGGTCTAAAATAGGGGTAGGCAACCTTTCCCCTTTAAAGGCCGAGGGACTTCAGCTCCCAGAATCCCAAGAGCTATTGGCCAACATGGGACTATTGGCCAACATGGCTGAGGCTTCTGGGAGCTGAAGTCCCTCGGCCCTTAAAGGGGAAAGGTTGCCTATCCCTGGTCTAAAGGATGAAACAAAAGAAAACAATGCCAAAGAATTTACAAAATTGTAACAGGCATAACTGTTTGTGCTCAGAGTAAAGATTGGATGGATTTGGGGAGTGGGAGTCAGTGCTTCCAGAATAGATTACACTCTTGCCTTTGACCAGAGGATGGTTCCTTTTTAAAATAATAGTTACAGTACAGTACTTTGACTCATGGATAAGTCAACTCTGGTTTTTGGGTCAATTTTTTGATTAAAATTTCTTGACTTATACATGAGTGTATACAGTATTTTTTGATTCTTCACTTGCAGTATAAATATAAATATAAAAGCCAGCCTGAAACTACCTTTCAATGGTGGTGGGATTGTGTGCTCTTGTGAACCAAGGGGATATGCTCATGGCAGCAGTGCTTCTGGCAAGGTCTCCCATGTCAGACAGGCATATGCTGAGGAGCCAGACTAAATGTGCCAAATAGCTGCTGGGCAGTAGCAATAGTGGAAGGTGACACAGGTGGAGTATTTTTAGATACAACAACAATGGCAGCATAGCTACACATGCTTGTACTGTGCAGAAGGAGGCACGATAAAGCCATTTTGAATGTCTTTTCCATGAAAATTCTGTGTTGAGACAATTCAAAATGAAATGAGATAGAGCTAGAAGATGAGACTCCCAGGTCAGAAGGCATTCAACAAGATACTAGGAAAAGTATGAGTTGTGCTATGGTTCACCTGTTGATGTGCTCAGAGGTGAAAGGAAAGTCTGAAGCTGCACAACATATTATAGGAACATGGCATGTGAAAAGTAGGAAATAGTGCAAGCTAGACATAGTAAAACAAAAAATGGAACCTATAAACATGGCAGTAACTGGGGAGAGCAAGCTAAAGAGGACAGGAATGGGACATTTTGAGTCAGATATTATACAGTGTATAATTCAGGAAATAAAGATCTAAGAAGAAATAGGGTAGCATTAATAATTAAGAGAGATTGAGCAAAAGCAGTTAAAAGATACAGAGTTGGCTCTTCCTTTTTGTGGGCTTGCCATCTGTAGGTTGGAGCATCCATGGATGGCCCTGCCCCATTCTTGTCAATGGTGGTGCGTGAACATTACACCAGTATTGAGGAGAACAGGACTTGAGATCCCATGGAATTTGGCATCTGCGGAAGTGGGTGGGTGGGACTCCAGAACAGAACCCCCACAGATACAAAAGGATGATGGTAATGCAAAGTCTGACCAAATATTATCGGGGAAACCCATCAATATAACCACAATATAAAGGAAGCTGTTATAAAGACAAAACAAGTGTAAATTAAGAAGGTGAAACAAGTAACCCAAATACTAACAATTGTCTTATTCAAGTATACCTAAGTAACTATTGTTCAAAAAAAATTTCCAAATATAGTTCTGTTGTTATTTTAGTGGAAGTTTGCTGCAGCCTAATTAAATATCCATGCTACTAACAGTCAAAGTATTCTACAACATATTTTAAATGCTTCTCTTATATGTGTACAATAGTAAAGTAGTGTCACAAATGGGTTGGCAGTCACAAGAAAGGTAAAGTGACTTAAGTCCCATAAACAATAAGAAAATACATCACACCTTTTATCTTGCCAAGCAGTATTGTCTTTTCTAGTGAGTCATGTCTTTTCATGACATGGCTAAAGTATGACAATCTCATTTACATAACTGAGTTTACATAAAGCTTACTGTAAACTGAGTTTACAGTTTACATAAAGTTATTTATATAGCTTGAAACAATAAAGACAGTGAAAGATTTCTTATACCTTGGGTCAGGTTATTAAACAAAATGGGGACTGCCATCAAGAAGTCAGAAGAAGATTAGACTTGGAAGTGCAGCTATGAACGAACTAGACAAGATCCTGAATTTAAAGATATATAATTTAATGGCAAAGTCAGCATTGTCTATGGCATTGTATTTCCAATTTCTGTGTAGGGTTGTGAAAACTGGACAGTGAAGAAAGCTGATGGGAAGATAATCAACTCATTTGAAATATGGTGCTGGAAAAGAGTTCTGCGAATACCTAGACTGCCAGAAAGACAAATAAATTAGTCCTATATCAAATCAAGCCTGAATTCATCTTAGAAGCCATTATGACTAAACTGAGAATGTATTTTAGACATATCGTGAGAAGACATGACTCACTAGAAAAGACAACACTGCTTGGTAAGGCAGAAGGCATGAAGAAAGAAATTCCCCATTATGGGTGGATAGACTCAACCATGAAAGCTATGGTCCTGAGTTTGCAAGAGCATAGCAGGGCTATTGATTACAATGCGACTTGCAGGTTTCATTGGTCTTCTGGGGTCCTAGTCCATCACTCAAATCACACTGGCTCTTTTAATATATGAAACATTATACTTCCATGCTTAGCCATTTTATACATAATGCATTTTATGTTCCTAAAGTGACTTTTAATTTTTAAAGGTTGCTAATCTTACATTTTTTTTCATTTGTTTGAAAATTTCGGGTTTTGCTAAAACACACACATTTGGGAAAAGCTTCCCCGCCTCCCCATGGCTTCAAACTTTCTGGAAATTTTACATATGCATCCATGCTCCAGCCATAGAGTTTGAAAGAAATTAGGAAAGCACAGTCATATGTGTGTGTGTGTGTGTGTGTGTATGTAGGGATTTTCAGTGACAAAGGGGTGAGAACAAAGGCAAGTAGAGAATGCTCCTGTGTGCATTCAAGGTTCCTTTTTTGTGTGCAGATATAAAATCATCTTCTTTATATTTTCAGTAGTTCATATATGCAGTTTTTATAGGTGTGGTCCTATTAAATACCTGTGTTCAGGATTATCCTTGACAGAGGTTCTGTCCATGGCAGGAAAAATCCCAGATGATATTTATTTATTTAAATATTTATTAGACATTTGGATACTTCAGAAACGATGATGCCAAAGTAAAGCTGTTCTTATTCAGTTTTGCATCATTCTTTTTAAATCACCCTGTATTGTGGCCTTTATCCAAACATCTCAGAGTGGCTTACAATAACATCAACTCAAAATAAAAAAATAATTACAAACATTTTAAAAGGTTAAAATATATATTAAATAGTTCCTCAATTTTAAAACAGACCATTTAAAACCAGTTAAGACAATCTTGAATCATGCAACTGGGATAAAATCAGTTTGGCCTGATACTTTAATAAAAGGTCAGGTTTTAACTTAGTGTTGACATAAATCCAATGTAATAATGCCACAAAAGAATTCCTAAACTGACAAAATGGAAAACCGTGCTAGTTCGGAATTCAGAATTCAGGGGGGTTTTTTTGGCCATGAAATCCCTTATGTTATGTGTTGAAGTATCAAATCATTTCATCCAGACAGTTGATTGGCAGAATGCAGAATATATCATCAGTCCAAGAGTCACACCTAACATTATTTGAGCACAGTGACAAAGCACCCAGGTGCTAGAAATTAGTAATATTTCTTCAGTTTTTCACAGGGCCGATCCCTTCAAGCTAGAATCTAGGACGTTTTCTCAAGCCTATGTCTATGTTTTGTTCCAGATTGATTATACTGTGTATATTTAATAATACACTTCTAACTTGATCTAATTCTGTATATATTCATGTATAAGCCTAGAAATTTTAGGCAAAAAATTGACCCAAAAATCCTCCGTCAACTTATCCATGAGTCAATGTAGGTACTATACCTTAACAGACTTTTTCGGAAACCGCTCCCAGGTTATGGAACGGCCTGCCGGACGAGATCCATCAAATTACCAACCTAGACAACTTTATAAAGGCTGACAAGATCTCTTCTGGCAGGCCTTTCCTGATTAAATTCCTGGCCAAGGAGTAAGTTAATTTCCCCCCATCTGTTGCCACATTTTGCCACGCTGTTTATTGCTTGCCGGCTGCCTATTAGACTGGTTTTAACATCTATTGTTGCAAATTACCAAAATTGTTTTATTGTTGTTAATTGTTTTAATTTCATGATGTTTAATACTGTTTTAAGGGGAGGGTGGGTTTGGGTTGGGAGGGTATACTGTGAGATTTTATTGTTGTAAGCCACCCCGATTGCTTTGGTAGAGGGGCGGGATAGAAATAAATTATTATTATTACCATTCCCTGGTGAAAGGCAATAGTTTAATCTATCCTGGAAGCATTGATCCCCCTCTACTCTCTCATCCATCATACATTTAGTGTGAGAAAAAATGGTTCTGTTTGCTGAAATTTTTTAAGGTTTTTTTTACATAGTTTTTCTTTGCTTCTTCCTCTTGATTCTTTGTTACATGCTCCTTACCCTCAACGTATTCACATATCAAAATCCATAATTTTGGCCCCAAAACCTGTCCTTGAATTATACATGACGTTGACTTATAGTCGAGTATATTATTATCTTGCCACATCTTAGGGATACTACAGTTGTGGATTTCTTCACTGGCTTGGATTCATTAGTTCTTGTGATCACTTTCAATTCCATGATTCTGTGATTCTAACTTAAATTGTAACAATAAAAAAGAACAGGTTTCTAGTTTTCATAGTTGCAGTGCAAAATCTGCTGTAGTTTTGCTATAAAGGTGCTAGAGTAAGCAAGAAAAGAGCCCTGTGGACAAGTGATAACATATTTTGCTTTTTATCATAAATCTACCATCCATCTTTTCTCTCCCCCCCCCCCTTTACATTTCTACCTGTTTTCCATGAATATTGTGTGTTCGCTTTATTTTGAAATAGAATGCAATGCCAGCCTCTAAAAACCACCTGTCATTCCTTCTCTGCAGCCAAAAGAATGCAATGGTGTCAAAATTCCAGTTGACACCAGCAAGCCGAACCCCAATGAAGTAGAATTTGATAACTTGTATTTGGATATGAATGGTATCATCCATCCTTGTACACATCCTGAGGACAAGTGAGTGCCTTTCACACTTAAATAAGCAGTTTGTCTGTCTTAAGTGTTTGGAGTATTTACACAATGCCTTACATTGCAGGCCAGCACCAAAAAATGAAGATGAAATGATGGTGGCCATTTTTGAGTATATTGACAGGCTTTTCAACATTGTGAGACCAAGACGACTTCTCTACATGGCAATAGATGGAGTGGTTAGTATGGAAATGTTTGTTATCAGTGTGTTAGCTGTATAGAGGTTGCAACTGTGCACAAGAGCTTTTGTGAAAAGGGGGCTTTGGGGACTTCCAAGGGAAAGCAAGTCTCTGGAATATTTGATGTAGATTTTGGGATATACATGTTGCTCATTAGATTTATTAGGTCTACAGAGTTCAAAATATTTGAGAAAGCCACCGTTTGGTATAACACTTTATTTTGATTGTTTTATCTTGCTATTGAACCAGCCTGGGCAGCAAAAGATTAAACCAAGATAAATTATTGTGGAATCATATAGAATTGATGCATAGTTTCTTGAAGATGATATCGCAGGAGAGAATGTCAGTAACAACTTCAGTTTTTCTTTCATTCTCTTTATTATCTGCAAGAGATTCCAGCTGAAGCATTGTCAGTAGCATGTGTTTGGAATATAAACTCACATATTCTGATTTAATACATGTTTCTCTGATTTAATACTAGCATGAAAATTAAGTTTAATTTTAAAAACAAACAAACACCAAAACAGATGCTGTTTACACTGTTCTTCTAGGCTCCCCGTGCAAAAATGAACCAGCAGAGATCCAGAAGATTCAGAGCATCAAAGGAAGGAGTAGAAAGTGCAGAAGAGAAGCAGAGACTAAGAGAAGAGATCTTGAAGAAAGGTATATAGCTTTCCTTTTTTTAAAAAAAAATCATTTAAAAATCATTGTATTGAACACAACCACCACCACATTTTATACATATATCCAAAACAGAAGCAACAATAATAAAATGGCTTACATGTGCATCCCCAGTTTTATCCCTACACAAGTTCAGGCAAATGCTGAACAATAATTCTTTTGTTCTTTGGACAAACTAGTATTGTAGATAGCAATGGCTAGATTTGAGAAGAAATATCATAGAACCATAGAGTTGGAAGAGACCACAAGGGCCATCCAGTCCAACCCCCTGCCATGCAGGAACTCCCAATCAAAGCATCCCCGACAGATGGCTGTCCAGCTTCTGCTTAAAGACCTCCAAGGAAGGAGACTCCACTACTCTCCGAGGGAGTGTGTTCCACTGTCGAACCACCCTTACTGTCAGGAAGTTCCTCCTAATGTTGAGGTGGAATCTCTTTTCTTGCAGCTTGCATCCATTGTTTCGGGTCCTAGTCTCTGGAGCAGCAGAAAACAAGTTTGTTCTAATATAAACTTACTTAAATTGGTATCAATGAGATTAAGTTTGTATTTATGCGGGTTGTGTATATTCTGAGACTCGTTAGGAACATAGAGAAGTTTCACAGTGTGGTATTGGGTACATAATTTAGTCATGCATTTAAAAAATAAAACTAGCTTCTAACGCTCACAGTTGTGAAGACATGCTTGAAAGTGGTGATCATGAAATCAGAAAAGTTGTTGAGTAGGATCTCTAGCTGTAGGTCTGTATAGTTCCTTGCCTGTTGTGACTAACAGAAGCAGAATACATTATATAAAGTAAAAAGTAGTGCAATTCTTATAATACATAATTAAAACTCTGCAGTTGTAATCCTGTACCAATCTATTCTCAGTAAATGTGCACAGGACTGTAATAATAGTAACTAACTGTAATTCCCATAAGAGAGATGTGGACAAAGCAGGATATTATGGCTCTTTAAAATTGCATATGTTGGAATATGTCTCTTTTTTACCACCATAATCATTTTTGTCAAACTAGTTTTTAATTCTGCTATACTATTTTTAAGGTGGATTTCTTCCCCCAGAAGAAGTAAAAGAAAGATTTGATAGCAACT
Source organism: Phrynosoma platyrhinos (assembly GCA_020142125.1). Lineage (NCBI taxonomy): Eukaryota > Metazoa > Chordata > Lepidosauria > Squamata > Phrynosomatidae > Phrynosoma > Phrynosoma platyrhinos. The sequence goes on along the minus strand of CM034706.1, from coordinate 123,821,071 downwards.
GCATTACCCCTGTAAGTATTTTTATACTTAAGTTCTAAAGTGGGGGAACAGTGTCTACAAATTTAAAGGAAGAACTATAAAACGAACAGCTTTGCAGACTTCAAGGACCTTTGGAAGATGAAGAGGATTTAGAAAAGAACTTGCAATGGAAGCTCGTAACATTGACTCAAGAATTAACTTTACTGTGACTTTTTTTATTTGATGGGGGGGGAAGGTGGTCTTGGACTGAATATGTCACTTGTGGTAGGAGGAAAATGAAGAAATAGAGAGTGGTAGAGAGTTAGCTTAAGCTCCTAATTGCACATTGGGTCTTGTAGATGATCATTTGGGGTAGGGTGTGTGGATATCATATCATTTAAAAAAAAAAACACTAGTGAAATATATAAAAGGTAGCATGTTATTTCTTATTTTGATCCCACTTCTGTGGGGGAGAGGGGAACCACTCCTGTACCATAAGATCCAAGCAGGGGTCTCTCATGCCTATCTGTCAGTTGAGGGATTGAAGGTTCGTTGCCCTGTGTTTGTCAGTCTGCCTTCCATGGT
>CM034706.1:123795510-123817321 GCA_020142125.1 Phrynosoma platyrhinos | reverse complement strand
CCAGTGACCCTTTCATGCCTGGTCACTTGTGTATAAACCCACATTGGAATATTCCTTGAGACACTGTCTCCACATTTCTCCCTTCCAGATTCAAGAATTGAAAACCCCCTCAGCAGAAAAAAATCATTTGTATGGGGAGGTTAAGGGAAGCTGTGTGCCCAAACGTATTTATTTACTTATGAAAAGGTGATTTAGAAAAATTAAGCTGCCATTTGAGAGGTTTCCACTATTTTTCTCCCTTTGAGTAACAGCCTACTGACATCATCCCAAGAAATGAGGCTTATATCAGGATCCCCTCATGCTACCTGCTCCATAGTTAAGAATTATGGGGGAATCATAGAAATATTAGCTGGTAACTGTGTTTTCATTCCTGACCTGCTAGACAAAGTTGGTGAAAGAGATATGAACAACTAGACTGTCTCATAGTTGTAAGAAAGATGCCTGAATATTTTTTTTTTAAGGTGAAGATGAGAGTGAAAGGTGTGCTTCCATTTGTAATGATGGGGGGGGGGAATGCACTAGATATAAATAAAAATTGTGTTTTCATGGTACTGCTAAGTATTAATTAGTTCAGCATATGTTTATATTGTTCCTCATTTATAGGTTATTTTATCAGATGCAAGTGCTCCTGGTGAAGGTGAACACAAAATCATGGATTACATACGAAGGCAAAGAGGTAATAAATATTATTTCTAAATGTACTGATATGACTAGAGTCAAACAAGGCACCTGGATGTGAATAATATTTTTCTGAATATTTTTAAATGCAGAGTAGATAGCTGAATCATATGTAAAATGTATATAGAGCAAGAAGACAAAAGATAAGTTTGTGAAAGAGATGGTTTGAGTACATATAACAGATAATGGTTTGAGTACATATAACAGTTTTTAAAAGATGTAAAATAAAATATGAAAAATACAAAAAAAAATCACCTAGAATATGGGGGTGCCCCAAATTTTGTAAAAACAAATATCCTTGAAATGAAATAATAAACGGTTGATTTTGGAGCATTCATTCCTCAAGTTCTTTATTTTGGTGAAAGACTATGCAAGAAATTCTACAGTAGCTTTACCTAACGTATGCTCTCTGTATAGTCTCTGTACATTTACAGGCAGCAGGCTGAGGGAGATAGCTCTAAAGTGTTTGCTGCTCTTCTCCCTCCCTCACTGCATTTATGAAGTTAATTGGCAGTCATTCTCATCCTATAGTGCATGTATTAGGATAAAAAGAGAAAAAAGTATTATAAGACAATTTGAGATGGTTGTAAGAACTTCAGTTCAGGAGAACTTCAGTTGACTTGGTAGAGACTTCTCCTTTGGGGGTTTTTAAACAGAGGCTGGGTGGCCATCTGTTGGGGGTGCTGTGATTGTGTGTTCCTGCATGGCAAGGGGTTGGACTGGATGGCCCTTGAGGTCTCTTCCATCTCTGATTCTATGATTCTAGAATCTGTGACTACATTAGTACTTTATTGGTTGCATTATCTCCTGGTACTTTTCTAGGCCTAGTTCTAAGGGTTGGTTTTAGCCTTTAAAGTCCTTAGCAGCTTGGGACCAGGATGCCTCAAAAGAGTTCCCCCTCCTAGAATAATGACATCCTCCTACATGTTTGGGTGCCCCACAAGGTGAAGTGAGGCAGAAAACTACAAGGAAAGGGGGCTTTGTGATAGTTAGAACTGAGTTGTGCAGTGCTCTTCCCAAAGATACTCTCCCATTGTCCTTTTCATGATAATTACATGTTAGTTTTCATCGGTCTTCTGAAAAATCTGGCTTGACTATTTGCCAGTCTGGGACAAACACTATTTGTGTTGTGAAAATTTTAATCATCCAGCTTTATTCTTCCCTCTGCTGGAAACTTTCAAATTGCAAATTGTTTTATTATATTGTTACTTATTTATGATGTTGTTATTTATGATATTGTTATGGGATGCAGTGGCTCAAGTGGTTAAGATGCTGACTCAGGTGATTGCAAGATTGGCAAGTTGGCAGTTTGAGGCCTGGGTGCTGCATGATGGGGTGAGCTCCTGTCTCTAGTCCCAGCTTCTGCCAACCTAGAAGTTTGAAAGCATGCAAATACAAGTAGATAAATAGGTACCACTTCGGTGGGAAGGTAAACAGCTTTCTGTGCAATCATGCTGGCCAAATGATCACAGAGTAGTCTCTGACAACACTGGCTCTTCGGCTTAGTAACTGAGATGAGCACTGCCCCCTGTGGTCAGACACGATTTGACAACCTTGTCAACAGGGAATACCTTTATCTTTACCTTTTTATTGTTACTTTATAATTTGTTACACTGAATTTTAAATATATTTTATATTTGTAAGTCCCAGATAATAATTGTTATTGGGGTGTCCTTATATAATGTGAATAATGCCCACTGTGCCATTGTTGTGGCCTTGGAGGAAGAGAAGAATAAGCAGGCACAACTTCATCATGCCTAGACCCAGCAGTTGATGAAAGACTCTCCCTTCATTCTGACTGCCACTAAAGGTTAAAGGGCATGGTATAAATACTAGAAAGGAAGGAAGGAAGGGTATATAGTTTAGAAGAATCTGACTGTTGGGTGGCCAGACAAGCAGTGCTGTTATAATCTGTGTTATTTGTTGTAATCTAGGATAAAAAATGAAATAGATCTATAAGACTCTTGCCTGAATGCTATTGTCAATACCCACTAGAGCAGGGGTAGGCAACCTTTCCCCTTTAAGGGCCGAGGGACTTCAGCTCCCAGAATCCCAGGAGCTATTGGCCAACATGACTGAAGCTTCTGGGCGCTGAAGTCCCTCGGCCCTTAAAAGGGAAAGGTTGCCTACCCCTGCATTAGAATAAACCTGTTGAACCGATGGAATTTACCTCACCATTGTTCACTCACTATTAAGCAGTTGATGTAATGGATCTATTCTAGTTAAGACTAACTAATAGGTTTTAGACCTCTTTGGGATTAATTTCATGGTTGTTCCCTACATGAGTTTGGAATCAAATTGAATGATAAAATATACAGTACATTAAGTAATTTGACAATGATAAGTGCTGATATGTTAATAAAGTATTCTGTGTTCCTGTGAAGAGTTACACAGGCTGTTGCTTTTTCACCTCTCAGTTTCACTATTTGCCTGTGTTATGACTTGATACTCCAAGAGTACAGCTAAAAATATAATGTCATCTTGTTCAGTACTACAGATGACTTTGACTGTTCAGTACTACAGTCAAAGTATCTTTTGTAGCATCTGAGAATAACCAGATCTTTATAATTTACATCTGTTTTCTTTTGGTTTAGCTCAACCAAATCATGACCCAAATACTCACCACTGTTTATGTGGTGCTGATGGTAAGTCCATCATAGAGTTTTTCTTTCATTGCTCTAACTCATAAGTAAAGAATGATATGTGCCACCCAAGAACATGCAATGTGTACTAATGTGCTTTGAGTACATACTGTTGATAAATCATATTAATGCAGGCTGCAGTCCATTGATAGATTGGCAAGATTAGTAAAAGTTGCTGGTAAATGTTCTGGGTCTAATCTTGTTTCTTCTTCCTGTTCTGTTCCATACATTTAAATGATATCCTTTATCTGGCTTGTTCAGATCCTAGTCCTAAGAATTGATAACTATGACTGACATGGTCACACATTTGGTGATCCCTTTGCACTTCTCTACAAAATGGGACTAGAGGGAACTGAGAGGCTCACAGCCCCCACTAACAATTACAAAGAGATACTATAGACAGTGGCATTGGTGCATAAAGATGGTGCTTTTGTACAAACTCCTCAGGAATACAGGCAATTTACTGTTTTTGTGTACTCTCTGAATCAAAACTACACAATATTGAGGGCTAAGGGATTTTTTTTGGTAGTTTTTCAGACTTTAATCACCAGTGAAAGAAATGTTGAAATCCTTGTATAATTTAAATGTCTCTAAAATGTCTTCATTTTATGAAAAATCTAGTTCTCATTCCTGTCCTGTCTTTAACGAGATTCTTTCCCTGCAGAAATAATTTGTTTTACGTTTGGGGCTAACTTTTAATAAGCTGAGTAGTCAGTTAATTTGCAGCTTTGCACAGTGTAGCCTTTTGGGCCACTTGATTAGTGGAAGATTTTTTTTTTTTTTTTTGGCACTTCCTATATGCATTGCTATTCAGACATTTCATCTCTGTTGATGGTGTGGAGAGGTCTTGGAGAGATGGTTAATCTTCTAGCTTCCACAGAAATCCCATGGTTTGATAAATGTAGGACATAGTTCCATTATACATTTTCCCCTAAGGGATTGGGAACCTCCCTACTCTCTGGCCATAACCCAAAGATAGCAGCAATTAGCACCTGTTTTACATCATATTTTTTAATTTTGTAGTTTGCAATGTTTCACATTTGATATACTGTATATACTCGACTGTAAATCAAGAAATTTATGCCCCAAAATTTACCCTAAAATCCTGGGTTGACTTATATATGGGTCAGTACGCTAATACTGGTTAGAAAGGTCCTGAAACAAGCACCACAGTGATGCCCCACTTTTCCCCACTCGTCCTGCCTCAAGGCAAGTGTGTGTGTGTGTGTGTGAGAGAGAGAGAGAGAGAGAGAAAGAATTTCCCAATCTGATTTGAAAGCCCATCAAAGAAACACACCATTGAACTCCACTTCTTTCCCTTCACAGTCCTATTTGAAAGCCTTCCCTTCCCATCAAAGAAACACCCGTTTTAGCTCCACTTCTGTCCCTTCTCAGTCCGATTTGATAGCCTTCTTTTCCCATCAAAGAAATATCCCCTTTATCTCCACTTATTTTCCTTCTCAATCTGATTTGAAAGTCTTCTCTTCCCAGCAAAGAAATATCCTTTTAACTCTTCTGTCCCTTCCTAATCTGATGTTAAAGCCTTCTCTTCTCCTCAAACACCCCTTTTAGCTCCACTTCTTTCCCTTCCCAGTCTGATTTTAAAACCTTCTCTTCCCATAGAAGAAACACTCCATTTAACTCAATTTCCTTTCCTCCCCAACCCAATGTTAAAAGCTCTCCTCCAGCCACAGGGAAGTGGTGTTAGGTGGTTGGGAGAGGTCCAGAGGAGAAGGAGGAGGATGGAAGTGGTGTTTTCCCCTTTCTATCCTTTGTTATAGCCCCCTACATTTTAATCTTGACTTAGCCACTGGTCATATCAAAATCCATGATTTTGACCCTGAAACCTTCCTTTGACTTATACATTGACTTGCACAGGAGTATATATGGTGGTTGCAAGATCTTCAGTGCTGACAATATAACAGTTAAAATGTTTTAAAGTCTGCTTTTCAATAGCTCTATTTTGGTTATTGTACATCACTTTGGGTCCAAATGGATAGCAAACTGAATTATACCATACTTTTAAAAGCTATTTTAAAAATCACAATCTGGAGGCTTGTGAATAAGACAGATTCCTTCCACAGCCGCACATTTCCTCTTCATTGCTTATTTGGTGCTAACCAGAATTTGCCAATTTTGACTTACTCTGTAAAAGAGAGTAAGGCAAAATGAACTTCTACTTCTTCCCATCTCCAAATGTTCAAAGAATCATATAATCTGTGCTATTGTTGTAGCTGTTTACTCAAAGAAAATGTTAATATTTGAGGTTTGCTTCAATTCTTTTATAGCTGACCTCATTATGCTTGGATTAGCTACACATGAACCAAATTTTACTATCATCAGAGAAGAATTTAAGCCCAATAAGCCGAAGCCATGTGGTCTTTGTAACCAGTTTGGACATGAGGTTAAGGACTGTCAAGGTTTGCCAAAAGAAAAACAAGGAGAGGTAGGTTAAACAGTTCATTTTCTTCCTTTTTGTGAGAGTTAATATGGCATGTAAAGGATGAAGAGATAAATTAGAATCTGGGAGGGCCCTTTCAGAGCCTCAGTCATAAAGCTTACTTCATGACCTTGCTAAATTACTATATTTCAACCTAACCTTCATAATAGGGAGGCAACAAGGACAGTGAGAAATCACATTCTGAAATATTTGAAAGTGAAGGAACTTAAAAGAAGTATGCATTGGCTTGTTGAAGCCAAGATTTGTTTACCTTTGTTGTGATCTGTTTGAACATCTGAACCAAGGTCAACAAAACATGAATTGTTTTGGTTTGGTTTGGTTTTTGTTAGTTTACCTTAATTAGAAGTTGATTTACAAATTCTGGCTTGCTGTAACCATGGTTTCTTAGTATATCTAAACCCCAGTATCTTAGCTTATTTCTGTTTTTCTGTCTGTGCTCCTCTGAAGCCTCTTGCCAATTTAAAAAAGCAGATGGCAGAAAGGAGATGATCTTAGCTAAGCTGTTCTTGCTTGCTTGCTGTTGTTAAAGTTTAAGAAAAGTCTTAAACTTTTAATTTCTTCTCATTATTTCTGGCAACAATCTTATTTCCAAGTTCAACCCACCCTTAATAATTCTGCCCATCTCAGCCTATGATTTTTGCTGCTGTTTGTTATGAGAGGAAAAACTACAGGCATCTACCAAGAATTGCACTAACAACATAACGTTAGTTTGAGCCAGTGCTTCTCAAATTTTGGACTTCCAAGTGTTTTAGACTCCATTTCACAGAATCCCTGACCATTGGCCATCCTGGTTGGGGTTCTGGAAGTTGAAGTCCAGAAGATCTGGAAGACCCTGTGGTAAGAACTAGTCATTTAAGCAGTCTGCCCTGACTGTTATTCCCACATACTACAAAATGATAGATCTTTAAAGGGAACAAAATGTTGATTGCTGACTTTTTGCTGATTTTGCATGTTTTTCCAATTGTATTGCTGTGTAAGTCCTAAAAAGGCTTATCTGGTATAAGTTAGGCACTTGCTACAAAACATGCTCACTCCCCCCCCCCCATACACAGTATACATGCCAGTTGTGTACATCACATGACCACTGCTGTTTGAGCAACGTAAATCAATATTAAATATGGGAAATCTACTCATTTACATTAACTTCGGATGAAATGGTAATATCTTACATGAAAATGCTGTGTATGTGTTTGCATTACTGTGGGTTATATTACTTTTCAGTTACCATTTCTGCTGGCAGGGTGATGTTAATCAAAACAAAATTTATGCCTCTGAAAGACAAGTCTAAGAAAAAGGGGAATGGGGAAGTTTTAAGCTTGTTTGGTTTGTGTCAGCTGTTGGGAAACAAGCCTAATTTTGGGGAATTTATAATTAACTCAAATGTGCAAGAGTGAAGCGCCCAACTTCGCTTCCGAGACCTATCCAGGTGTATACCAGAGACTTAAGGATTCTGGCAGGGAATGATGCTAAGGTGGACCAAACTCCAATTAAAGTCTAAAATATTTATTAACACAATAAGCAAACATCCAAATAAGGCGCACACACACACACTAGAAGGATAAGCGGGAAAGAGCGGGGGAAAGCAGAGAGGGAGACCAGGGCAAGAGGGATATACTTACACCCAAGAGACTCCTCCAGACTTCTGGCAGTAAATGCGGATGGATTTGGTGGAAGGGCATGACCGGCAAGAGGGGGGTCGCGGGAACTATTTCAGAGCGCAGACCGACAGAGATTCAGCATGCACTTCCAAGGTAGCACATGGACTGCCAAAATCCAGGGGTTTTTAAGGGCAATTCCTGCCTCCTAGCTATGAACCTAACAATAGGAGTACAAAGGCTTGATGGGTTTAACCATTGTTTACCTAAGCATGAGCATAGCCTAAACAATGCATTTGGTTTCAAAACTATCAAGGAAGGGAAGCTAGAGAAAGGGGCGCAATCAAATCTGATCACTGTCCCATTAAGTGTGAGACTTAAGACAAGCAAACACCATTGTGTATCTTTTCCAGTATAATGGGATATTCCCAAGGGCAATTCCCAATCCTGCCTGTCCAGGAAATCTCTAGTGGTCTTAGGCAACTCCAGTAGTGCCTACCTGACCTTACATTTAGGGGATTATGGCTGCCATCTCCCAAGGGTCAGGCTGGGGTCATAGGGAACTCCACATGCTTCTAAAATATCAAGAAAAATGGAGGACATATGCTAACACAGCTTCTGCTGAATATGTCTGAGAGTTCCATATCCTGTTTGTCCACCTGACCAAATATAGTAAATGAACTATTGATGTGGTGAAGCCACCCTCATCCTCAATTGCTGCTAGAGCATTTGGGAGACTCTTCAGGTAGTGGCAGAAGGGGCAGAGAGAGACCAAATGAGGGATTGGCCAACTAGGCTCTCATTATTGTGTTTGTATTCAAGAGTGATTCTGGTTTGTTCAACAATTCATGGTTAAAAGAAAATTTGATAGTGGTATATGTGTATGTAGCAGTGTCTTGAGGTATGCATGGTGGTGAATTTAACACCCAACCATTTATGGGACTCAAAGGGGGGTGTTGAGTGGCAGGAATTATCTAATACTAAGTACAAAATGCATATATAACATTGTGACAAATATAGGAAGGGTACAATAAATCACAATAGCAAGACTGGGCATGTATTTGGAACAAGGCTATGATAACTAAGCATGCTTTGTGGACTCTATGACTCACACAAATAGGTTATCTGCACCTGCACAGTGCACCATTTGGAAACTTCTAGAGCTCTTACATAAGCATTTTGGGAGTAGACTCACCCACTTCTTGTGCACCACATTAGCACGCTTCCCACCTAAACCCTCAGTTCCTTTTTGTCCACTATGTCAGCAGCATGTAAGGAGCATTTCAGAGCTTGCTCTTTCCTCAGAGATTGTTCCTATTATTGATCTCAACCTGTCTGTTGATATACATCTCTGAATTGCGATTTGGTGTTTGGTTTTTGAACTTTCTTATCACCTATAATATTTTGGTTATTCGATATGCATGACAGACTTGGTTAATGGTTCTGTGGCTTATTTAACCATCTTCCTTAATCTTTGAAGATGGTGACTCCTCGCTTCTTTAAAAAGTGCACTTTGTGTTCTGGCAAAAAACCTGGGATGGCCATTTACGTTGCCAATTATGTACTTGTTTAGAAGAGCAGCATATCCCTCTTGTTTAGAAAAGTAGCCTTTACACCTCAGGCCAGGCAGAATAGAGAGGTGAGACTAAAAGCCCTGTTATATGAGCTTGCACTTTCTGCAGCTTCCCAGGAAGCTGAACATCATTCCCAGAAGGCCCAGTCCTCATCATCAAAACCTTTGATTTCAAGGTCTTCAGTTCCATTTTGATCTTTCTCAGTACCAACATCACAGAATCATACCACAAGGGCCACCCAGTCCAACCCCCTGCCATACAGTGTGCGCCAATGTGGTGCATGGGGTATGGGTGGAGTTAGTATTAATACATTTATGTAGAAGATATAGAATGTTCCAAATGGTACACTGTGTAAGCACAGATAACACATTTGTGTGATTTCACAGATGATTACTTGATGAACTAAGGGCCTTTGCAGACTGCCAGAAATAGTGAACATTAAATTGAGGCACTGCCCTGGCTCAGTGCTAGGGAGTCATGGGAACTGTATTTTTTTCTGGGACATTGAGCCTTCTCTGTCAGAGAGCTCTGGTGCCACAATAAATTACAGTTCCCATGATTCCCAGCACTGAGCCAGGGCAGTGCCTCAATTTAATGTGCACTATTTCTGGCAGTCTGCAAAGGCCCTAAGTTACAGTTAAGCAACCTGTCCTTACAAAAGAGTAAGCTGCACTGAGTGTAGTGGGATTTGTTTCTGAGTAAGCACACATGGGATTTTGCTATAAAATTAATTGTAAAGCTTCAGTCCCAAACACACCTCTTGGCTAGTAAACCCTAATTAATTTTGAGGCATTTATTTTTGAGTAAGTCTAAATACAATGGTGGTGTGAGAGAAACTATTTTAAATCAAAGTATAAGTTTAAATAATATGTCATTTTTGCTTTTTGCAGCATGATCAGTTTGCAGACTGTCCTCCTGGTATGGAACAAGAATTTATCTTTATTCGCCTGTGCGTTTTGAGGGAAGTGAGTATTTATGTTTTTATTCATTTATTCCACTCTTCACAACTCAGTATGATATAAACCATTGTAAAAGACATTTCACATTAAAATTACAATTCTAAATTCCAAAAATTACAATTCAGTCACAAATATCTAAACTGGGAGTTTCATACCTGAAGTAGAGTGGTAGCCCCATAACAATTCTCTGGGTACCACAAACAGCATCTCCATGTCTGGTCTTAAAAGCTGACTAAGGTCCAGAACACACTGTAAAAATAATCCATTTTGAGACTACTTTAACTGCCCTGGCTCAGTGCTAGGGAATCCTGGGATTTGTAGTTTATTGTGGCACCAGAGGAAAATTCTGACAGAGAATAATAATAATAATAATAATAATAATAATAATAATAATAATTTATTTATTTATTTATTTATTTATATCCTGTCCCACTGCAGGTCGGCTTACAATAATAAAACATCACAAATATATAATCCCAAAAACCCTCCCACCCCTTAAAACAGTATTAAACATCATAAAATTAAAATAATAATAAACAACAAACACTCAATTGTACTATTAACAAAATTATAAAAGCAAAGCAAACAGCCAATAGTGGGTATGGCAAGGAATAGAGGAAAGACAAAGCTCGCTCCTCAGGCCGGGAAGACTAATCAGGAACCTGCCGGAAGAGATCTGTCTTCACAGCGTTTTTAAAGCTATTTAGATTGGTAGTATGATGGATCTCATCTGGCAGGCTATTCCATAGTCTGGGAGCGGTTGCTCAAAAGGTCCTCTGGGAGGTTGCAGACAGCCTAGTTTTAATAGGCTGGAGCAAATTCCTTCCAGAGGACCTGAGTGCACGGGGTGGATTGTATGGAAAGAGGTGGTCCCGAAGATAGGGACCGAAGATAGAGAAAGCTAAATGTGTCACAAAACTACAGTTCCCAGAATTCTCTAACCTTAAGCCAGGCCAGTTAAAGTGGTCTCAACTGGATTACTTCTACAGTGTGTTTTGGACCTAAGTCTGTAATGTGGGAAGGTTGTCCTCAATATACTAATACCTGAGTTGGTACTGGTGGCTCAACAGGAGCCACAACAGCTATTTCCAAATAGGTGTAACCTGCTCATATCTTCTGCCCATCTCAAACAGGTCCAACATTCAGTAATATTAAGATGGGTTTGAATTAAGGCTGCAAGATCTTCTCGGCTGTGGTGTTGAATACAGATGCTTGTTGGACTGTGGTGCTAAGGGAGCTCTTTATCACTCTAGGTGCAAAGAGAGGACTTGCCAAGGCAAATGATTTGAAAAATAATTGAATTAAAAATGTCTGTATTGGATAGGAATTCAGATAAAGAGACAAGTCTGGTTTGGGGCAAATCTGTGTATAATACAAGGAGGTGGGGGTATTGTTTAACTTCCAGGGAGAGATCTGTGCAGACTCAAGCTTATAGGAAGCAGTGTCAGTTATGCTGTTAGCATTTCATCATCGAGAAGGGTAGGCTGCCTATGTTAGATGGAGAAGACAGTTATTAGATGGAATTTTCCCCACTACAGATATTCTCAGATGGAATTTTCCCCACTAGTTAGTCAAAATTGTTATTGGTTACTAAGCCCTGATACAATTTAGAAACTCTGTTTTTTCTTTTTAAAATAATTCTAGTATTTGGAAAGAGAACTAACAATGGCCAGTTTGCCTTTCACTTTTGATGTTGAAAGAAGTATTGATGACTGGGTTTTCATGTGTTTCTTTGTGGGAAATGACTTCCTTCCTCATTTACCCTCATTAGAAATCAGGTAAGGAAAACAGTGTTATATGCATAAACATTTCTGTTTGTGGTGGGAGGGAAGATGGCTATACAAGAAGTGTTATTCAATGAAGATAGATAGATAATATTGTCCCAATGAGCTTAGACATGTCCAATGCAATTTTGCCTGTTCTTCAGGACCCACATCATATTTTAATCCTGTTTTGAATGTTTCTCCAGCTTCAAAAGCTGTTTTTATGCTCTTTGAGAAGACCAAACCTGTTTTCCCCATCAGTGTGCCATTTTAATTGCTCACTGGATCCTAGCCATGATCCAAACTCAATGTATGCTGTAATTGTTTGTTGAGGTGTATCAGATTTAAAGCTTTTAAAATGCAAAAACTGAGTCTCTGTTGCATATATTTATCCTACATCTTTAGCCTTCCTGAGTCTTTGGTGGCATTTACCCCTAATGTAGTAGCATGCATTGTGTGTTGTATAAGGATACTGGGAGACCAGGGTCCAAATCCTCACTCAGCCATGGAAACCTACTGGGTGACCTTGGGCAAATCACACTCTCTCAGCCTCAGAAGAAGGCAAGGGCAACCCTCTCCCTCCTGAACAAATTCTGTCAAGGAGACCCCATTATAGCCTTAGGTTTGCCTTAAGTCAGAAATGACTTGAAGGCACACAACAACAGAATGTGTGTGTGTGATTCAGAATGGCCTTTTTCTACAAATAGAGATTTTAGCAGATTCCTATTTCTTCTAGCATGGCACAAGGTGACAAATATAACAGTGCTAAGTCATCATACCGACATATTGAAACCTATTCTTAGCCTCTTATTTTCTGGTGGCCACATGGTGTTCACAAAAGAAACTATGGGTGGGATTTTATCATTCACTGAAAGAAAGATTATTGTTTTGTTCAGCTGACAGCAATGGTGTCAAGTGATTTTTGAGATAGGATAGATTGCTAGCTAGTGAAATCAATTCCACTTTGAAGCTGAATAATTAAATGCTGGAGAGTTGAATTAAACAGAGAGAGTTATAATTTTAAAAGTAACTTTTAAAAACTCTGATATGTGTACATTGCATTCCTAGACTATAGATAGGGCTATTGTTGATTTTTTCCTCCCTTGTATTGCAGGGAAGGAGCAATTGATCGTCTAGTGAACATATATAAAAATGTTGTGCACAAAACGGGGGTAAGTGAACTCTCCATCTAATTACTAACCACTTTAGGAGAAGGAATGATAATTAACAGTACTGTTTTGACACTTAACAGGGATACCTTACAGAAAATGGCTATGTGAACTTGCAAAGAGTACAGATGATCATGTTAGCTGTTGGTGAAGTTGAAGATAGCATTTTTAAGAAGCGAAAAGATGATGAGGTAAAAAGTATATTCATACATGGCAGGGGGTTGGACTGGATGGCCCTTGTGGTCTCTTCCAACTCTATGACTCTATATTTGTGTTTGTTTTTACATAATAATGTTCTTACAATGAAAACAATGGACTTTATTGGTTATTTTCTTGTATTTCTTAGTTCATTATTTTAAAAAAAGCATTATAATTAGAAATGACTTTGCCTCTCCAAGCTGTTAAGTAATATGTATTGGGTTTCATAAGTTTTGCTTATGATGACATTTTAAACTGCTGCTAGTTTAGGGGTAGATCCACCTTGATGCTAGTAAAACAAAGAATGCTGCTAGGATAGTTGCATTGGATTTGACAGTTGCTGAAGCAGTAGTGCAAGCAACAGCATGCTTGTGGTCATATCTGAAAACTGCTAGATTCTCCTCATGCTTAGAAGTGCACTTCTGCTAGGGCAACAGACCTTGCAGTAGCACAGTGACATCTCTGAATTTGGGTCATAATGTTTCATAGCAAGAAGTCTGTAAAATGGTTATAGCACATTTTTAGGCTACCGACCCCTTTCCTCTTCAACAACAACCCAAGCCCCACCCCAGGTCTATTTCATGATATTAGTTCTATTGTTTGTACAGCAGCCAGCCAGCAGTGTCTATCTCAGCTACACCCAGCTCACCTCCACCTTTCATATGTGAATATAGCAGCGGCCCAAGCCTCCTCCTCCCTCTCGCCCCCAGCGGCCTTACAGCAAAAGAAGAACCAATTGGCTAGCTGCTCAATTGCTGCTTCCAAGGTAACAGGTGCAAAGGGAGCAGTGACTGAGCAGCAACTGAGAAGCCTCTCACCCGCGCCAGCCTTTGCCATAAGGATAAGAGGTTTCTTGGTCAATGCTTGATTACTGCTCCCTTTGTACCCAGTCATCCTGGGAACAGCAACCTAGGAACTGGCTGGGCAGTGATCGAGAAGCTTCTCACCAGTGCTAGTCTTGTGGCAAAAGCCAGTGCAGATAAGAGGCTTCTCTATCTCTGTTTGACTAGCTGTTTGGTCACTGCTCCCTTTGCACCCAGTCACCTTGGGAGAAGTAACTAAGAAGCTGTCTGAGCAGTGACTGAGAAGCCTCTCACTTGTTCTAGTCTTGGCAAAGACAGGCATGGGTGAGAGGATACTCAGTTGCTGTTCTCAAGGTAACCAGATGAAAAAGGAAAAGCATTTTCCTGGCAAGGAAGGATTATCGATCCAAGAGGGGCGAAGGAATTTTTGAAGAATTGACAGCAGATACTTCTGCCCCAGAGATGTGCCTTCCTCACACAGCTTCAAGTCGTTACCCCCCTCCCTGCACAGATTTTTTTTGTCAGCTACCTCTTCTCTTGGCCTGCTCAATGAAAGTAAGCAGGAGCAGCAGCACAGCTCCAACCTGCCATCCAGGTCCATAGCAAGGCTCACAAAGCTTAAGCAAGATCCCAGATGTAAAAGCTCCTTTTTGTCCCTGCTTCTCCCCCACCACCGTGTGCTCTAGCTCATCATCCTCACCATGGTCCTAAAGGCCACTGGTTCCCTTTGTCT
The DNA here is from genome assembly GCA_020142125.1 of Phrynosoma platyrhinos. Taxonomy (NCBI): domain Eukaryota; kingdom Metazoa; phylum Chordata; class Lepidosauria; order Squamata; family Phrynosomatidae; genus Phrynosoma; species Phrynosoma platyrhinos. The sequence continues at coordinate 123,802,746 of CM034706.1, read as the reverse complement.
TACTTGTATGCCAATCCTTTAACAGAAGACACCCTCCCCCTGTGGTTTCTCACCACCCCCTTGGATCTTTCCACTGCCACTAAGGGAGCAATATCACTGTAGCAAATATGAATGAAATCTATTTGGCTATATTATTTTCCCAGCATAAGCAGATATTGATAAATGTTTCTGATTATATATTTTCTGATAATTTTCCCACCATGTATTTTGTATGGCATATAGTTCTTCACATAGCTTCCTTCTTTACTTCAGGAAAATTTCAAAAGAAGGCAGAAGGAAAAAAGGAGAAGAATAAAGGTAAATATAAAGTGTTCTGCATTCTCAGTTATTACCTTCTTTTAGAGAAACTAATCTGGGAAATAAAACTACCTGAATCTCCTGCCCCACTGATGGTAGGCTTTCAGTTGGTAATTCTATCTTTATTAATAAGGGTGTCATCGATTCAGTGAAATTTATCTGAGATACCAAGTTATCAGTCAAAAGAGATAGTGATGTTATAGGAAGAAATGGTTTTCTTGAAAGATTTTCATATGAGACAGGCTGGCAGGAATCCTTTTAATCTGATTGTAGTTTAGTAATATTTATATAAAATGTGCATATAGAACCGGTTGCTTAAATCTCTCCTATTAAAATTAATGGTATTTAGAATTTAGATCATGGCCAAAATGTATTGCAGTCATTTCTAAATGGGTTTATTTGGAAGCAAGGCTGCAAATCCTTAACACAACTAAGGATATAAATTCCATTGAACTCAATGAAACATTTCTGAGTAAATATGCTTAAGATTATACTGTTCCTTTCCTAATATGGTAGATAGGAGAATTTCACAAACAGGCAGCATGTTTCTGTGTTTTTATTTGAATGTCTTTATTTCATAATTGTAATTAACAAGACTCCCATTAGTCAGTAATAACTTTTGAGATACTTTGCAAATATAAAATGGGTGTTGGTAGAGCTGCTGCTGTTGCTGCTGCTGATGATTTCTTTGCTGTTAACTGTTCTGAACTTTTTGTTAAATAGAAATCTGTAAACATTTCAAATAAAAATAATTGTTAATTGTTACCATTATGTTTGTGGATTTAAATTGAATAGATGCTAATTGTGTTGAAATAATAACAGTTTACACTGTGACCCACACAGGAAAATGCCTGTTTTCCATCTGGAGTCATATTTGATGATGGCAGAGGGTTGAGGTCCAGCAAATCTAGGGCCTCTCTGAACTCATGCAGTCTCTGTCACCAACTGCTGTGTATCTAGAGACTTCCATGGGTGTGCCATAGCCTTCAAACAAATGTGCAAACCACAGGCAGTTCTCTCTACTGGCAGAAGGCATTTTCTACCCTATCCTAATTCACCTTTGAAAGCCATCTGAGGGCTTTAAGATTACTCTGTTAATAAATCAAATGAAATATGGTAGTCCATGAATCTTTAGATAAGAGTGTAACCTTTGCATATTTGTTTGCAAATAAGTTCCACCAAGTGCACATAGAATGAAGTCTTAGGTAGTTTATTTATTCTAGATGTCCACTCTTTTATACATTAATTGTTTTAATAATTGATGGCCAGCATTTCTGCTCATTCGTGTGTGCTTACTTTAGAGGGAGCAACATTCTATGGCTGGTGGACAGTTTACGCCACAACCATTGGGAAGGGGAAACAGATCAAGCCATCAGCCAATCAATAACCCAAGACATACAGCCTTTGAAATGAGAATGCAGGACAGACAGAACACTGTAAGTGATCATTTTGAAGTTTGTTACAACATAGAAAAATAGAAAATATGCAGATTTACTAAAAGTCTCATTTTGTTCCCACAAGTGAATCTCTTTAAAAACAATCTGATGGCAGTTCTTTTTTTAGACAGCTACTTAAACTTACCTTTACTTACCTTTACATAAACTTTAAGTGAGCAATGGACTATCTACTTCAAGTTCTCTACAGTTATGAAATCTACAGTAATTCTAGAGGGATCCACACTATAACCTTGATTTCTGTTTTTCATAGTTGTCCTCTGTTAATTTTTTTAAAATACCCCAAGCATATATTTTTCAAGCTGTTATATTTGGAGGGATGATGCTTCCTCCCTCCCCCTGAATCAGTTGAAATAGTTTTTATTCATTTATTTGTATGTTACCATAACAAGTATAGACCATCTGAAGTGCATTTGTCCCATAAAAAATGTGGCTAGTCTAAAAAATATAATTTGCAAATTCCAAAATATGGCATAATATATATCTCTTAAGAATAATTGTATCCAAATAATGATTTTTGACACTGTGTGTATTTTGACTGGGATGCACAATGACTTCAAAGGTTGTTGTTTTTTTCCACAGAGGTGGATTGCATGATGCATAGGTATATATATGTTTGATATTCATATCCAGACACTCTTTCTTAAGTTTGAATGGTGAAATATACTCTGTGTCTAGGCTGTTGTGATTAGTCTCAGGTTCCAATATATAGCTCTTCATGGTCTCTGTGCCTCATAAGAGTGGGTTGAATGCCTGAGCACAGTCCCAAGTTCTAAAGCTGAGTAGCTTGACGGGAACAACCCACTCTCTGTTGCCTATCGTGCATGTCAGAAGCTACCAAGCTACCCACTGGTCAGTTTTGTTTCGTCTGCCATCGAAGCAAGTTCCCTTTCACGGTTCATCTGCTGAGTAGTATCCCTCAAGTTCATTTTTTGGCTCTGCTGTCTCTATTTTTATTCTTTCACATTCTCTTTTATTTCTTCACTTACAATCTGCAAAAAAAACTCAAACCTTTCACTTTACCTCATGGTTCTTCCCACCCCTTCCCTACCCCCTACCCCCTTTCTTTTGTGTTCCTTCTTCTGAGTCTTATTCTATAGCCTCTACTGTTCTTTTAAAACTTAGTGCCATATGCAGCAGGAAGGGTTTTCCCCCTATATATAATACACATAATTCATTTCAGTTCTCTCATCCTCAAACCCTTATATTTCATAACTGTTCATTCAGTTTTATCTATTATCATAAAAGTATCTTATATCTATAAATTGACAAATTTAATCACATTATTTACTTATTTTATTCTCAAAGTTTGTGTACTTTTTTCCATTTCTTTTTGTGCTATTGGATTGTTTTCCCATGAATAAGCATCATCAATTTGTCCATCGTGACTAAATCATTTACTTTTACTATCCATTCTTCGATTGGAGGGGTATTTTTATGCTTCCAGTATTTTGCATAGATTATTCATGCCACCGTAATCATATATAAAGGAACACTGATTTCTTCTTGATTAAATTTATCTTTTAAATCATCTGTAATATTTAATAAGAATAATTCCAGGCTCATCCTAAATTTCGTCTGTAGCATATCTGATATAATTAATTTTATAGATGTTTATTTCCAAATTCTTTTGCTCTATTACAATACCACCACATGTGGTAAAATGTCCATCAGGTTTCCTACGTTTCCAAGTTATTTTTGTTCCTAATCTGGATCCTCGCTAGTTTGATGGAGTCATGTACCATCTAAAGAAAACCTTGTAATAATTTTCCTTGAGATAGTTACATTTAGTAAACTTTAGATTGTACTTCCAGACTCTTTCCCAGCTTGATAAATGTATTTGCTTCCCTATGTTCTGCATCCAATTTACCATATTTGTTTTGATTGTTTCTTCATGCAGTTCTATATCCAATAAGATCTTATAGATCTTTGTTATCATATGCTTTTCCCCTTCCATTAGAGTTTTTTCTAGTACTTTTAATTCATTTTCTATTCCTTGGATTTTAATATCTTTCCTAAATTTTCCAAGATTTGTCAGTAAAGAAACCAGTGTATCTCTAACCCTTCTTCCTACAGTTCTTCCCTTGTTTGATTTTATATCCGTTTCTGTTTTAAGAGCAAAGCAGACCGCCCCAAAGGAGCAGCTTATGGCCGCCCCTTTGAGTGCCGGATCAGGGCCGCAGCAACCCAATATCTCCCCCAATGTTTATGATGGTACATGACTCCATCAAAGCAAAGTACCACTCCTTTTTGGGATGGGAAAAAGCCGCCCATCTCATTGCACCATCGTCTTTTCTGCGTTTCTGCAAAGTGAAGCATCTAATCGCCACACCACAGGAATGTCACAATGCTACCCGCTATTGATGCCAGATTGGGGGCGGAGTCAGGATGGACAGCAGGCAGTCGCCATGCCTGCCCCCAAGCCAACAGGACACTGGCTCTTTTTGCCAGTCTATTCAGCCCCTTTGTCAGAGTGTCTTTGTATGTAATCCATTTTCCTTTTAAAAGGTTTTCTTTTTTATGGAAGGCTTCATGCAAAGTTGCCCACCTAGGGATCTTTGTATAAAAATGTTTCTTATATTTGGTCCAGATCTTGTACAATGTTCTCTTTACATAGTGTTGGTTAAATTCTTTATTTGTTTTAAGCTTATCATAATATTAAAAAGCATGTAATCCATAGTATAAATTATCGCTCTCAAGTTCTAGCAGTCTTTTATTTTCCAGTAGGATCCATTCTTTCAGCCATGTAAACATGCTAGCATAGTAATATATTTCTAAATTTGTTGTACGAAGTCCTCCCATTTCTTTATAATCCTGGATTGCTGACATTTTGATCCTTGGAGTCTTTTCTTGCCATATACATTTTTGCCAATCTTTCATCCATATTTTCAATCGGGTAGGCAACCTTTTTGAGCCGGGGACCGGGTTGCTGTCCCTCAGACAATGGGGGGGGGGGGAGTGAAGTACCAAAAATAAATAAATAAATAAATATAAAAATAAAAAATTTTAAAAAATAAAATTAAAAAATATGCATGCACACACTCTCAGCCCCAGAAAAGCCATGGCAAAACCCCTGTGGAGATTTTGCCAAGTAAACCCCAAGAACAAGTAATAACAACAATAATCAATATCATCATGGTGGGCGGCGGTGGCGGCAGGACCGGCCTGGGGCCAGTCCATCCGGCCCCCGGGCCTTAGGTTGCCTACCCCTGTTTTAAATGGTTGTTGATTCATTATTATAGGTAATGTCTGAAACAAGACTCGCATTCTTGGTAAAACAGATTGTTATTTTTTCTAGGAGTGATAATTGTAGTGCATTCCATTTTTTTAGATCTTTTATTTTCTTCCATTTTTAGAATAGTTATTTTCATAAAGTTCTGAGTTTCTTTTTGTGATTATTACTCCTAAGTATTTTACTCTTACTATTTTTATTTCTCTTTTTCTTTTTAACGCTGCTTCTTCCTTTTTGTAAGATTCTTTTTTAGTATAACATCTTTATTTTTATTTACTTTAAACCATCCCCATTCTCCAAATTCTTCTAATATTTCTATTAATCTTGTAATGTTCTCCGTTGGGTTGTCCAGAAATAATACTAGATCATCTGTGAATATATACAGTTTACATCAGGGGTAGGCAACCTAAGGCCCCGGGGCCGGATGCGGCCCGCCGAGGCCTTTGGACCGGCTCCAGGCTGGTCCTGCCGCCGCCGCTGCACGCCATGATGATATTGATTATTGTTGTTATTACTTGTTCTTGGAGTTTTTCTTGGCAGAATCTCCACAGGGGGTTTGCCATGGCTTTTCTGGGGCCAAGAGAGTGTGCATGCATATTTTTAATTTTTTTTTAAAATTTGTAATTTTTATTTATTTATTTATTTATTTATTTTTGGTGCTTCGGCCCCACCAATTGTCTGAGGGACAGCAACCCGGCCCCTGGCTCAAAAAGTTGCCTACCCCTGGTTTACATGTATGACTCCGAATTTTCAAACCTTGTATTTGCTGATTTCGTCTTATTTTCCTATCTCCATTACCATAACGAATAAAAGGGAAGAAAGAGGCCATCCCTGACAGGTTCCTTTATTAATAGGACAATTCCTTGTTTTTTCCCCATTTATGATTAATTGTGCGCTTTGTTTATTGTATGTATTATTAATCCAGTTCATGTATCTCTCTCTTAATCCACTGTCTTCTAAGACTGTTTTCATGAAGTTCCAATTTACACTGTTGAATGCCTTCTCCAGATCTAAGAAGACCATTCCTAATTTCCTTTCTTTATGCTATTCATAGAATTCTATTAAATCTAATACTGTTCTTATATAGCTTTTGAGTTGTCTTCCAGGTAAGAATCCTGTTTGATCTTCATGTATCCATGAGTTCAATCCTTTTTTTAAATCTGTCTGCTAGGATTGATGTATATATCTTATAATCCAAGTTTAATAAGGATTTTGGTCTGTAGTTGCCTATTATTTCAGGATTTCATCTTTCGGTATCAAGCAATGAGTGCATTTCTCCAAGATTCTGTGGATTTACCTTTCTTTATTTCTTTTATGGTTTTGTATAATGGGGTTGATAATTCCTCCACAAATATCTTACAATATTTTGCCATTAAGCTGTCTGGTTTTGTTCTCTTTTATTCTACTTATTGCATTGCATACTTCAGCCATTGTTATCAGTGCATTTAAATCTCCTTTCTGTTTTTCTGTAAATTGGAGGAGCTGTTCTTTAAAAACTTCTGCATTCTAAATTTCTCTTCCCCTACTGTTTTATCTGTTTTAAATAATTTTCCATAGTATTTAATGGCTATTTTATTTTATTTTGCTGTTTATATTCTTTCCCCTAATCTTTGATTTTCAATATTAGTTTCCTTTCTTTTTCTCTCTTTATCTTATGGGCCAATCATTTCCCTCCTTTATTAGCATGCTTAAAGTGGTATTGTCTTAGATATTTTAATTTTTTAGCTATTTCTTGTATTATCTTTTGATTTAATTGGTTTCTTATAAGATGTAGTTCTTGCAACAGTTTTTTTATCATCAGAGTTTCTCTTTAGTTCTTGTTTCTTTTTCTTCCAGTTTCTCCTTTTTCTTTTTGTTCTCTTATTTTCTTTTTTCTAATTTCTTGTTGAATCAGCAACCCCCTTACTACTGCTTTACTTGCATCCCAGATTATGTGTGTTGGAGTTTCTGCTCTTGAGTTTTCTTGAAACTAGAGTTTTAGGTCTTGTTTCATTTTCTTAACAATCTCTTCATCCGCTAATAATTCTTCTTGTAATTTCCATTAATATTCTCTTTTCCTTGGCATCATTGTTATAGTAATTGGGTTGTGGTCTGTGAAGAGCCACTCCTTCACCTAATTTTTTCCCCCCTCAGATGGCAGCCCTATGGGTATTGTGATCCCACCGCTGCCCCCATATGTGATGTATCAGACCACTTTAATGTATATCTATGAGGTTACTCCCCAAACTTGGTTTCTTTATTTTGTAGTAGCAT
>CM034706.1:123779807-123793391 GCA_020142125.1 Phrynosoma platyrhinos | reverse complement strand
AAATGCTCCACAATACGTATTGCCTGTTCATACTTATATCGGACTTACAGCAAAAGTGAAATGATTCCCGTCGCACACTTGTACTTCCTGAAGAAACCGAAATTCAAAAGATCTCGATTCTTTCTGGATTCTGTCGGGGTTCTGTGCGGTTCTGTGTGACGTCGTGTGAACACACGGAAAAATAATACGTATTAGGTCGGGATTTCGTTTGGATTCTGTCTGCTTTGGACCCCGTGTGATAAGGTCCTTTGGGTCTCTAGACCTTAGGATCTCTAGTTCTGTATGTCAGTTTTTACTTACTTCTTTCCTTCTCTGTTCCTCCTCTTTTCTTTAGTCCAAATCTGAGAGTCCCTTGTTCTCAAATTTCAATTGTCCCAGTTTTAGTCTTTAGTATTTAAGTCTTCTTCTATTTCTGGCACCTCTGTAGCTGCTTTTATTCAGTCTTTAAGTTTAACAGTTTATCCTCAGCTTTTTTGCTGTCACTTTCATTTTCAGTGTTTTTGGTGTTTCTCTGCCATTCTGTCCCCACTCCTGCCATTTCCTCCTCTCCACCACCACCTCTTCCCACTTCACACATCCTCCTGTTCTATTCTTACTTTCTACTCCTTTTATGTTGTTTCTCTGCTCTGCTTTACTCCATGCCCTCCGTCTCTGCTACACATGCTTCCCTCTCTCCACAATCTCTCTAGCATCCACCTCAGGGAGGGCTTTCATAGGCTCCTAAGTTTTCTTTCTGAATTAATTACTTACTGTATATGTTGTTGCCTTTTCTCTCCCTTTCATTACCCTTTTTTAAAAACTTGATGGACAACGTTCATGCCTTGGGGCACTTAGTAACGTTGGACTCCCTTTCTGCCCTTTAGTCTGTCTGCTTCTCTAGCCTCCTCCAACTTCAGAGCTGGCATCTGAGTTGGATAATAGTTAGGGTTCTCCGGACCTGCTTTCTTGTGGGGAGATACTTGCCCTATTTGATTGTAGTTTTTTAAACAGGTTCAAACCCAGTTTCTGTTACTCTCTTTCGCGCTACTTGCGTGAACCTTAGCCGTTCATGTCTCCATTCACCACTGGTATTCTTGAAGTGGCTTTTTTGACTCCACTCTCCAGATGACCTTTCACCAAATCAAAATACATTGCATGCCAAACCCTATTTTATCTCAAGCTCTAAAACTAAAATGCCATTATTCCACTTGACAGAACATCACCACAGATATCTGGTTACTTACCATCATCCATCTCAGCTACACCATAAGAGTTTTCAAATAGTCCACTCATTGGAGTATTTCGTTGCACCCTGCCTTCTAGAGCACTGTTAGGAGAAATGTATGCCTTATTGGAGAAAGACAGTGGAAAAGACTCCAGACCAGTATAGAAAGGATGTCTTCTTCTCCAGACTCTTCACAACTACCTCAAACAAGATGGAGGCCTTCTCCCAATTCTGGACCTCAGAGGGGTCAATTATTACATCAAGACCCAGAAGTTCAAGATGGTGACATTCCACTTCATCATGCCGTTTCTTCACAGAGTGGACAGGCTTGCATCAGTAGACCTCAAAGATGCATACTTTCACACTGGGATAAGGCCTCAGCACCAAAAATACTTCAGATTTGCAATAGGCAAATACAAGGTATTCACTTTCGGGTTATCCACCATCCTGAGAGTGTTTACCAAATGCATGACTGTGGTGATTTCATATCTCCGAACATGAGAAGTAAAAAAAAATTCCTTACCTTGACAGTTTGGCCACTGGTGTTATCCTCCCAAAGCAGACTGTTCTGGGACATTCATATGACATTATCCCTCCTACAAGATTTAGGCCTAAACATGAATTTTGGAATAAACAAGGACTATCAGTTTTATAGGGGCAACTCTGGACTCACATTCTGGCTATGCATACCTACCACTTAGCGAGTGGGCAAGCTTCAAGATACCTTGGACTTTATTTTTCTTCACCAGAAGTGCTCAACTGTGGTTATTCAATGACTCCTTGGTCTCATGGCTGCCACAGCAACAGTCACTTACCTGGCCTGACTGCATTTTCATATGCTTCAACACTGGTTCCTTTGGGCATTTGATCATCTTCACAATCACAAGTTCCATTTACTGACATAACCAGCATCCATTCAGAGGTCTCTCCATTGGTGGAAAAGGTTGAGAGATGGCTCTGGTATGCCATTCCAGTTTCTGGATCCCTCCTTGATGGTAATAATAGATGCACTAATGACAATCTGGGGGGCCCATTATGATGGATCGACTGTTCACTGACACTGGTCACCTCGAGAAGCCATTCTGCACATCAGTGCTCTGGAATTCCTTGCTGTAATCAAGGCGTTCAGGGCATTTGAGAGATTGATATATGGCAGAATTGTTCAAGTGCCCTCAGACAATAACAAAAGTAGTCTGCTACATAAATCAGCAGGGTGGAATTCACTCAGTGGCCTGCTTGGCCTGGCCCTGAACTTTTGGCACTGATGGTTCGGAAACACGTACATCCTGTGGCTGTTTACCTAGCAGAAACAAAAATGTACTAGCAGAATCGTTAAGTCGCTCCCATGTACTCTAATGGACTCTCTTCGACAGTGCCTTTCACTTTGTGGCATCACTTTGGGGCATGCCCATTATAGATATATTTTATTCTCCTTTCAATAGGAAACGCATCCTGTTTTGCTCAAGAGCAGGAGTGGACCGATGTTCTCTTGGAGATGCCTTCCTTCAAAGTGATCTGGTCGTCTCCTATACATCTTTCCACCTTTTCTCCTGTTGTCGTAGGTGGTAATAAAATTGGCCAAAGACAACTTGATGTGATTCCTCATAGCACCCCATTGGCCAAGACAACTTTGGTTTGATCATCTATTGCATCTTTCCAGAACAAAGGAAGAACAAAGCTGCCACCCCTTCAAAGACAATTACTGTCTCACTCTCAAGTTTGGTATCTCCATCGAGATCTACAAATATCCCATCTGTCAGTCTGGAGAATAACACCATAGCTTCATCTACTTTACATTCGGTCCTGAATGCCTCAAGTAGGGAATCTACTAAATATATCTATGGTTACAAATTGAAGCATTTCTGTTCTTTGCTAATTCTCCAGAAGAATTAATATCTCTAGCAGACCTACCCACTATTATGCACTTCCTTTTGCATCTTCAATAGCAGATTCTTTATTGAAGGTATACCTGGTGGCCATCATGGCTCACCAGCCAGCTTTTGTTGAGTCTTCAATCACTTTATTTTCACATCCCACTCTCAAGAGATTCCTCAAAGGTCATGTTCATCTTTATCTACCAGTGACGACACCACCCCATCTTGGTTGCTCTTGTTAGTTCTTCTTCATGGTCTCTGTGCCTCACACGTTAGGGTTTTGTGCAGAGACTCCGTTTGGCAATTCAAAGCTGAGCAGATTGGTGGGTAGCCACACCCGTGTACTGAGCATGCCCAGTCCTGCCATTCTAGCTCCACCTTCAGTTCTCTTTCATCCACCGCAAGAATAACTTCTATTTATTCATTCTTAGCTGAGTCACTCTGTGTATGGTTAGAATTCTCTATTTTTGCTTTTTTGCTCACTTAGAAGGTGACATTTCTTGTACTGATCGTATTGGCAAGGAGATCAAGCAGACTTGTGGCCTTGTCAGCCAATGATCCCTTTCTAGTCTTTCATTGTGATAAAGTCATTCTACATCTGGATATTTCCTTCTTACCAAAGGTGGTATCACAATCCCTCATCAGTGGGTTTTGCCAATATTCTATCTGCAACCTCCAATGGATTTGGAGAAGTCTCTGCACTGGCTTGATGTCCGGAGGGTTCTTTCATTCTACATTCAATGTATGGCATGCTTTCATTCATCTGACGGGCTTCATTTGTTATGGGGGACCAAAGAAAGGTCAACCTGTTTCTTTTCACTGTTTTGTGGAATACATTGTACAAACTATCAAACGGGCCTATGAGCTACTCCGTGCCTGTTCAACTAGAGCAATGGCTGCATCTTTGGCCTTGCTGAACACATTGCGTTGCCTGAACTATGCAAAGTGGCTGCCTGGTCCCATCTGTCCACATTTATTTGTCATTATAGACTAGTCTACAGATCCGGAGTGGATGCCAACTTTGGGCATGCTGTACTTTCATCTGTTATTCACTGACTTTACCTACCTACCACAGGTAAGCTGAACAGGTACCCACTTTTTGAGGCATGGAGACCACAAAGAGGAATAGGTTGCTTACCTGTAACAGTGGTTCTTAGAGTGGTCATCTGTGTCCTTACAGAAACCAGTCCTACCTCACTGCTTTCAAGTTTGTATACCTACATGGCAGACTTCAAAACTGATGAGAGGGTAGCTTGGTGGGCTCTGACATGCACAATCAATGGGAGGGGGCAGGGTGTATCCACTAAGCTACTCAGATCTAGAACTTTCCATTGGGGACTCTGCACATGCTCACAACCCACACGTGTGAGGGCAAAGATGACCACTCAAAGAACCACAGTTATAGGTAAACAGTCTGTTATTTCACTGTACATGAAGTTAAAGCAATATGTATGTATTTCCAACTTTATGTTTTTAACAAGTACACAAGATGAATATGTACCCATCAAAACTTAACATGTAAAACATCCCTTTCATATGTAGATTGGGAGCGGTGGAGAAATATTGCCCTTCTTCCTCTTAACCCAATCCCACATCACAATCTGCTTTTAAATTTCCTGTCAGTTTTAAGAGCAATGTGTTACATGGCAAAATGAGTTGTGTTTTAGAGGGCCCAAGAGCCCCTATGGCACAGGAAGCTGGTTTGTCAATGGAACTAGTTTCTTTTGGATCCCAGCCTCTGTACCTAAATCAAATTGGTGGGTATTTTTCATTTCTACATGACAAAGCTATTAATTTTAATTTTGTAAATGTAATGAGACCTTTCCCCTAACTGTCTTCACAATAACTGCATCCCCAGAGTGCTTCAGCATCTCCTAATACAAGCTTCACTTCTGATGGTACACCATCCCCAGCAGGTGGAATTAAACGAAAAGCAGAAGACAGTGACAGTGAACCTGAGCCTGAAGATAATGTCAGGTGACACATTTGGTACTTTGTTAGCACAATGTCAAAGGGATGTTGCCTCATTAATACTATTTACCCTATATCTGCAGCACCTTTTAATGCTTTCCCATGATCTTTTTATCCATCAATAATTAATGCTGAGGGTTGGGATGCTCTGTAAATTCCAGTGAGATGTGCAGACTATAGCTGTTAAATTTAAGTGCCTCCATTAGTATGCATGCAGGTTTTCATCCTAAATGCTACTACTCCCTTTGAGACTCAGCACCAGCTTGGCTAGAGCTTCAGTATTCAGTTCAGACTCTGCTTTCAGAATGTTGTTGTTCTACAGCATAAGTGAAACTGTTTAACTCTTAAAGCTCTGCAACCAAATCCCTTTACATAGACCTTTGTTTTATATCTTTTGGTGAGTTCCTTTTGATTACTGGCAATGAATGAATAATCTTTGCATTCCAGCGCAAACAGGTAACAACATCTTACACTGCATAGTTAAGAAAGCCATGTGCCAAAGACCTTGTCAAAATTATTAACTGAGAAGAAGGCACTGGGCACAATCAACCAGTGGTGTGGTTCTCTGTAAGACAGGCTCATAAGCTCATATTTTCTTTCCCAACTTGAATCCAAATTAGCCTAAATTTTCTGGTCATCACTTCCAGCAACTTCTGTAGAATCATAGAGTTGGAAGAGACCACAAGGGTCAACCAGTCCAACCCCCTGCCATATGGGAATACACAATCAAAGCACCCCCAATAGAAGGTCATCTATCCATACATGTAAAAACCCTCTCCTAAAGGGAGAGATCTTTTGGAGTAGCTGTAAGGGGCTGTAGTTCATGGGAGAAGTTAGTGGATTATTTTTAGCTTGCATGTTGGGAAAGAAGGTTGTGTCCAAGGCAAGATTTATTTTACTGTACATATTTTACTATCAGGTTGAATGCTCATTAAATAAGAGGAAGAAATGGGATATCCGGCAATCAAAGAAATGATTGCATACACAGATGTCACCTAATGGTCAATACAGTAGTCAGGTAAATTACGTAATTGGAAGAAGAAGAAGATGGAGAAGCTCCATTCTCTCCAAAAACAAGATCAGGAGCAGATTGTGGAACTGACCGTCAACTGCTAATATAAAAAATTAGAGTAACACTAAAGAAATACGCTAAATCAACCATTGTACCAAATACAACATGAATAAAATTCCTCTACAATTTAAAGTTCATATAAAGAACAAATTTGCACTGCTAAGCCTAATTGACAGGGAACCAAAAGAACTGGATTGAAAACAAGGATGTTGTAAGGGAAGAATGCAAAAATACACTATCTGTAGCCAGAAACAGAAAATTCTAATTGGATGACAGATGAAACTCTTCAAGCAGTGAAGCACAGATGAGAAGCAAAAGTAAAAGGTGACAGAAGCAGGTTTAGAATTCTGAATGCCACAGTTCAGTGACTTGTGTGTAGGGACAAAGAGGTTTATTAGAATAATCAAAGCAAAGAAACAGAAGAAGATAAGAAAAGGACAGAACAAAAGACCTCTTCTGCAAGATCCAAGAAATTAAGGGGGAATTCATATGAGGGAGCACATTATATGATTAGGACAAAGTAAAAAGATGATGGGAGCAATACGCTGAGGAATTGTATACAACGGATGAAATAATGACAGATCCCTTAAAGCAAGAACCATTTGACGATTAACCCACAGTGTTAGAAATGGCCCTTGGGAGAAATATGTCACCAGGTACAGATAGTATACCAATAGAGCTGTTTCAACCTGTAGAGAAAGAATCCTTTCCAATTCTAACAAAAATCTACCAACATATATGGAAAACAAATTAGTGACACAGAGATTGGAAACACTAAAAACAGTCCAGTCCCCAGTAATCGGAACTACAATCCTCAAGAACTACAGTCCCCACCAGGGACTGTAATAGCCTTAAGATTATTGCCCAATCTCCCATATAAGCAAAGTGATACTCAAGATCTCACATGAAAGACTTTTACCATATATGGAGCAAGAAATGCCAGATGTCCAAGCTGGGTTCAGAAAAGGAAGCAACACACAATCGTCTTGTAAACGTTGGTTGAATAATGAGATACTCCAAAGTATTGCAAAGGAAAATCAGTGTGTGCTCTGTAGATTACATAATTGGAAGCAGAAGCTTTTGACTATGCAGATTGAGAAATTATGATTTGCTTTAAAAGAAATGGGAGTGCCATAGCATCTGATTGTCTTGATTTGTAACCTATCAGCAAGACAAGAGGCCATTGTCATGACACAATATGGAGAAACAGAATAGTTTCCCATAGGCAAAGGGTTGAGACAAGACATCATATTACCACCCTATCTGTTTTAATTTGTATGCGTTCTACATATAAATATGTTCTATATTATAGATATAATCCCAAACAGATTTACTGCACTATATTACGAAAGTTTAGATGATGAAGTAATTTTAATCCTCCAACAAACAATGAACTTAATTTTAGAAGATAAAAGACCAGAATCATGGGGAAATGCAACTTAATTATTAAACATTAGTTATTTTAAAAAATCATCAATTTTGGCAGAAAGACTAAAAAATATACTACAAAACTGGATACATGAAGTGCAAACTGGCTTTTTACTTCAAAGATTACTAAGAGAAAATATAAAATGTTTTCTAGATATTATAGAATGCTACAAGAAACATAAGAAGAAGCTTACATTAATTTCCTTGATTCTGAAAAAGCATTTGATAATGATCTCAACTTTGGCAAAAAGTGAATTTTGGGGTAAACAATCTCAGATGTGTAAAGTTGATATACGGGAATCAAAGTGCTCAAATCCTGATAAGTAGAGAAAAGATGAAACTGACAAGTTCAAAGAGGAACAAAACAAGTTTGTCCATTGCCACTTTTACTTTTACTTTTAATTTTGGAAATCCTTAATAGGAAGATTAGAAAAATTCTAATATGCAAGATGTTAACATTGAAGGTTACAGTTTTAAAATGAGAGCTTTTGTAGATAATTTCATAATTTCACTACAACATCCATCGTATAGTATCAAAAGAAGCACTGAAGGAGTATAGAGAATATATGGGATTTAAAATAAAGCAAAGACGATGATAATAAGAAAAAATATGACAAAAAAAGAAGATGTAGAATTAACCAAGAAGTAAAATTATAAGATTGACAAGAAGGTGAAGTATCTAGGTGTAATAATCTCAAAAAAAAGAAAAGAAAAAGAAAAAAGAATTCAGAGTTATTTGCAAACACCTGTTAAGAAAATTTTGAATGAAATTAAGAATGAATTACAGAAATGGAATAAATTAAAACTTTCATTATTAGGTAAAATTTCGGTAATCAGAATGATTGTTTCACCCAAAATGTTATTATTATTACAAATCATTCAAATATTAACAAATGAGTTACCCTTTAAACAATGTCAAAAAGATATCTCAATCTTTGTATGGTCAGGGGGAAAACAAGAGTGTGTTGGAAAATTCTATAAGATCCTAAAGGAAGGAGGATACTGTGGCTGTGTTGCTTGGCTTGAAATACTGGATAACTTTTAAAAAAATAGAAGAATGTTATAATTAGAGGGATTTGATTTAGGATTTGGCTGGCATGCCTAACTTTGCTATAATAAAGCCAAGGTGAACAAAGACTAACGATCACTTTACAGAGAGGCGGGATATAAATAAAGTTATTATTGTTGTTGTTGTTGTTGTTGTTGTTGTTGTTAGAAGGTCTGCCTTGCAAGTATGAATAAAAGATAAATCTAGATCATGTGCCAAGTAACCTTTGTGGACCTTACCTTATGAAGTTTTTTTTATAAAAGGGGAAAAATGAAAGGTAGTTGGATAATTTGAAAAGGTTAATATTTCAAAGTAATTATAGAATGAAAACAAGGGAGGAATTAAAGACAGAGGGATTTAAATATCAGTGGTATCTATATAGACAATTTTTAGAAAGGTTTAAAATGGATGTGAAATTAGAAGGAATTGAAACAACTAAAACTGATCTTCAAATTCTGTTACTTTCTGAAAACATAATTCCAACATAAGAAGAATGGCTATTGAAGTTATACTATCTGGTAGAAATAGACAAACTTATGACTTTAATTAAGTAAACCTCACTGAAACGTCAAGAAAGACTCCAATATTTAATCATATTTTGGAGAGAACTATGTGAGAATTTATATGTGATAAATTTAGAAGACTGGAAAATAATTTATGGATGATGTGCATTATTACAAGTTGTATTTATTATTTGTATTATAATTGTTTCATATTCAGAAGAAAAATAAGCATTTAATATATATTTATAATAGTATATAGTACATGTAGTATATATTAGATTATAAATAATGGAATGACATGAAATTGATTATTGAGAAAAATAAGTATTAGAACAAATAGAACCAACATCTGAAGGGTAGAAAGTTAATAATGGTAATTATTTTTGTTTTATATGTCAGATATCAATATGTTGAAATGATTATTCTTTAAAAGATAAGCCTTTTATAAAAATAATAATTTAAAAATAAAATAAATAAATACGGTGGCCCTTGGCATCTGCTGTTTTTGGTTCCAGGAAATCCCTCATCCCCACCCATAGATACCAAAATCTGTGAATGCTCAAGTCCCATTATATACAATGGCATAGTAAAATTGCGTTCCTTATATGAAATGGCAAAATCGAGGTTTGTTTTTGGGACACCGTATTTTCCGGCGTATAAGACGACTTTGTAACCCCAGAAAATCTTCCTAAAAGTCAGGGGTCGTCTTATACGCTGGGAAAAGAAAGATATCCTGCTCACCCGGGAGCCATTTTGTATCCCCCCTCAGTGCGACGGCCATTTTGTCTCCCTCCTCCTCCCTCTCAACTCACCAGGCTGGGCCACACCCTCAGGAAGATCAGGGAGGAGCAGGAGGTGAAGGCATTGCTGGCTTGGCCTGGGAGAAGAGGAGGAGGAAGCGGGATGAGGTGAGGTGTTTCTCCTTTCCTCCCTCACTGGACTGGGCTGGGCTGCCCTCCTTTGCCCTGCCTCTCTGCAGAGAAGGCCCTGTAAAAACCCACTGGGTGGCCTTGGGCAAGTCACAGTCTCTCAGCCTCAGGGGAAGGCCTCAGCTTCCTTCCTCCTTTCTTTCCTCCATTCCTGACCCCTGTTCTATGTCATGTAGAAACTAGGATAAGACTCACAGGAGGTGTGAAATTTCTCTATATGACATGAATGATTCTGATTTTGATATCTACTGATATATCATTACACTTGAGGATCTCGTTTCTTCATAGCTGCCATTCTAAGTGTTAAATCTTATTCTGGTTTGTTGGCTACAGTCTCCATTTTGTTTAATGAATGAACTTAATAACAAAATCTTTAACTGTTTCTTTTGTCTTCATTACCCACGTTAAGTTATTTAAATAATCTGTTATCATTACTTTTGTTTTCTTAATATTTAGCTATATTTCTTCCTTGACTTCCTTCAGTAGTTGATCTGGGTATTTGTTGTTTTCTACAAGTTATATGGTACCCTCTAAGTATCTTAAATTATTAATGCTCTTTATTTCAATTTTCACACCTCCTTTGAATCTTATCCTAGTTTCCTCATGATATATATAGAACATGCACTCAGCACTTGTTTCCACTGATGATGATGATGATGATTTTGCATGAATTCAACTATCCACGGCTTGAAAATATTCATATATATCCCAAAAGCAAACCTTGATTTTGCCATTTTATATAAGGAGTACCATTTTTTACTATACCATTGTGTACAGTGGAATTTGAGCATCCACAGATTTTGATATTCATGGGATCCTGGGACCAAAACCAGTAGATGCCAAGGGCCCACTTTATTTATTTATTTTATTTTTTAAATTATTATTTTTATAAAACTTTTATAAAACTATTATTTATATAAAACTTTTTATATAACAAGAATCATCTCAACAATGTTAAGATCCTGCAGCCATGTTAGGCTAGTGATGACTTAAGGTCTAATAAGGTCAACCAGGCAAACAAATTTAAGTTGCTGTTAGTTTTGTATTAAACTAATTTTTAAATGTAAATTGTGCATCCTATAAATTGACCTTATTTAAATATTAACAAAAATGGAATTGTTCTATAGGTTGTGGGAAGCTGGCTGGAAACAGCGCTATTACAAGAACAAATTTGATGTTGATGTCTCTGATAAGAAATTTCGTCGTAAAGTTGTCCAGTCTTATGTGGAAGGGCTTTGCTGGGTTCTCCGATATTATTACCAGGTAATCTATCCATCTGGTTAGAATACATTTTTCCTTAAGATTGACCATACATTTTAGCAGTAGTCAGTAATTCCAATGACTATTATTTGCTTGCCTGCCTTATGGATTTAAGAAGGATCAAAAGTGCCATAATGAGGGGTACAGTATCTCTTGATGCTCTGTAGTGAATGGAGCCTAAAAGGTTGGCCCTGGCAACTGATACATGATTGATATATCTGGTTTTGTAAAAGTGGTTTTGTTAACAAACAAACAAACAAACAAAAAATCCCCCTTAAGTGAAACATAGGCCACAAAATAGATAGAGTTCAAGCCAAGCAAACTGTGTCACTGTGTAAAATAGGCATTAAGAATGCAAAATGTACAGATATGATTTTGGTCTAAACCCAAATTTTGGTCCGAATTAAAGTAGACCGACTTATTCAATGAGAATTTGGGCCTGAAACAGATGGGCGTAAAAAGCTGGCTTCCATGCAGCTTGGTGGCATGCCATTTAAATGATGCACACTCCCAACCTAAGTGGAAGCCGCATTGAGGTTGCTCTCAGGCCTCTTGGGCCAGCCAAAGCCTGGCCCCCAAAAAGCAGATTGTTTCCACTCTGTGCCACGGTCCATTTGGGACCATGGCAGGGGCCAGCATCAGGACTGTGGCATGTGGTTGCCACAGTCCCATGGCACTTCAAGTGGGAGCAGCCTCTGGCCACCCCTTCCTGCCCTTCTGTTCTGTCCCTTGGTAACCAACGCTTTTGTAATCTCTATTTATTCATGAGTCTACTCCAGTTGGGGCTAGCAGTTGGAGTTAGGCCATGTGTGAGGAAAGTGCATCTTGTGGGATTCATACAACCCCAATGCCATTTCTGAGACACTGGCTCCACGTCATCCAAAATTCCCCTCTTTCCACTTTCTGCAAAGAAATGACTCCTTCACCATGTTGTTGTTGTTGGGGGGGGAGGCCACTTCAGGACCAGTAGAGCCCTTTTTAAATAATAGAAAGTCAAACAGAAGCCAATCCCAAGGAAAAGGCAAGACATACATCCAATAAATAAATTGACTTTATGAAAATATTAATAAAAATGAAATTGTGTAGTGTGGTGTGCTTGATTTTCAATTTTTTTAACTTTTAATGAAACTATGGGCCAAAACAGATAGCTCAAAAATGCTGGATTGGGGCCGCTGCAGAGACGCATGCCACAGCACCACAGCAACTCCACCCACACCCCCAACCTGGCATTTTCCCAGCACAAAAAAAGCAGCAGAAAGCAGCTCCTTTTTGTGCTGGGAAAAGGGCACCTTTGCCATCGCAGTGGTGGTTTTTCGGTGCTCCTGTGGTGTGCAGCATCTAAATGCCGCGCTACCAGAGCACCAAAAAGCTGCTGCCATGTGGTTGCTTGGTAGCTTAAACTATTGTAAGCCATTTTTCATCCCATTTTAAGAGTTGAACAGGATATAAATGAAATAAACAATCAAATCTTTTCCCCTCTCCCATATATTTTTTAGAAATTCAGGGGACATGGAAGGCCCATGGTTTTCTCTGCCCCAAAATCATGACAGATGTCCATCTCTGATTTAAGTCACAATTCTTTAGTTAACTGACCGACTTATTAGAAAATCTTGTAACAGAGTGTGAATGAAGGTCAGCTATCTATATCTGAATCTAACCCATTATTTCTGTTGAGGGAATTTAGAAACTTTAGGATTCACTATCGCTTCTAGAAATTAACCATGTCTAGACAAAAGTTTACTGCATTCCATCATGGCATGGACTTTTGTTGAAGTGTTTGTTTTAGTTTAGACCAAGGCATATAATATGGAAATCATTGATGGCTTTGAACGTATGTTTAGTTAAATTTTGTTTGTACTGTTCACCAAATTAAATCTGATATCACTGGTGTTTTTTTACAACTTTGACTGTTAATAGGGAAAGGGATCCATTTGTGTACTTTGACTGTAATTTGTGTAATTATTTATTTATTAATTTCAATATCTTTGCTACAAAAATAAACAGTTTAACAATAAAGACAACAAAACAAATAAAGCCAAGACTCAGGCATTAAAATAGCAGTAATTAAAGTGCAGTAGAAGAGAAAATGCTTAGCAAAATATGATGGAATAAAACTATCTTTGTTGTCCACTAAAAGGCAGGAAGTGCCTGGCAGAACTCCTTATGTGGGTGTTCAGCAGTGTGGGTGCTGCCAATGAATAATAGCTTTAGGTCTCCTGCCTGCAGTCAAAACCTTGACAGGCCATATTCCTGTGGAATTATGTTGATGGATGTGTTGTAAAACAGTCCATAAAC
>CM034706.1:123769028-123779707 GCA_020142125.1 Phrynosoma platyrhinos | reverse complement strand
TTCAACATTTTAACATTGACTCTATGTCCCATTAAAAATCCTAACAATTCCTCAACAGCTTAAATGTTTGTATGAGCTGTCCAACACAAAGAACACAAATTTAATCAAGCCCATGAATAATTTGTAGGGCCTGCATGGTATAGTGATCTGAGCAATGGACTATAGCTCTGGAGACCAGGATTCCAACTACTTCTTAGCCATGGAAACCCAGTGGGTGCCTTGGTCAAGTTTCACTCTCTCAGCTTCTAAGGAAGGCAAGGGCAAACCGCCCCTGAACACATTTTGCCAAGAAAACCCCATGGGTCATCATAAGTTGGAAACAACTTGAGGGCACGTAACAACAACAAGTAATTTCTCTGAAGTAATTGACTAAAAAAGCAAATTTAATAAATTTAGTTTAAATATCATGTTCAAACAAATTCAGTTTTACATGGATGCTGTTTTTCTTGAAACACTTGGAAATCACAAAAAACATTGTGACAAAAAAGATTCTGCTTCAGAATTATCTAATAATGGCCTTTTACCTTTCGGGAAGGAGAGGGAAATATGTCAGTATTGTCAATGAAGTATTTGCCTACATTTTTATAACTACCCCAGCAAGAAAGACCCACTATCATATTTCTACATTTTTCCTATGTGTATCTCAGGTGAGAGTTTTCTATTTTGGTTGTTACAAATTTTTTATAGTCAGACTTAAACATCAGTTTTCAGGGCAGTTACCAATCAGTACATAATAAGAATACAATAAAAAGAAAGAAAGAAAAGCAATTAAAAGTAACTTAAGGAACCACATCTAATTTTTTTGTTTAAAAAAAGTATCAATCAAATCACTAATTCCACATAGCCTTATGACACAGTTTCTTTCAAATAAGCCAGCAGTAGGAATGCAAATCCTTACTTATTTCTTGCATACAAAAATTAAACATTACAAATATCCTTTCCTTGTTGAGCAGGATTACAGGTGTTTTTGCACTTTTTTGAAAATTTCATATTTTGCAACTGTGTGAAATTTCATCCACCTACACCATAAAAAGAAAAGGAGTGTTTTTGGGGTTTTTTACAGTTTGGACCAAAAAAATCAAAAATGAAAAAGAACTGATGTGGGGCAAAAAAAGTAATATTTTTAACAGGCATGTCTAACACATCAAGGCACCCTTTCTCAGCAAGAACAAGCAAATATGCAAATATTTTTGACACCCCTACTCAACTGTTCTTTCAGAGATTGTAAGGAACTTCATTTCCAGTCTTTCCATTCCTTTCCTTCCAGAAAATTTCAGACACCTGGCACATTCACAATATTTGAAAAGATGTGCCACTGGGATTTTCTTCAGAAATGATCAGATTTTAATTTATATATACTCTTTGACACTTAGTAGCATGCATTCAAAGTAGTTGTAGTAATTCCTTTAGATTAATCATAATCATGCTCTGAAGAGCTGCTGGTCAGCAGTAACCAGATATCTTCTAGTACTACCTACCTCCTGTACAGAGCTGTGTGAGGAGCTATTGTAGTTATTTTGTGTGATGTGAATTCTTCTTTCATTTTGCAAACTAGGGATGTGCCTCCTGGAAATGGTATTATCCTTTCCATTATGCGCCATTTGCTTCAGACTTTGAAGGGATTGCTGACATGTGCTCAGACTTCGAAAAGGGAACAAAACCGGTAAGATTTGTTATGTTTCTTTATAGTAATTAATAGGCCAAGATCCCAAATCATTGTTCCACTGATGAAAACACCTTTGTCAATGGAATAAGAAGGGACATGATTTCCCCATGCATGCAGCCCCCTTTGCACCCTCAAAGTCTGCTCCTTCGCTCTAAAAATGCTGGAGTAGATTTTCACTCTGGAGTAGATTTTCAGGTAGCACTGAAGGAGAAGAGAAGAAGTAAGTCCCACTGCACTAGCAAAAGTGAACAAGAACAGCACTGAATCATTATTACTGGAGTTTTACAGCAGTTCTTGCTATTGTCCTTTATTTCTGGCAGTTCAAACCTCTTGAACAACTTATGGGAGTCTTTCCAGCAGCCAGTGGTAACTTTCTCCCACTAACTTGGCGGAAACTTATGACGGATCCGGTAAGAAAGTAGCCTTATTTGACTTTGTTTTCACATCCCCTTTTCATGTGTTAAATGTTTTTGCTTTTTTGCTGTTCTCTTAATGTTTCAGTACTTTTCTGAAAAAATATGCCTGTTCTTACTCTGTCCACTGGAAGCAGAAATTTGGCAAAGGGGCGAAGCAGACAGGGCAGAAGAAGTGGCCAGAGGGACCTCCACGGGACAGCAGCAACCAGATGCTGTGGTCCCGAGGGTGGTCACTGCTGCTGTCCCAAACAGGCCGCAAAGAGGAGGGTAAGAAACCGCTCCTTCTGTGGCCGAGTTTGGGCCACATTAAATGGCCCCAGCACAGCCTCTGTGCGATCCAGGGGATGTGCAGCATGTGCACGTTCTGCCCCTGGATCGGCCCAAGGGCAGCCCTTTTGGGCCATCTGTTTGCCTGTCCAAATCAGGACCCAGTTTCTTCTACCTATAGTAGACAGTGGAAGAAGAAGATCTGGGGTATGTTCAATGGCTCTTCTAGGTTTGCCTCATTCTGGCCAAGACATAATATGGAGCAGGTGCCCAAAGCAAGCAGAGAGAATGGAGCCAGGCAGGAGAGTTTATAGATGGAGATGAAGGTTCATTACGTCACTGGGTCTACTTGAAGTGTTTAAAGTTTAGGAGAATGCTCAAGTCTTGCACTTTAAACATTTGAAATTTAGACACTGGTATTGCATTAGAGTTTGATAACTGACAGCAAAGTATTGTTCATTTCAACATGTTCTTCATAATGATTTTGAGAGGAAGTTAGTACGTAGCTTCATCCAATAGTGTACAAACCTGAATAACTGTACTCTTCCATTAAAAATAGGAATCAAGTATAATTGACTTCTACCCTGAAGACTTTGCTATTGATTTGAATGGAAAGAAATATGCTTGGCAAGGTAAATTGTCTGTGGTCATAAAAATATTTTTTCCCAGTCGATTATTGAAATTGTTTTAAGTTACACAAACTGGCTAGCTTTGTTTATTGGCCAATATAGGAATGAATGAATGAATGAATGAATGAATGAATGAAGAGTTTATTCCATAACCTGGATTGCTACCACTTCTCTAGAGTATTTCTATTTTGTTGTTGTTGTTTTAATGAACAAGAAAAAGGAAGAACAAACACATGGTCTAGGTTCAAAGAGGAGCATACATAAATTTCATCAGTCCCTTTGAACCAGGCATAGGCAACTTCTGGGACTGGATGGAGAACTGTATTTTCAACTGCCCTAATCCTCCAGGACTAAGAGAGTCCTTTAAATAGATGGTAAATAGGTGACAATGGTGAGAAAGAGAGAGGGGGAGGTGAGATAGGAAGGAGGCAGCTGCAGAAGAGGATGGCAAGATGGACAAGCAGAAGATACAATAATCGGGGCAGTGGCAGAAGAAATGCCTGAGATGTCCCTTTGCACCTCACAGGGAAATAAAGCAGTTGCACTCAAATTTGAAAATAATGTTGCAATTCTATCATGAAAAAAATACTCAAGATATTAAGTGCTAACTCTGTAGATAAAAAGTAGTTGCTGATGACATATTAATTATGTTGTTACACAGTGCCCAACGAAAAGCCTACTTATAGATATATATTCTTCTTCAGAAATATTCACTTAGTAGAAGGTTGCTAAACTGGTATTTATAGGTGTAGTGAATAGAGTGTATGATAATTGCAAAGTTACTGGAAGGGGCAGGAACAGATAATATTCTCCTTGCTCTTCTGCAGGAGAAGGGTTAGGTTTCATTGATTTCAACAGGAGAGCTAAACATGGGCTCATCTCCCTTTTCTATTGAAATGAATGGGACAGCTTTGTCTTAATCTTGCCAGAGTCTCTTGTGTGCTCTTTAATTTTCTTCTTAGTGCTGACAAAATGAAAACGTGGAATCTTATCACTTTTTTTCTGTAGGTGTTGCTCTTTTGCCATTTGTTGATGAACGTCGTCTGAGAGCTGCTCTGGCAGAGGTGTATCCTGATCTCACTCCTGAAGAAAGTACGAAATAAAAGTTTATATAATCCTTTTAGCCAGAGTTGTCCTGAAACATTTTTCTGCCTGAGACAAAACAGCAAATAGCACTCATGCTCAATTAAATCAAGCTGCATAATATCCAGAGCTGGCCAAATTATCTTGGTACTCAAGGCAGAATATCTCAGTACTTCCTCTCCCATTCTCTAGCAAGAAAAATGCAATATAATAGATGAAATAACCAACCATTTGTTTCTGTTCTGTGACATCCCAAATAGGCTTCCTGTCTCCCTCTGCCTAATCAATAGGCCCCAGTGTAGGGCTGGCCCTACTTCTGATAGATGAAGATTTTAGTAGTGATACATTTTTCCTAATATTAAACCCAAATCTGCCTTTCTATTCCACATCATTTTGCTTTTATTTTGACCATAAGTGATATGGAATACTCAATATCTAGCAGTATCTGTCCTTGGCCTTGTAGTATACCACAGTGGTCCTCTTAATCATCTATAGAATAAAAATGCCATCTCCTCATTAGCTCTGATGTCTTGCATTTTGAGCTGGCTATCCTTTTTGTATTTTGAATCATGTAACCAAGTCTGTAAGAATGTTTCATTCAAAACATGATGGGAAATGAACTTTTGTTTCTTGTATCTTTGAAAAGATATTTCTGCTCATTTAATTGTTAAATGGCATTTAATCATTTTGCTTTTTTAGGTGAAAATTGAACCATTCATATTTCCTTTCAATAGTAATTTCGTCCTAGAGTCTGGTTTTTTTAAAAAATAGAAAACTGTGTAAGCCTGAAGCACTTCTGTCTCATCTTCTGAAATGAAGCTAGGGCATCTGGGAAGGTTATAAGTAAGGGAGTTGCTAGCAGCAGACAGAACAGAATGGTGATGTGGAAAGCCTGAGTTGTCTGTGTTTCACTGGTATGTTGGTCAAGCTGCAAGCAATGGGGTTTGCATAGGTGGAGCTGGGAGATAGCTTTCTCCTTGTGATATGGTTCTTCTGTCAGGAGGATTCTGACCAGAGAGTGTGGATCTTGACTCAAACGGGATGCAATCCCCCTATTTAATCAGGAATCCTGTGCATAATTTGCACCCCTACGGTGTCTGATACATTGTCAGTAAAGTGTTAACAGCTTGTTAAATCAAGTTGACAGAGACTACTTCATGCTCAGATGCTATTGATGCCACTAAATGGTTGTTTACTTAGCAGATGTGAAAGAACAAGCTGATACTTTCTTCTTACCATTGAAGAATAAACTGGGCACATATTAAGGAAACAATTTTGTGTAGTCTTAAATACACACTAGACTAAGAAAGAACTGTTTAGTTTGTAACACAAACAAATAATAAACTATATGGGACTATTTCTGTACATTTTATGCCTCCTAAACATTTGAATTCATGAAATGTTATAATTCTACTACCTTATCTAGAGAGAAGAAATAGTCTTGGTGGTGATGTTCTTTTTGTTGGGAAACATCATCCAATTCATGATTTCATCCTTGAACAATACAAGTCTGGTGAAAAACAGGTATGCCAGATTTGTTCCAATGGTTTCTGCATGTGTCATGAGTGGCAGTCTGGGTCAACTGAACAGGATTTTCTTATTCTCCAACAGCCAATAGACATGCCACCTGAATTGTGTCATGGTATTCAGGGAAAACTTACCCTAAATGAAAATCCAGTTCTTCCAGAAGAGTAAGTATAGTTTACATTTGGGGGAAGCACACCTGTTGCAGTATAGGGAGCTACATTTGCCCCCTCTCCCCCGGGGATCTTGGAAGACCACACCACTTTCCCACCCCCTGAATTTTTTAATTGTTCCCAGATGGCCTTCTAGGGGTCATGGCGGCAAATTTGCCACGGTTGTTGTTCTTTCAGGGCCATTTTAGGTCCAGGAGATAGCTTTTTTGCCTAACAGGAAGTTATCTGGGCTGCATCTGCACTGCAGAAATAATGCTGTTTGACATTGCTTTAGCTCCCATGGCTCAATGCTATGGAATCCTGGGATTTGTAGTTTGTTGTGGTGCCAAAATTCCATAACATTGATCCATGGGAGTTAAAGCAATGTCAAACAGCAATATTTCTGCAGTGCAGATGCAGCCCAGGTCATTTTAGAGTTCACAACAGGGTTACTTCCTTTTTTGGAGGGGAAGCCTTCCCTGGGCCTAAAGTGTTTGAAGGGGAGCCAAAAATGTGATAAAAATTACCTGTACCTCCTACAAGGCATTTGGAGGCAAAACATTATTTTAAAAAAAAAATTAAGGAAGGCCTGCCCACCATAAAATATCCCATGGCTTACAGGGATTTGCTGATGAAGAACGGGTCTTTGTTAAAGCTTCTTGAAGCAAAAGAAAACCAGTCCAAATTAATTTGCAAGTATATGCTGCCTACCACCTAGATCCAAAGCTGCTTAATGTCTATTACTGGTTTTCAGCTGTGGGAGGAATCGCATTCCAACTGAAGGTGGATTACAGTTGCAGCAACATCACAATTTTTGTTGTTTAAGATATAAAGTAGGGAAAAAAAGGTGCAGATAGTGTGAAGAATGGGATAACCAAAACGGAAACATAAAAATGAGGCCCTAGTTGTAGGATTGGGATAAAAGTGGATCATTGAAGACTGAGCATATGGTTATATTGAGTTGATGTAAGCATGGCTCAGGTTAAGATGTGTTTAATTTTGAAATTTGATTAGATTCATTTTGATTAAATTCTACTTTTTTGTACCCTTCCTTAAAAATGCTCACTGAATTGGCATATCACATACAGTTAGACCTCTGACATTTCAAAATGTCGATATGCTGTCTTACCTATTTATTTACTGTTATGTTTGGGCTGAAACAAATTGCCTTAGCTTGTTTTGGGTTTGCTGTACCAGCATCCAGTCAAGGTTTTGTTTTTTTAAATCTTTCACGTTTTGATCTTGAGACTGTTGTTTTTGCTATGTGCTTTCAAGTTACTCAGTGTCTAAAATATCTGTGGTGCTTTTAGGTCAAGTATTTGTTCACTTGGATCACTTAAGTGTCCCTTTGTACCAAATTGCTCTCTGTAGTTACAACTGATACTTTATCTCAGTTATTCTGAACTGTGTTGGGGTTTTAAAAATAAGTATCAGTATAGAAATGTCCTTTTACATTTCCATTTCCTTCCATCTATTAGGACAGTGCATTCTCCTGTGCCAATGCTACGTGATCTGACGCAGAATTCTGCAATAAGGTAAACTGTGGTTTCATTTCAGTGACTTCAGTTGTATTTTTAAGTCATAGCACAGTGGACCTAAAAGCAATTTCTAGTCCCAGTTAGAGAACAGGCTTACTGGATCAGTTGCTAAATGTAAGTCAACACTTCTGTAAATCGTAATGATTCAGTACATCTTCTCAAACTGGGACTAGTGATTTAGACCAAAGAGTCCAGTACTTGTGCCACTCATCAGTTCCTGGCTTGCTTCTCATTTTGAAACTATTGAGGAATATAGAAGGGTGAGGGAGTGCTGGGCATTTCTCAAGGCTTCTCTGGGCTTGTAAGCAACTGAGCTGCTAAACCCCAGAAAATGCACACTTTTTTAGAATAATAAGTTAATACACTTCATTCTGACTTCATTGTAGTGGTGTTCGATTCCATTACAGGTGAAATATCTTCCCTTTATCAGCATCTTAGCGATAGTGATGGCCTCAATAGCTGGGTAGTCTCATCCTTAGTAGTCTCATGTGAGCTCCCTGGGTGGATATCTGTATCTGTCCCATCTTTTGTCACCCAGAATCTACATTAAATCCTTTTGATTCAGTAATTCCTGTGCTGTCTATCAGACTACACTCATAAGCCCCAAGCTTATTCTCACAACCAAAAACATGAATATGTCCTATATCTGACAGCTCAAAGTATCTGCTCATAGAGGAGTCTATTTGGTGTATTACTACGTCATTCACTGCTCTGGACTTATTTTATTCAGGAGGCATACCTGGATCTGTGGCTCATGCAGAAATACAGGATTGGCTCTTAAATAGATGGGTAATTTTTGTTCTTACCCTTTTGTCAAAGTAAACCTTTTTAGCTGCAAGGATAAAGTGTGCCTCCCGTTTTAATTTAGAAAACAGTATGTTATCAGTCAGAAGTTTGGAAAACACTGTTTTGCTTCTAAACCTGCCAAAGTATAAAATGTTACTGGTAGAGTGAGACTGGTAAAAATTTCAGGCCCCTTCATAAATGCATGTGCATAACTTGATTCTTCACAATTTGATGAGTCATGGCAAAATGTCTGAATTAATTGGAAGGCCATATGGGTGAAGTAAGATAACATGAAAGTTGGTTTTTGATCCATACTGGCTCATTGGCATGTGCGAGCAGGTACTCAGTGTTATAGTTGTTGGTTGGTGAATATAGCTGTGAACCAACTGCTCCATCAGATGTTCAGGGAATTAGCTCTGTATGCCAAGGCAGAGGAACTGGGAGACGGTCTCCATCTCTCCAGAAACAGTACATCCTGCCTCAGCGCATTTTTGGGGGTTCCCCCAACAATATCACTGAGATTTTACCTATGGTGTTATTGTCATGATATCTACATGTGCTTTTCTGCATGCAGCTTGATGAGAAGCTGAGGAATGTGTTGCATGGAGTTAGATTTTTTTTTCCCAAAGCAGGCTTCCAGACCTTGTGACCCACCAAACAATATATAGTCCACCACTGAGTTCAGTAAATCTCTTGGGTGTGCTTACCATAAAGGGAGTGGGTGCTAAGACCAGAAATATGGTAGGCTACTTTTATGTTGGTGGTTCGCAAAGTTGGGTAGGCCTGACTTCAGTTATGAGATAGCTGAATAAAAGCATGATTGACTATGTTGGCAAAGGGGGCAGATAAGTGAAGACACGTGATAGGAGATACATTATCTCTCATAATTGTTTCAAATATTTTCATTCTTAGTATCAACTTTAAAGACCCACAGTTCCAAGAAGACTTTATTTTTAAAGCTGTGGTATTATCTGGGGCAAAGTAAGTAACCTTTATATGCTACTTTTACTTACCAATTATTCTGAAAATGAAAAAGTATTGCACAAAGAATTCCACTGGATCTGAGAGGTGGGGTGAAGAATTATCCTGTGTGTTGGGCCAGAAAATTTAACATGATGACCTTTGAGTCTCTTGTAGCTCTATGGTTGTGGTGTCTGTTACATGAAACTTGGTTGTTTCAATATTCAGAAAACCACCACCTGTTCTGAAGCCAGGAGATTGGGAGAAATCTAACAATGATAACAGACCTTGGAGACCACAGCTTGGCTTTAACCGTGATAGGAGGCAGGTTCACTTGGACCAGTCAGCATTCAGAACATTAGGGTAAGTAGCAATGATTACAATAATTTAATCATATCTGCCTTTATGAATTTATGTGTATATTTTTATTAGCAAGGAAAATACAGATTTATTTTCATACTGATACTGGAATGGGTAAATTTTAAATGTTTAAATATTGAATAGAGAAAGTTTTTATTCAGCATTCTTGATATTTGGAAGTATACTGAAGGAAAGAAGATTCCTCATGATCACTATCAATTTGAGTTTTTAGAAGAGCATAAAAATACATCATGAAGGAATCAATAGATACTGCTTATTATGAGATTACATTACCTGAAGTATTAGCAAAAACAAGCTTCGCAGTGTCAGTTGGATGGTGTTACTGTATTCATATCCTGCTTGTGGGCTTCCTCTAGACTGCTAATTGCTATAAAAATAGAATGCTAGACTAGATAGACTTGTGGTTTGATCCAGAAGGACTGTTCTTATGTTCTTTCATTCTTACAAAAGCCCTTTGCCCTTCATTGTCCTACTTGCCAATAAATAGTTTCAGTGAACCTTGAGAAAAAATGTAGTTCAGTCTTGCACTGTCACTCATTGTTCTTGCCTTGTTCCTTGTCAAGTAATCAAGAGATTGTTTATGTCTGCTAAGCTTTAGAAGCATTCTAGACCAATTCTTGACCTCCAGTTTTGTCAATACGGTACTCAAAGTAAAATTCTCCAGACATCTGTGAAATCTTGTTCACTTGCCCATCTATATTATTTGTTTGTTGTTGTTAACTGTCATCAAGGCAACTTTGACTTACAGTGACACTGTAAATAGGAGACCCCCAAGTCACCCTATCATCAACAGCCCTGCAGGCTCAGGGCCAAGGCTCCTTGATTGAGTCTGTTCCATTGGTAATATGTTCTTTCTCTTTTCCTCCTGCCTTCTGTCTTATATGGCCAAAGTACAGCAACCTCAATTTAGTCATTTTGGCCTCTAGTGAGAGTTCAACCTTGATTTGCTTTAGGACCCATTTATTTGTCTTTTTAGCAGTCCACAATATCCACAGAACTCTCTCCAGCACAGCTTTGTTCACTGTCCAGCTTTCACAATCATACATAGAAATGGGAAATATGATGGTACGGACAATCCTAACTTTAGTACTAAAGGATATATCTTTATACTTCAAGATCTTGTCTAGTTCCTTCATAGTTGCCCTTCCAAGTCCTAGTCTTCTTCTGATTTCTTAACTGCATTCTCCATTCTGATTAATGACTGAGCCAAGGCATAGAAAATCTTAAACAATTACTATGGGCCTAAGCAGACTGCCAGAAATAGTGCACATTAAATT
>CM034706.1:123690030-123704675 GCA_020142125.1 Phrynosoma platyrhinos | reverse complement strand
ACAGTTAAAGATCCAAGTGCCAAGAAATGGAGGGGCACACAACACACAGCAAACAATACACAAAAGACAGAAAACAAAGGACACACAAGTTTCAAAAGATGAGAGAGAAAACAATACATGTTATGTTAAGAAAAATTCATAGGGAGTAAAAAAAAAACAACATATAAATTTATTATACAAGAAAACAAGAGTTTATACAAAAGTGGCTGGTGAGCCGGAGAGTTTCAAAGAGTTTCAGACAGTGTCAAAGAGTTTCAGGGAGTTACAGAGATTTTAAAAGTTTCAAAAGGTTTTTTCTTGTTGAAAAAAGTGAAAATGATATACTACAGTATAAAAAAAAATCAAGTGTTTAAATTGACAAAGAGGTGTTTAAAATGTGGTTGATAGACCTAAAGACAAAAATCACAAGGTGCATGGATACAAAATAATAAAAGATGCCTGATGGTTTGCTAGGTTAATAACAAAAGGATTTGTTCAACAAAGGTTTAATAACATTAATAAAACATTGAGTTTAAGGCTGAGAGCTGGGTTAGCATACATCATACAGACATTATCCAATTAAAATAAGGTTAACACCTAGAAGGTGGAGTATGGGAAGGCCTAGAGAATCCTTTGTCTAAATTTTTTATTGTTCAAGATGTGAGCACGTGTGTGGCTGGAAAACAGTGGTTTTAACTGCAACAAGTTGGATCCTAATGTTTTTGGGATTGTTAAAGATGTAATCTTGTATGGCTGAACTGGACAAGTTCATCACAATGGATTTTACTTAGTTATCTTATTTTTACTTTTTATATGCATTAATAAAGCTATGTTTTTGGACTTTACAATGTGTCTTCTTGACTGAGGAAGACAGGTTGCTGAAGAAGAGAAGCTGAACTACAGTTGTTGGTAAGAGTTACAAAGTGGCTGTGGATCACAACAGCCAGCTTGTCCTGCAGACTCTGCTGGGTGCCAAAGGGCATCACTACAACACTCATCATCCACACACTAACACAGCATACTATGAGATGTTAATGTATAAAAGAGTCACCCACAGCACACTGGTGTGTTACTCAATATTCCCCAAGAGGAACACCTTTTAGGATGAAAGGTTTTCTGCCAACAGCCTAAGAAAGAGGTGTTAGAAAACCACAATTTTCACTACAGAGTTGGCACTCTTCATTGTCCACTTGGGTAAAATGTGCAACCAGAGACTTCAAGCTTAGAAGGGGGCAGAATTAGGAGACAGACACGCAGTGTCAGTGACAAATAGCCATAATAAAAAGCTTATCAAAAGGAGACCATCCAGTATTCTTTTATATTGGGAAGATAACTGGTAATCTTTCATCAACAATACTTGTATAGTGGCTAGTGCCACAGCATAATTTTGTTATTATTATCTTTTTTGTAAGATGCCTTGAGTCTTTTTTTTAAAGAAAAGGTCATCTAAGAAATAATAGCAATAACAATAGCACAGTAGTATTCCTGGCTTGCATAGCTCCATCATTTCAAATGGCTTTATATAGTGTTACAAGGACTGATTTAATATAAAACACCTTTTTGTGGATCCCTGCCATGGCCCTCGACTGGAAGAACTCAATCTCCATGGACCCAAGGTGAGCACCTCAAAGGTCACATCTGCACTTACAACAATTTGCAGATCAAAAGGCTAAGCCTAGAAGCTGCAAAGCAGGACATTCCCACCTAAAAGATGTATGTGTCTGGCTGAAGATGAGATAACATTAACATCCCATTTCCTTTCCTTGGAAATTGTTTACTTCAAAGAGTAGTAATCCAGAATCGTTTGATATACAATAGCAACTCTTTGCCTCACGCTAGGTTTAAGGGTATAAAACAGGGGTAGGCAACCTTTCCCCTTTAAGGGCCGAGGGACTTCAGCTCCCAGAATCCCAGGAGCTATTGGCCAACATGGGACTATTGGCCAACATGGCTGAGGCTTCTGGGAGCTGAAGTCCCTCAGCCCTTAAAGGGGAAAGGTTGCCTACTCCTGGTATAAAAGATCCCCAAAATCTCAGGCACATTGGGTCTGGTTAGATTTCATAGTGACACTGCACCACTGTGAACTCTGACTTGGGTTCTGGCTCTTTCCACTGTACTTTCCCTTTCATAATGTTTGAGTCTATTCATCTTCATTCATTGTTGGAGCAGCCTCCTTCAGGTAATTATCACCATTAGAAAGCCTTGTGTTTCCTCTTCACGCTAGCTACTTTATTCCTGAGTTTTTGTGTGTATGATTGTATGTTAGGGTGTCTTTGTATGTTTGAATCCCCAATAAATCACAGTTCACTGGAAAGCTTTGTCTCTGTCAGTCTGTTCCCTAGCCATCTCCGTAAACATAGGATAAAAGATGCCATTGAAGACTTGGACTTCAGTAATTCCCCAAGTTCAAGTCCTTCTTACAATAGCAGTGGCTCTAGTCTGGGGCTGCATCTGCACTACAGAAATAATGCAGTTTTACATCATTTTAACTACCATGGCAATGCTTTGGGATTCTGGGATTTGTAGTTTTGTGAGATAGTCTTCTCTGTCAGAGAGCTCTGGTGTCACAACAAACTACAAATCCCAGAATTCTATGGCATGGAGCCATGGCAAAAGCAGTGCTAAATTGCATTATTTCTGCAGTGCAGATGGAGCTTGGGTTGCTCTGTAGAATAGTTAACTATCACCAATGATTGGTGAATTTCAACAGGTATGAAGGATGAGACCCTTTCTCTCTGGATGCTGAAATGTTACCATATTGCATATCTGTCTCAGTTGCCCTGGAGAGAACATGCCTCCCCTGATTGGTTGCCAAACCAACTATTACCTATGAATGAAAACCCCAGGCTTTAAAGGAATGCAGCACACAACTCTGTGCACCTATTTGTTTGTCATAGGGCAGGTATAACATGTTCCCAGTGGTCTCTTACAGTGTAGTAGTCCTGTAAATTCCATCTGATTGTGGCAAAATGAGGGAAATTTTATAGCCACATAAATAGTTTATAGTCAATGTGAAGCAAAAGTCCTTACATCCAAATTGTGACTCAGGTTTGTGGATGGTTCCAAATTGATCTGGTTGAATGCAGAAGTGTGTCACCTCCAGAAGTTCCAAATCAGTCTGGGGTAGAGTTTGGGGTGGAGGGGTCTGTGCCCATTCCCACTGTAGTTTGTAAGGACAGACAAAGATTATAGCCAATTTCCAGCTTACCAAAACTTCTGCCAATTTTGAATATGTGAGTCATCACCCCCCCACCTCCTTGGTGTGATGGTGGTATAACAAAATTGTACTTGACTCAGCAAGAAAAATCTTTATATGAAAGAAGAGTCTTGGAAAAAGACCATGTGTACTTATCTGTATGGTGATTAACCACAGACTATATACTTTCACACTCAGTGCTACCTGTTGTATATGCAGCATGTTGTTCAGAGCTCCAGTAGAATCAGGGCTGAGGGGTTTCCTGGCAGAGACTGGCATTCTGTTAGTAACATATGCATGCATATATCATGCTAATCATGCAGGCTGAATTATTGATCGTAGTGCAACAGATGTATTCCTGCCAACAGCAGTGAAAACAGAGTTGTGGATAACAGCAATGTTCTACTTTGCAGCTCAGCATTGCATTTGTGCATTGTGCATTGCAGCTATGCATTGTACATTGCAGTTGTGTTGTGTACATCATGACTCCATATTTCACAATGGCACCCAGTCATTGACTTGTGTTAGGCAATGTTGCCATTCTCTTTGGGGACTTTGTAGTGCTGGAATAGCATATCTTTGCATGTAGATAGTTATGGTATGCTGACGGGATGTCAAATTGTAACCAGGGACAATCAACAGGAAAAATGAGGAAACCCAGCCTCCCAATCTGTCTTCATGGTCCCAGCCTTCATCCTGGCACTATCATCATGTAAGTTTGGAAATGACTTTAACATCCTCCTTCTGGGATGAGATGGTTGTATGATTCTCAGCCTATCTTTTTCTAAAAAACAAAACAATACAAAACATTTTGTAGAATGGAGTGGGCAACTAGTCTGAAGGTCCATTTTCTATTCTTAAGACCCTCTGGGGCTGCCAGGGTGATGAGTTGCTTTTGGGGATAAAGTTCAGCGTCTTGGATAAATCCTTTGAAACTCAGAATAAAACCCAGAGTGGACTGATCCCTCAACTTGTATGGAAGTCAGAGGCTACCACTGCTGGTTTAGTTGCATTCTGAAGTTACATTTACAGTATATTTCACAGGCATTTTAATAGAATTTTATCAAGTTCTATCTAGTTTTAAAAATCAATCCAAAATTTATAAAACAATGAAAAATAACATAAATTAAACAAATTTATGAGTAACGCACAATGGTTGACATCATATTAATGATGCATGCATAAGTCATGCTACACATGTGGGGTGAATGATTTGCCTTGGTGCAATAGATTTAAACTGAGGGCCTAAGCAGACCAGGGCGTCCAGGACGCCCTGGTCCGGAGCGCCGCGGGGCCATGGCAGCCGCACCGCTGCGCTCCTGTGGCAACCCTGAAAGGAGCGCCAAATTGGCGCTCCTTTTAGAAGTCAGGGAAAGTGCGCCCTAAATGTGTCGGGCTCACTTTCCCTGACTCTTCCGCCACAGCGCATGCGGTCGCTGTGGCGGGAAGTTGCCCTCGGCGCGCTGGCCGTGCGGAGGGCCGGCAGCTCCGAGGGCAACCTCGGGAAGAGGAAGGGGAGCCGCTCGTGCGGCTGCCCCTCCTCTTCCAGGCCTCAGAGATGACTCTATTAGTCGTCTGCTGAGGCCCTAAGTTATGTGGGGGAAGGAGACAGTAGTCTTGAGGGCAGGAGTTCATAAAGTGCTGGAGATAATAGCCAAAATGTTATACAGAGAACAAGGTAAATAGCACAAGAACTCAACCATGGGAAAGTCCTGAGCTGCTCCAGACATCTCTGCATGGGGATATGGAAGTTCTCCAGTACAACAAGCCGAGGGGACTCCACCACTAGGCCAAGACCAACTCAGCCAGCTCAGGAAAGCAGACTGTTGAGCTGCAGGGTGGGCAGTACATCAATAGAATCCCAATTGTGTCCTGGCCACCCACATTCAAAAACACACACTTGTACCCAGTAGATTGTGGGAAGGGAGATGGAATCCCAACAGACCACTGCCACTCTGCCTCCCTGCACCCCAGGCCTCGCCTGCTGCTGTACAGAGAATCCAGATGGACAAAGTTCTGAGACATTAGCCCCCCAAGCTTCATCCAGCCAGGTTTCTAGAATATAGGCCAGGTTGGCATGCTCATCCAGGATCAGGTCCTGGAGATGTTTTTCTCTTCATTGATCTGGCATTGAGCAGTAGCATTTTCAGCCCAGGGGGCCTGTCACCAAGGGTATCCAGACTATTTGAAATGGGCAGCTTGAGAATAACCAACACCCTGTGGCTCTCCCTTCTAACAGGATAATAGGACATATCTCCTCCTGCCCTTTACTTGCATAATGGCTGCTCTCTAAACTGCTTCCCCTCCCATGCCCTCCTTGTGGCACATATTCTACGCTGGCAGGCTAGTTGTTTCAGGATTACAGTTAAACCATTGCACCCTCCCTGCAAACCAAAAGGACCAGCCATCTTCCCCCTTTTGGTGCACCCCCTTTGTCAGTGACCCTGCTGCAGCTTTCATCCCTTTTCCAAGGTGTTCCTCCTGGCTAACAGCCAGTACATGGCTCGGTGCCTGGGGCCTGCTTCTGGAGGGAACAGCCTCTAACAGGCAATATTGAGGATGGAGCAAGCTTGTGTTTTGCTGCTCCAGAGACTAGGACATGGAACAATGGATTCAAACTACAGGGAACAATATTAATGTGGAATCTTCCTGACAGTAAAAGTTGTTTCACAGTGGAATATCCTGCCTGAGAGAGTGGTGGAGTCACCTTATTTGGAGATTTTTAAACAGAGGCTGGATGGCCATTTGTTGGGAGTGATTTCATTGAGTATTCCTACATGGCAGAAAGGGAGTTGGACTGGATGGCCCTTGTGGTCTCTTCCACCTCTATGATTCTATGTACTCTGCTGGCAGCAGTGGAAGTGGAGTTGCTGATACAGCAATATTGTGCTTTGCGGTTGCTCACTGAAGTTGCACAGTGTCCATTGCAGTTGCTTATTGCACAATGGCACTCAGTCATTGGCTTGTGTTGTGCAATGTTGCTATTCTTCAAGGGGCTTGTATTTTGCTGGTGTATCTCTGCATATGTATATTTACACTATGCTAAGAGGTTATTGGATTGTAGCCAATGAATTCTTTTAAATGATGAGAAACAGCAATAACTTGGTTTTAAAGTGCTATAGTGAGTAATGAGAAGAAGCTACTTTAATAATATAAAAACAACAACCAAGACTCTTGATTTAAACCTCAGGAGATCATTGCAAAGAATGATTATAAGTCAAGACAAATTTTAAAAAATGCTAAACTCTTTCAGCAATGCTATCAAGTTAAAAAGTCAAAGCCAGGAGACTGATTGTTCTTAATTATCTGAATAGCATATAGCTCAGCATGTAAGTTGCAAAGACTTGAGGTGACTATAAGGTCATTTTCTTGAAATATATCATTGTTCAATTGGTATTTGAAAATAAATGTCTGTATGTGAGGAGAGACCCTGATGCTTGAATAAAACAGCACTAAAGAAAACAGAAGTGTCCAGAATTCTACTGGTTGGCCTTAATAAGCACCTTCACAAGCATTAAATGTTTTTATTTTTTAAAAGTTAAAGAACTTGCCTTCCATGGTACTTCTTTCTCATATTCAAGGCTTCACTCTTTCAGAAGGAATTGAAAACCTATTGTCATGTAGTAATTGGATTCTTTTTTCTCTGCTACATAGGTGCATCAGAATACAACAAATACAAGCCATAGGGTCCTTTGTTATAAGTCTAAAAATGGCACAATGTGGTCATCACCATGGATGTATTTCTGCAGAATTATCTCAGTGTTGAAATAAATGGTGCCCTTTCACCCAAAACAGAAAGCAAAACACCATAACAATCCACAAAGAGACCCAGAGGACAAGGAATTAATGGAAGGCTTTGTCATTGTGATCAGAGGTTGAAAGCTAGTGGAGGTCAGAACTGATCAAGGCTGATGTAAACCTCATTCAAACAAGGAGACACTTGGAGAGTGTCGGGAGGTGAACCAGACTTACCTTTCCACATCCACAGCTTTAGAGCTGCAACAAGATATATCAGAGTCTTACTCTGCCAAACATTCAAGCAGATATTGATATGACTATTAGCTTGAAGAGAACACCACCTGTATGCCTAAATATACCAGATAGATGATTACTGTTTCTCTCCAGTTCAAAGTGGTGTGAGTACTTCCTACCACATTTGGTTTCCCATTATATGTGGTTTAATGATGTGGACTTAATTGATGGTCAACATGGTTGCATCTTGCATGTTCTTACTGTTGTTAAAATACATACTCTAAGGCTGGAAACACCATCTAATCATTTAATGATCAGAAGATTTTATGCACAGTGTATGAAAAGTGTATTTTGTTGAGGTCACCTTCAAGAAAACATATTTTGGAAATATATTTAGTTTATATTAATGTATATGGTGAGCTCCCCCTCCTTTATTCTTTCTTTTCTATTCCCTCCCCACCATTTGTAGTCCAACATAATCTGGAGGGATGCAAGTTCTCCTTCCCTGTCTTAGCTACTCAGAGAGTGTGATGTATTTTTTGAAAAGGTCATGTCATATTTCATGGATGGTATACAAACATAGGTTCCATCACTTCATAAGCCTATTTATATGAAAGTATAGCCATGGTGTACTCTGTCATG
Organism: Phrynosoma platyrhinos; assembly: GCA_020142125.1. NCBI lineage: Eukaryota > Metazoa > Chordata > Lepidosauria > Squamata > Phrynosomatidae > Phrynosoma > Phrynosoma platyrhinos. The sequence goes on along the minus strand of CM034706.1, from coordinate 123,696,886 downwards.
CTGGCTTTTAGTTGTAATAACAATGATGATAACAATAATGATATTTATTTATATCCTGCCTTGATCCCAGTTCGTAACTCAAGGTGGCTTACAATAGATCAAAAAACATAGTTAAATTCACAAAATACAAAACCTTAAAAAGTAATTAAGCTAGCAACATTTTTTAAAACCAGTTAAAAAATGAACCATAAAAACCCAACACACAATAGCACAACAAATAATAGATAGAAATTCCAACACATTGTACAAGGCCCATCTTGTCTAAACAATCAATCCTGACAGGCCTTTGAAACAGTCTTCACCTGTTTGTGGAAAGACAGTAGGGAAGGTTCCAGTCTAACATCTTTGGGTAGAGAGTTTCAGAACCTGGGGGCAGCCACTGAGAAGGCCCTCTACCATGTTCCCACCAAATGTACCTGTGAGGGTACTTGGAAAGAGAAATGGCCCTCCTCAGCACATATCAAAACACAGGTTCATAAGGGAGAATTTGTTGTTGTTGTTAACCACCCTCGAGTTGATCTCGACTCATGGCGACCTTGTGAATGAGACACCTCCAAGACCCCCCTATCCTCCTCTACTCATCCCAGTTTCTGCAGATTCATACCTGTGACCTCATTGAGTCCATCCATCTAACATGTGGTCTTCCTCTCTTCCTAATTCCTTCCTTCCACTTTTTATTATCTTTTCTAATGAGTTGTGTCTTCTCATGATGTGACCAAAGTATGACAGTCTCAGTTTGAATGAGATGTTTCAGAGAACATAAAATATTTGTGCTAAAACGGTCATCTTCAATTTATTAATGTTACTTGTAGTGGTTTGAGGATTGGACTATGACTCTGGAAACCAGGGTCCAATTGCCACTTGGCGTTAAATCCCATTGGGCAACCTTGGGCAAGTTACATGCTCTCAGGCTCAGGGGAAGGCAGTGGCAAACCTCCTCTGAACAAATCTTGCCAAGAAAACCCCATGATCGGTTCCCTTTAGGGTTGACATAAATCGGAAGCTACTTGAAGGCATACAACACACACACACACACACACTCAAATTCCATAACCTGAGTGATGCCCACCAATCTTAATCCAGCAAACAATGTAGAAAAATTCATCTTAACCATTTGAGTAATATCTGAGGAGGAAATATGCCCTAATACCTAATAGCTTCTAGACACCAGTGAAATTATCAGTTGGCAAACATCTTGGATGAAGTACTAGCCTCAACAGTCATAGCCTCAGATTTAGATAAATTAATAGAATTATCAGGCGAGGGGGATATTAATTGATTTTAGCAACCCTGAGAAGGATTATTCTGGTCTAGAAACAGACAACAAAAAAATCATGGGCATACAAAACTACCTCTTAGGTATACGTTCCATGTAAAATCCCAGAAATGGTTGATTTTGCCTAATTGTACATATCACTGGTTCCAAGCAGCCCTGGTGGCGCAGTGGTTAAATGCCTGTACTGCAGCCACTCACTCATAGACCACAAGGTTGCGAGTTCAATACCAGCCAGGGCTGAGGCTCGACTCAGGCCTGCATCCTTCCGAGGTTGCTAAAATGAGTACCCAACTGTTGGGGGGCAATCAGCTCACAGTTGTAAACCGCTTAGACATCCCATGCGCGATATGAAGCGGTATATAAATGAAGCTGCTTTTGCTTTTGCAAGCAGAGATGAAAGATCAGAGGAGAATCCTTGCTATGCACCCCTCTTTAATTACAGAAGTCAAAAACTATTCCAATTGCAATTACTCTTGACCTAAAAGAGAGATAAAAAAACTGCATCCATTTCAGAAATTCTTAAAAAACAACAAACAAATTCCTTAAATGTCATAATGGACAAACTAATGGGCTTAATTAAAGGTGATAATGAGGATGCATTTAACCAGTTAGAGTGCTAAAAATGGATAGATTTAGCACTGTTAGAGTGCTAAAAATGGATAGATTATGGTAAGCTACAAAATGATAGATTACAATAGTGATTTAACAAGTATATAATGATGACATGGGATGTTAAAAGGTAGGTTTAATAGAAGTAGTAGTAGATCGGGCTAAATGGCAAGGTATGTCAAGTTTAGGAGGTGTTTTTAAATGTTAATGTATGTTTGTTGTTTGTTGTATGTTGTATGTAATAATCTTGTAGTGTCTTATTGTATTACTTTTTTGTTTCCTTTTTCTTTTTTGTCAGAGTCTGTATGTATTTTGTTTTTGCTTTTTTTAATCAATAAAATTATTTTATAAAAAATAATAAAAAATCCTTAAATGTCATAAAAATAAATTGCCAATAAATATTGCTTAATGGTTTTGAAGCATCACATGGAAATAATGGCAGCAGAGTCTGGTCTTCTAATATGTAAAACAATTTGTAACTAATTTTAAATAATCAGCTCCCTGCGTATGATAAATAAAATCTGCCTGGTTTGAGGGATTTATTGTTGTTATTACATTTTGAAGCCTGTTAATGAATACTATAGCTAGTATTTTCACAACAATGTTAAATAATTCACATATTGAGTATGAACTCAATGAACTCAGTCTATAATTCACACATTGAGTATGAACTTTTCTGGGTTTAGGAATAATAGAAATAAATTCTTCATAAAAAGCAGTTGAAAAAGAGTCTGACTCAAAGTCTTGTTACACAAACAAAAACATCTGGGAACCAATATGCCTAAATATGCTTAGTTCCTTCATTATATAGACTCACTAACTGTTTTAATCTCTTCCATTTGCAAGGGAGCTGTCAGAAATTCCTTATGTTGCACATTCAGCTGCACCAGGCTTAAGCCTGAATGAATAAAATCTTAGATCCTCATCTTTTGCATACAACAGTGAGTAAAAATTTTGAAATATGGGATTGATATTTTTCAGTGTAGTATCATGGACAGCCAAAAAGTCAAACAAGTGGGTATCATGGACAGCCAAAAAGTCAAGCAAATGGTCCTTGAACAGATCAAGCTAGAACCCTCCTTGGAAGCCAAGATGATCAAACTGAGACTATCATACTTTGGCTACATAATGAGAAGACATGGATCACTAGAAAAAACAATAATGCTAGGAAAGGTAGAAGAAGACTGCAAGCAAGATGGATGGATTCACTTAGGGGAGTCATGGGCATGGATTTTCAGGGACTGAGCAGAGCAGTGGAGGATAGGAAGTCTCATCTAAAGGGTCACCATGGGCTGGGGTTGACTTGGGGGCAGTTAACATTAAACAGGAATTGTTTAATCAATGGAATGAAATTTTGTTACTCTTTTAATCTATATACCAACACCTGGCCTGGTCTCTCCTCACTTTTCCAGTGCCTTTCACTCACACGTGTTAATGCAATCTCTGCTTTAGATGAAAATAGCTTGTTTTTGTCATATTTGATGTTTTTGAATTTGATAAAGAAGGACAAAATGCACAGTAGCTTATTAAATCCCTCCCCATATTTGCCAATTCTTCTTCCTTTCTCCTTTTGAGTTCTGACCTTCTTCCAAAGTTCTGAGCTGATTAATAATTAGTATTGACTAAACACATGGGCAAATAATCAGATCCACAAAACAATAGCCAACAGATTGGAAATGATCAATATATGTTCCATCCACAAAAATGGAGTCACAAAAGACTTTAGCAGCTATAGGACCATAGTGTTAATCTCTCATGCAAGCAAAATTGTGCTCAAATTCTGCTACATAGACTCTAACCATATATGAAGAGAGAAATGCCAGAGGTCCAAGTGGGGTTCAAGAAAAGAAGAGGCACTAGGAACCACATTGCAAATATACAATGGCTAATGGAATGTACCAAGGAATACCAAAAGAAAAGCAGCATCTGTTTTATAGACTATAGCAAAGCCTTTGACTGCATAGATCATGAAGGCCATGGAATGCTCTTAAAGATATGGGAGTGCCAATGTATCTGATAGTCCTGATGAGGAATCTGTATTTAGGACAAGAGGCTACTGTCAGAACAGAATATAGAGAAACAGAATGGTTCCCAATTGACAAACGGGTCAGGCAAGGATGTATCTGTTCAACTTGTATGCAGAACATATTATACGAAAAGCAGGCTTGGTCACAGAAGAAGGAGGAGTGAGGATAGGAAGAAGAAATATCAACAATCTAAGATATGCAGACAACACCATACTACTAGCAAAAAACCTTGCAGACCTAGAACAACTACTAAGGAAGATCAAGGAAGAAAGAGAAAAAACAGGCTTACTGTTGAACATAAAGAAAACAAAAATAATGACCAGGAGGATCTACACAAATTCAACCTAGACAATAAAGAATTAAAATAGTAAAAGAGTTCTCATACCTGGGATCCAACATTCACCAGAACAGGAGGCCAGAGCAGATGGGCAGGAAAAAACAGTTCAATCCTGTGTTTTCTGAATGTGAGTCAAAACCCTGCTGTACGCATGGCCCATTCCCAAGGCAGGCTGAACACTCCCAGGAGTCTGCTATTTGTTTTTGTTGCCTCCCCAACATGCATGTGCCTCATCACACAAACACACCACCTGTGATAGCCAATTACTTTCCATATCCTGCCCAGATGCCATTCAATTGGATGGTCGCCTCTTGGATTGGCCACACAATTGAACCGCCAGTACAGGGCATTGGTGCATCAGTGTGCCAAGTGAGACACTGGCAAAGCATAACCATGGAGCCCCCCTTACATGCCCCTTCACCCTCCTTCACCTCATGTTCCCAGTGGAAGGGAGTGTGTTCCACTGTCGTGGAAAGATAATTTGAGATGTGGTGCTGGAGAAGCGTGCTAAGGATTCTGTGGACAGCCAAAAAGACAAACAAATGAATTCTAGAACAGATCAAGCCAGAAATCTCCCTGGAGGCCAAGATGATTAAACTGAGGCCGTTGCACTTTGGTCACATCATGAGAAGGCATGATTCATTGGAAAAAAATCATTGGAAAGGTGGAGGGAAATAGAAAGAGAGGAAGGCTGAATGTTATATGGATGGACTCTATTAAGGAGGTCATGGGTATGAATTTGCAGGAACTAAGCAGAACAGTGAGAGTTAGAGAATATCCACATGGTTGCCATGAACTGAGATCAACTTGAGGGCAGTTAACAACAACAACAAATAATCAGAACTTCTAAATATGAATTTTGGTGAAAGAAATAATAATATTAAACAAAATAAGCAAACATTATCACTTTTTTCAGTAAGAAGAACTATCCCTTTCTGGTTATCCTTTATAGTAACACAATAGCATGAAAATAACCTGTGTAGGATTGTGTTGCAAAGAACATAAAAATAAATTTGCTAATAGATGTACACATCTAGAATATTGTCCTCACTGCCTATTTCTTATTTCTTATAATGAACCAAAGTGAATGTTTTATTGTTGCTCTGAAAAGGTTTATGATTATAGACATGATTTTGCAGTAATGGAGTTGACATACCAGTAATAGAGTTGACATTTTACAGAAAGAAGGAAAGAAAGAAAAAACAAGGAGGCTTTTCCTTAATACATCCCTGTCATCAATTACAACATCTTTGAATAGTGTCTCATGTTGCCAACACAATAAACACTCATATAACAGTAAAAGCTTCAGGAATGTTTGGTAGGAATAAAAAATCAGCTGTATACTTGAACTTTATTCAGAAATCAAGGCAACAACTTGTTCACCACTATTAAAACACAGGAAATTTAATCAATGTTCCTTGGCTGTATATGCTTAAAATGGAAAACAACTAGTAGAGGTGAGGTGTCCTATCCAAATTGCTATAGAGGTGATCTTTCCAAGGGGCAAAGCAAGGCAGCCACCTCAGGTGACAGATTTTGGAAGTGTGCATTCATTTTGTAATAAATGAAGTAGGGGCGAGTCATTCAGTTCTTCAAATGAATATCAGTCACAAAGGTATCTCTCTCTCTCTGATGATTATTTCTATCCCGCCTTTTCCCCAGATTGGGACTTAAAGTGGCTTACAATGATTATTTTTTTAAAAAATCCACAAGATACAAAAGTTAAAACAGAAACAATACAAAATAAAATAAAATCAGGTTAAAACATACATAATTAAGGCACACACACACACACACAAACCAGCACAACTACTGGCAATATACAGTGCTTTGTGTTAGATGGGCCACTCATCAAATGCCTGTTGGAACAGAAAATTCTTTGCTTGTCTGCATAAAGAAAGTAGGGAAGGTGCCAGTCTAATATCTCTGGGAGTTCCAGAGCTTGAGAAGGCCCAGTTCCATGTTCCCATCACACCTGTGAGGGTGGTGAGACAGAGAGAAGGAACTAGCCAGCAGATGTCAGAGCATGAACTGGTTTGTAAGGGAGAATAGCTGCATAGGGTGTTTAAAATGAATGAATAAATAAATATTTTATTAATTTCAAAACAAATGTAACAAACATAACTCAACCACACAAAATTACACATATAGCATACTCCCAACCTTAACCAACAACATACTTCTAATCCTACCTATCTACACTACATCCCTCTTCCAACGCCACCACACTACCTCTTACATATACCAGTAACTAGCATAATTAAATATAACTAAACAAACACTATCTATAAATGACTTCCCAAGTGCAAAAATACTAACACTCAGTATATATACTTTCTCAGTATTGCCCATTATTTTAATCTTACTTCAACCCTAAGTTTAGTGACCAAAATTGCACTAAAACTCCATATCCACAACCATTATCTTGCCTCTTTTATGTAAAACAAGAAAAGTTTCCAGTCCTTTTTGAAGTTATCCAAACATTTTCTTTAATCAAAGTCACCAGTTTATCCTTCTTGGCCAATTCATACACTTTAGTAACCCACATCTACTTTTTAATTTTGAGCAAATAAAAGTTTTGCTGCTATGCTATGCTATGCTATGCTA
>CM034706.1:123669465-123681988 GCA_020142125.1 Phrynosoma platyrhinos | reverse complement strand
TCCCATCCCAGGAGGAGCCCATTGAACTACCCAGGATGGGGGTGGAAAAATTAATTTCATAAGTAGGGGTACCACTGTATTTGGTTAAGAATCTTTTTTTCCTAGATTTTCCTCCTTTAAAACTGGGTGCGTCTTATATGCCGGAGCGTCTTATATGGCGAAAAATACGGTTATTTCCTGGAAATTTTCAGCAGACTGGCAGCCAATGGCTTGTGGACCAGCACCAGTCCAGAGACCACCGCTTTGAGCAGCACTGCTCTATAGCTCACTGAGTGTACTCCTAGAAATTCCACCAGTAAATAATGATAACAACAACAATTTCTTACCCACCTCTCTCCATGGATCAAGACAGGGAACAACAACAGACCAACAAATACACAACATTAGTTAAAACACAATCAGTTGAAAAGAACAAACAAGAAACATACATATTAAAATAATCCCAATTTAAAAATCCATCATTTAAAATTTACAATTTAAAAATCTTCAGAATAGGCCTGCTGGAAGAAACTGGTCTTTAATGCTTTTTAGAGTTTGAACACTATATTCAATAGTCAAATCTCTTCCGTTGGGTTGTTCCACAGTCTAGAAGTGTCTGAAGAAAATGTAATCTGGCTGACAGTCACCAACCTAGTTCTGGCTGACTGGAGTAAATTTCCCCCCAAAGGACCTGAGTATATGGGGTGGCTTATATGGGAGGAGGCAATCCTGTAGGTAACCTGGACTCAAACCAGGTAGAACTTTAAAGGCTTCAAACCATACAGAGCTTTGTTTCTTGTCAGGAAGCTAATTGGCAGCCAGTGGAATGATTTTAATATTGGTTGATATGATTACTCCTGGATGTCCCAACCAATCTAGCTGCCGTGTTTTGAACTAATTGAAGTTTCTGAACTTGGTATAGAGGTAGCAAATGTGTAGCACATTGCAAAAGTCCAGCCTTGAGCTTACTAGTGCATGTGCTACCATCCACAGCTCTAGATAGAGATAGCAGATGCTGATAATAACCATGCCTGGTTGTTGCATCTATCTGAACTGTCATTTGGAGCAATGGATCCAGAAGCACCTCCAAGCCGTGAACACAGTTTTTCAGAGGGAGTGTAGCCCCATCCAGGACTGGTTGATGCACCTCCAAACCTAGGCTGGGAACCCTGACAGTAAGCACCTCTGTCTTGTATGGATTCAACTTCAATTTGCTTTTCTTCATCCAGTTCATTACCTCCTCCATGTGTTAATTCAGAGGAGACACATTATCCTTAACTGAAGCTGTATTTGAAGGCATGGAGAAATATATTTGGGTGTCATCAGCAAACTGATAGCACTTTGGCCCATACCTCTGGATGGTCTCTCCTGACATTCATGTAGATGTTGAATAGTATTGGGGATAGAATGGTACCTTGTAGTATGCCATATAACAGCTTCTTTATTGATGAGAATCTATTCCCAAGCACTGCCATCTGAAACCTGCCCAAGAGATAGGACAGTAACCACTGAAGCATATTGCCTCCAATTACCAAACCCTTCAGGTGTTCCAGAAGGATACGATAGTTGGTGGTGTCAAATGCTGCTGAGAGATCCGAAAGCACCAGCGGAGACACACTCCTCCTGTCAATGCTCAAGCAATGATCATCCACTAAGGCAATCATAGCAGTCTCAGCACTGTATCCTGCTCTGAAGCCTTTTTGAAAGGAGTCTAGATAACTTGTATCATCTAAGACTAGTGGGACAATTTAAGTTTCCTAAGGCTTTAGCCTTTGATAAGGAAACAAAAATATTTAAATATCAAAATATGAAAGCCAAGCCTGTTGGAGTCTGGCTTTAAATTAGCAGAGTAGCAGAAGAGTGACTTTGTTTAACTATGGGTCTCTGCAGACCTGCCCAAAGGACTGGCCTGGAGGCAGAGATGGGGCAGGGCAGCTGCATGCCGGGCACCCCAACCCCACGCTGATGCCATTCTGATGCCATGTGCCATTACGCATGGTGCGTGGCATCAGGATGCCCTTCCAGTGCAGCGTTCAAACACTCTGCACCAGAAAGGGCACTGAAGAGCTGTACACTGTCTCTTAGGGCATTTTGCTGCTCTTTCAGGGGCAGCAAAAGGGAGGATTGGGGCTGCAGCAGGCAGTTGCTGCAGCTCCAATCTGCGGCTAGCAGGGATGGCCCAGAGCCGCCCGTCTGCATTACCCCTATACTTCCCTAAGAACTTAGACTGACTAAAAAAACAACAAACATGTAACTTGTAGTTCAAAACAATGACTTTACTTTAAGGACATTAGCACATGTCCAGTTTCTTAAAAGCGCCAGCTGAGCTTTTGGTGATGATTTAACATGCAATAATTCCTGCCTCCATCCCACCTCCCAGCTGCAGCCTGGGAGGCTTGAGACATTTTAAAATGACATGCGCTAAAGTCATATATTTACATAAAAAGGCTATATTCTAATCTAACTAGTGATGGTTTAGGTGAAGAGAAATATTTTTCTTACCATCTTTCAAATAAAGTAGAGAGCAGGAAGATTAAACAACTCAGTTGAGAATCTTGAGAGAGAAAAATCTCTTAGTCCCTAGAGGGAGTGACCTAAGTTTGAATGAGAGAGAGAGATGAAGGAATTTGCAAGTAGGAATCCCTGTCTATTTAAGGAGAGGAGAAAAGAATGTAAAGATCTTCCAACAAGACTACCTGGAGTTGGGAGGCAACTGCCCTCTCAATCACCATGCCCAGATACTCTAAGGCTTTCTAGAATCCTAAAGGTTCCATTAGTTTCTGAGGTCATCTTAATATGCTCACCACCCCTGCAGGAATGGACAGAAGCTGTTATACTAACTCTGACCATAAAATAATATGTCCATAACAACCTGGAGGTATTAATCACCTCTGCCCACAGATCTGTATGCTCTGTGCTGAAGACAGCATCAAGGGTGTGACCTGATACACATGTGGATCCTGGAACCAGTTTGGATAGGCCCATGTTTATCATGGATGCCATGAATTCCTGAGTTGCATCTGACAGACCATCTCAAATGGGATGTTGAAATTGCCCAAGATCAAAACACCAATTCCAAGACCATTTCTGCAAGTTTAGCAAGGGAGTATGTTAGACAGTGGGGTGGATAGTACACTAACAAAATCTTCAAGTTCAAGTATACACACTCAATGTGTTTCACCTCCCTCACAGGTAATCTGGTCAGGTTAAGATGGTCTTTATAGACCACAGCTACTCAACCCCACTCCCTCTCACCTGGTCACTAACACAGTACCTGACTGGGAGAGCCTGGCCCATATTGGGCCACTTATCACCCCCCCCCCCAGCCAAGTGAAACATATCAGGTCTTTGACTCCTATTAGTTTTGGGAGTGCTTGTAACCTCTAGAGAAGCCATGCATGTGGCTTGAATTTTTTGTTTTTGTTTGAAAAAAGACTACACTACAAAGCAAAACAGAGGTCAGATTTGTAGAAGGCAGCTGCACCTCCAATTAGATTTTGGGGAAACTCTTCAGGGGGGTTTGACTTTTTCCCATGGAAAATCAAATAGAGAAACACTAATGTGCTACTAACGTAGCTTGTTACTTTGTCAAAAAGGTAAAGGTAAAGTTAAAGGTTTCCCCTTTAACAAGGTTGTCAAGTGGTGTCTGACTGTAGGGGATGGTGCTCATATTGATTACTAAGCTAAAGAGCCAGCATTGTCAAAGACAACTCTGTGATCATGTGGCCAGCATGACTGCATAGACGACTGTTACCTTCCCACCAAAGTGGTACCTATTTATCTACTTGCACTTTCACACTGCTAGGTTGGCAGAAGTTGGGACTGGTGACGGGAGCACACTCCATCATGTAGCACTTGGGCTTTGACCTGCCAACCTTACAATCATCAGTGTCTTAACCACTGAGCCACCACGTCCTATCATAACCCATGTTACTTTGTCACCTTCAGCAGTAATAGTGCTAATAACTGGGTTGTTTTCACAGAGAACAAAGGAGACAGTGAGTTTCATTTTCAGAGGAAAATTCCAAGCTCTGTTCAGAACTTATTTCTAAATCCACTTGTTAATTGCAACTAAAGTAGGCATTCTAAATCAATATAATTTACAAAGGAGTTGAATTAATCAAGTTCCCTGTGATGTACTGGATCTTCTTTAGAGTAACAATTGGCTTTAGACCTTTGGTGTTCTCATTGCTTCCAAAGGGGGCTTTTAAAAAGATTCATTTTTCTTGTGGGTGATGTTTTTTTCAGGGGTGAGGTACACAGGGAGGAGATGGATAACAGTTCCTTACCCAATAGCATTGGTGACCCCAATGAAATAAATAGGTTTTAAAGCCCCCGTTTGCATCAATAAGGGCTTTAAAAAGACAAACTTTCAGAAGGTGGGGTCACAGTGCATGCAGAGGGTAGGATCTGCTGAAAAATGTCTCCTCCAAAAGCCCCAGGAGAGTGAAGATGATAGGGAGGGTGTACTTTGCAAGTGCTTGGGAGGGTGCACTTTGCAAGGCCTAAGCTCTGTGGTTCAGACCTTTATAGGGAAATGAACTTTGCTCAGGTATGGGGCTTGTCTACATTGGCTGCTTAATCCAATCCAGAGCATTATGCTCCAGGCTGGACCTAGATTGACCATGATGGCAGCTACACACACTGGGAGAAATCCAGTGTGACAGTGTGTTGTTGTCTACATGAGCAAACTGGCCAACACCTCATTGGCTCCTCTGGCCCATCCTGTTTCCAGAGCCATCACTTCCTCACGAGCAGGAGCTCTGTGTAAAGCCTGCTCCATGTGCCACTGCTTCTGTTGATGTCAGAAAGGCACACCCACACAATCAACGAGGAGGAGGTAGATCCTAGATCACATAGCTGGGACCTCCTGGAGATGTCAGATGCCAGTGATCTCCCCCTGCCCCATTACATGGCTGCTCATTGAGAAGAGGTAAGAATTACAAATTATTAATGTCACACATCTCTGCCCTCAGACTTATGGTATAACCTAAATAGGATGCCCAGAAAAGAGGATGGCAGTGAGGAGAGGATACTGTCTGTTCTGTTCTCCCTCTGAGGCCACAGAAGTGACAATTGGGATGGGATAATAAATCTGTGCCTTCTTCTCATAATTGGCCTCTACCAAAGCCATGTTTTATTTATTTCTTGCAAGGCAATGGTCTGGATCTCAACCGCTGTGGATACAGCCTTTTCAATTGTGTCTCTTCTTGTGGAATCTCCATTATTCTCTCTGCAGCATTTGTTGGTTGTTTTTAAACAAGCTGATTTCTCCATAGTATCCCTTGTCTTAATAGGATCCTTTATGAGTAAGAACTACTTTCATGGAGGAGATGCGCCTCCTCACATGAATTGAACAAAAACAGTTGTGTTTATGTATGTTAGAATATACATAAAATTAGATAGAGAGTAGATTCCTGTGTTTCAGGGAATCATGGTCTTCCCACCTCTAATCAGGAATAAGAAAGAGGACAAGAATCTGCAAAACTGAAATGCCTAAATAGCTTGCATCTATTAGAACTTGAACAGTATGAGAACTTCTGTGGGTGATTTTTCTTCTCTTGTCATCTGGGCAAAGGTCCACTGTTGCAGATATTTGCATGCAAAGCAGCCCAAGATAAAATCACTGGTGTTTTCAATGAAAAGGCTCATAGGGGTGGGAATAGAGACATTTGAAAGCTGTTGCCAAACAGTACTGAGGTAAATGTTCTAAGATAGTATAAGGAGATAGCTATTTGGAAGAACCAAGGTGGAAATATTTATGGACAATTTGATAATGAGAAATTACTTAATTTTGCTAGGCCATTAATCTCTGTTTGCCAGAGTAGTTGTGCTGGAGTTCCACTTCCCTCTACCCCATCCAAAGGATTGCCAACACTATTTCATTTTAAACTATTGGCTGTCATTTTTGTCTTTTCAGTAACAGAGTTTGTCCTAGGGAGTACATTTGATGCTTGCCATGTAATGATTCATTTGCTAGAAATGCACAAAAGAAGTGAATTATAAAATGTTTCATATAAACATCTCTTCCTGTATGACAGTTGAGTTTTCAGATGAGTGTCCTTAACCTTCAGTTGGAAAGAATTCCTGCGGAGGGATGGAGTAGACCCCACAAATGCATTACTTACTGTAAATGTATTGCTTTGCAAGAAAAGGGCATTTGGTATTAACAATAATTTGTCTCAACTCTTGTGGGTTTTTAGTACAAGGGAATCATGCAGAGCTGTCAAGTATTTAAACAATAGAAAACAGAGGTGGTATAAGGGTACTAAAATAAAACATGTGTTCTGTTGACAACCATATCTTGGAACTGTTGAAAAAGGGTTCTAGAGAATGCATTTATTTGACATGTTGCATTGTCTTCCATCTAAAAAATGGCATTATTAGCACAACTGACTCCTACCTAAAGCTAAATTGAATTTACAATTGATAAGTTTTCCCATTCAGGCTTTGAAAAGCATGTGACATTTTTGTTTCAAATTTCAAGATCTGCATTAGTGATTTCCAGCTCTGGACTTCAGATCCCAGAAGGTTCAGTCTGTTTTACCACTCACCAGTGGTTGAAGATTTTTGGAGCTGTAGTTCAATATCTGGGGATCTATCTGGGGGTCTAGAGATGGTAACCACTGATGTGAAGTATTGGGACCTTGTAACTGTTTTAGTTTCAGTGCATGTCAGATATGGATTTTCAAAAATAATAAAAAGTAGGACAAAATAAAATGGCCAAATACCACTGCATGTCATCCCTCAAAATATTATGAATATTATTGCATGTACAGTAACAAGCAAATTCTTTTTTAGGTTTTTGTGGGTTTTTCGGACTGTGAGGCCATTTTCTAGAAGAATGTATTCCTGACGTTTCACCTGCATCTGTGGCTTCATTTCTCTGAAGATGCCAGCCACAGATGCAGGTGAAATGTCAGGAATACATTCTTCTAGAACATGGCCTCACAGCCTGAAAAACTCACAAAACCCTATGGATGTCAGCCATGAAACCCTTCAACTTCACAAATTCTTTTTTGCCCTTTTTGGCCTTTGAAAGTCTGATTCTACCCATTCCAAAGAATATACAAACTACAAGTTTTTACCCTACAAGGATCCTGGTCCATAGGGACTTTCAGAAGATGAGATAAATGTGAGATTAGGGATGTTAAAAGGTTTCTAATCATGAATACACTCACACAACATTCCCTGTGGGAAACTGCCAATCTACAAATAATTTCCAGAAAAAAGCCTGTTTGTATGGTCTGATGTATTAATGCTCTCCCATACCTTTGGAAAAATATGTTCTTAAAGATTCCTGTATGCCAAATGCAAAGTTCTTGAGCACACAATCTTAGGGCTCATTCCCACTATGATTTAAACCAATTTGCTGATCAGTTTATATGCGCCTCATTCACACTGGAAACAATTTCAGACCTGACTGTGTTCAGTCTGAATCATGGAGAATCAAAAGCATCACTTTTTTGGAAGATGGATCTTTTGGTGGTTCTTTTGAAAAGAATCACTTTGCAATTGTGTTCAACAAATGTGAATGATGTTTGGATCTCAGTCGCATTACACTGGAGGGGAGGGACTATGGCAGAGGGCTGGCAGAGGGGTATAACCCATCCCACCCCAGATTGTAGGGAAATCTGCCACTTTTCACCCTCCCAGTGCTGCCTTGGTGCTGTCTTTTGGCTACCGTGAGGGCTTTCGATTTTTAAACACTGCCAAGTGGTATCTGTAAATCTCACTGGTCCTGATCCAGTTGTCTTTGCATTTTTCCTTGCCCTCTCTCGGAGGAGGTCTAGCTAGAGCAAAAGCTCTCCGGTGGGTTCCACCTCACCCCCTCCTTCCCTCCCTCGGGCTGGGAGGAAGCTGAGATGATGATGCCCAACACACACACACACACACACACACACACACCAAATCCTCTGTTCCAGCCACACCATAAAAAGGGTTTACACATTTTTCTGATATGACAGAGGCAGCCCACCTGCATAAGATTGTTAAAAATGACATCTGTGGTCCAAAGCACACTGCAGAAATAATCCACTTTGAGCCTGCTTTAACTGCCCTGGCTCAGTCCTAGGGAATCCTGGTAATTGTAGTTTGTTGTGGCACTAGGGCTCTCTGACAAGGTTCTGTGGCACTAAGGCTCTCTGGTGGGTCCCTCAAAGCTGAGAAGGCAAGCTACAAGGGCTGTGTTCCCCCTGGCTGAAGGGACCATTCCTGTCCCCATTTGGGTTGGTCTCCTCCTTCCTTCCTCCCTCCCTCCCTCCCTCCCTTTCTCCCTTCCTAGTAGGGCAGAGGGATGGATGCATAAGGAGGAGTGGGGAGGGCCAGAAGAAGGAGTATGTGAGATGAGGAGGATGAAGATGAGGATGATGCACAGAATCAAGTGGGGGGCTTGTTCTTGAGCCTACCTCTCTGCCCTCCCCTCCAACAGCAACAACAACAACAACTAAACAAACCTGGGCTAAAATGTGGGGCTCAAGTTTTGAGGGTGAGATTTTATCTCCTTCCCCATTCTTTTCCATCTCTCTTCCCCACTCCTTGCTCCCTAACTGTCTGGGTCCAAAATATCAAAGGAGACTCTCTCTCTCTCTCTCTCTCTCTCTCTCCACTTGTCAGAGAGCCTTGG
Organism: Phrynosoma platyrhinos; assembly: GCA_020142125.1. Classification (NCBI taxonomy): domain Eukaryota; kingdom Metazoa; phylum Chordata; class Lepidosauria; order Squamata; family Phrynosomatidae; genus Phrynosoma; species Phrynosoma platyrhinos. The sequence goes on along the minus strand of CM034706.1, from coordinate 123,673,383 downwards.
TGCCACAACAAGCTACAAACTACATATGGGGCTAGAGAAGAGCTGGTGCTGAGACAGTCAGGCTGGGCCTTTGGCTACTGGGAAAAGGCAGGAAAGGTGAGATGGTGGGAGTGGTGTCTCTGTGTGTGAAAGAGAGTTTGTCTTTCTCTCTCTTCCCTCTCAGAGTCTTCCTCCTTCTCCTGCTCTTCCTCCCAACACCTATTTGTAAATCAGATGAGGAGCTCAGGGGAGTGACAGGTCTTGGCATCCCCCTGAGGAAACCTAGGGCAGGGGGTAGGGGGGCTGAGGGAAAGGAGGGAGATGATAGAGGGAGGAGGCAGTAAGGTGTGCGGGAGTGGAAGGAAGGAAGGAAGGAAGGAAGGTGGCTGGAAGAGTTGTTTTTGAATTTTCCCCCCCGGTTGTGTTGGAATATTTTCAACAGGTAGGACAACTTTGGGGGTGCTTTCCTTGGGGAGGTGGGGTTAGTGTGGTTTTTTTTAAATGACAGATTTTGCGAAAACTTGCGATTCTGTAGGGTCTCTAGAGTGAGTAATGGGTCTGCTGACAAGAATTCCTCACTGCGTGGTTGTGTCACCGATGATGCGTAGTTGCACATCATATGATTGACATTTTTTAAAAACCAGGGATGGAAGAATCACAATTGATACTGAGCATGTATTTTGTAGTGGTACAAAGCTAGTGGGAACAACAATCATGTCAAAAAAGACATGGATGCATGGAATAATGAAATAATTCACTCCCATAGTGGGAACTACGCATCAGTTTGAACCGATTCAGAGACCCGGTGTCAATGTGATGTGCAAACCGGATTAAATGCAAGTGGGAATGGGCCCTAAAATTTGCTCTTCTGGTTCTAAAGAAAATTATCTGAGTCACCCACACCTCACCCTACTCCCAAATTTGCATTGAAAAAATGTTTTCTGATTGCTCTGATTTCTTTAAGAAACATCAAAGATAAGTGGGTGCCTTTACACTGTGCAATATTTCAGTGACTGGCTTTATGTGTTCTGTTGAAATTCTCCAAACAGACCAATGTGAAATAGAGGGAAATGTTCTGAAGATAACAGACAATTGAGAGACACGCTTTAAAGAGATGCATAAACATTTCTTAATTTCTTGTCAAAGCAGAGCTTGCAAATTTTACTTTTCCATGACATCTAGCAATACTGGCTAGTGGTGGGTGTACATTCTGGAGACTGTAGTCCAACCCATCCCCACAATTTTTCCAAGCTGTGTGTCAGACAACTGACAACTGATCCATTTAGGTCAGAGCTGTCTGACTTTCAAGGCAACCTGTCTTCACAATGCAGGGCCAAATCCCTGATTCCAATGCAGATGTCTTCACAATATAAGACAATTTTTGCACTGACCCTGCTCTATCCTTCACTTAAACTGTTTTTTAAAAACTTACTTTTTCCTCTGGATTTTGCGGGGAAACCTGGAGCACTCTGTAGTAATGCCATTTCTTTTTAAGAGCAATCCATAGCTTTTAATGATTTACACAATCAAAGGCTTTGTTATAATCTATAAAACACAGGCTGATTTTCTTCCAAAATTATTTGGTGCGCTCCATTAACAATGTCTGCATGCACAGGTCACTGAACATTAACTAATGTATGTATGCACAAGTCTCTGAACAGTTGTATTCAGATTCTTGCCCTATTTCTGACATTTTTTAACTTTTGCTTCTTTTCTGTTTTTAACTGCTTGAAGAATATCATCTGTCATCCATTGAGGCTTCTCTTTCTTTTTGGCTACAGATAGTATCTTTTTGCTTTTATCACTGACAATGGCCCTAGTTCGGTCCAAAGTTCTTCTGACTCCCACTCAATTAGGCTTAATAGTACAAATCTATTTTTTACATTATTTTTAAGTTCCAACTGTGCCCGTTCCTTGAGACATCAGATCTGGCTATGGTGACACATGTCTTGATTACATCCTATTTGTACTACTATAACACACTCTACATGGGGCTGCCTTTGCAAATTGTTCAGAAACTTCAGCAGATTCAAAATGCTGCAGCCAGAATGCGGACCAGAGCCAGTTATAGGGAGCATATAACTCCCTTACTGAAATAGCTTCACTAGCTACTGGTTTATTTCCAGGAACAATTCACAGTGCTGGTTATAACCTAGAAAGCCCTACATGGCATAGGTCCAGACTATTTGAGAGACTGTATCTTTCCATACAAACCAGTTAGAGCCCTTAGATCTTCAGGAAAAGGCCTTTTCTCTGTTCCACCACCATCCCAGGCTCGCTTGGTGAAGACATAAGAGAGAGACTTTTCTCATTGCCTGCTCCCACCCTCTGGAACTCCCTTCCTCAGGAGCCTAGGAAGGCTCCTTTCCTGCTGGCCTTTCGCCGGCAGGTAGAATTTTTTATTCAGGCAGGCTTTTTAAAATCCTGCAAGGGTGGATTTATTTGGGGGAGTTGTTTTTTGCATGTTTTAAATTTTAACTTTGTAGTGTTTTATTTAGGTTATTTTAATTGTCTTTTAAAAATTGTTTTAATGTTTTTCATATTGTGAGACTCCTTGGGTCCCTTTTTGGGAGAAAGGTAGCATAGAAATTAAATAAAGACATAAAAATAAATACAGAGATGTGCTTCAGTTTGTGTTTGGGCACAATGGTTGGTTTGGTGTTCTTCTTTAGCTTTACATTAATTTTTGATAGTTGCAGTTCATGGTCTGTGCCACAGTCTCCTCCTGGTCTTGTTTTTGAAGATATAATGGAGCTTCTCCACCTTGTCCTTCCAATTATATAGTATATTTGAGTTCTACATTGGCCATCAGGTGATGTCCATGTATATAAGTCACTTCTGGAATTAAGATTATATTGATGGTTTCCCCCTGAATTCTTATTGATATTGCAGTCAGCCCTCCATATCCACAGATTCTTTACCCATGGATTCAACTGTGGAATCCATAGATTCAGCTTGAAAGTGTTTTTAAAAATATGAATTCCAAAAAGCTTCCCTTGATTCATGTTTGTCAAGTTCCATGTTCCTATGTTATGTGCTGTACAGCTTTGGACTTTCACCAAGAGTTGAATGCCTTTTAGCTTAAATCCAGTTGTGTCATTAGCCACAGCCAGTGGTGTCACCCGGTATGGGACCTTGTAGTGTCCCCCTCATTGATGTTCTCATCCCATTTCACACCATATAGAATCCTTAGTAATGCTTTTTTGCACTAATTTTACTCATAAATCATAATTCCCATTTACCACTGATTGTAATGCTAATAGTTGTGTCATAAACAAGTAGCAAAATTAAAATTATACCTTTAAATTACAATATCACATGCATAACCTAAATGTATTTACATATACATCGTGAAGATTTAGTTAAAATGTAATGTTTTTTTAAAAAATTAAAAGAATATTTTTTTAAAAAAATAAAAATTGAAATTTTAATTTTAAAAAATTCTGGGGGCCTTCCTTTCTTCTCCCACTGAGATTCACTTCACTCCCACCATCTCTTAAAGCATTTTAAAGAGATACTAGTAAATGCCACAATGTTTCTGCCAAATTACAGGTGTTTGAGGAGCAGTGGTGTCACCCCTCCTTAGGGTGTCACCTGGTGTGGTACCCCCTAAGTAGTGCCACAGCACTACTTGAAATTTTCCTTTGCTCTTTCTCAGTAGCTCATTGAGTTCTTTCCAACCTGAGAGTCTCATCTTTTGACATTATCTCTTGTTTCATTTTTGATTGTCTCATCATAGGAGTTTCATGGTAAAAGACATTCAGAAGGAATTTACTGTGTCTCCCTCTGTGCAATACTAACAAGCGTAGGCTATGAGGCCACTGCCATTGTCTCTTGAGAGAGCCTCTGCAGTATCACCCCAAATTTGCCTATAGCACGCAGAGGAGTGGGATATACTGCAGAGAAAATTAGAATTAAGTTGTATGATTTTTTTAAAAA
>CM034706.1:123617847-123631288 GCA_020142125.1 Phrynosoma platyrhinos | reverse complement strand
TAAAATTGCATTGGCCTTTTTAGCTCCTGCATCACACTGTTGACTCATATTCAATATCTGGTCTATCCCTTTCACACATAGTCTCATTCAGCCAGGTGTCCCCCATCGTATATCTGTGCTTTTCGTTTTTCCACCCTAAGTGCAGTACCTTACATTTCTCCATGCTGAATTTCATTTTGTTAGCTTTGGCCCAGCTTTCTAGTCTGTTGAAGTCATTTTGAAATTTGATCCTGTATTAGCTACTCCTCCTAATTTGGTGTCGCCTGCAAATTAAATTACTTTAAAAAAGTAAGGTCCAAAACACACTGCAGAAATAAATGCTAGGGAACATGGGAGCTGTAGTTTGTTGTGTTTATAAGTGACAATTTCCCTGCTAAGTACCTGCATGTCATAAGCAGTTCAATTAAAATTACCATATTGAAATCAAATCTGATGTTTTTTAAATTTTTGTTTGGTGTGCGTTGGAAGAAGTCTTATACAGTGAGTATATCCCAAATTCTATATTTTAACTGGAAAAGTTGGGGGTCGTCTTATACGCCCAGTCGTCTTATACACCAGAAAATACAGTACTGAAGAACACTATCTCCATCTTATGAGGGTTAAGCTTCAGACTTCTGGACCTTACAAATCCACAACTAATTTTAGTTATCATCTGATCTCTAATGACATCCCTTGGTAACTCCCTTTGAAGTTTCATGTAGTTGTTAAGAAGCATGTGTGAAAGGTTGGCTGCCTCTGTGCTGCAGAAATAATGCCATTTGACATCATTTTAACAGCCAAGGCTCCATCCTATGGGATCCTGGGATTTGTAGGTTGTTGTGGCACCAGAGCTCTCTGACAACGAAGGCCAAATATCTCACAAAACCACAAACCTCAGATTTCTATAGAATTAAGCCATGGCAGTTAAAGCTGTGTCAAATTGCATTATTCCTGCAGTGCAGATGCAGCTGTTAAAACCCTGCAGGACTCTGTAGCAGAAGTGTCATGGCACTGGGCATGGGTTCTGTAGCATTACCTTCATGTTCATCCAAGTAGGCACAGAATCACTGCTGGACTAAAAGAGCAGTTGTCAGGTGGTGGTGGTAGAAAATTCAGTGACAGAAAAACCACTAGTGAAGAGACTACCTATTAAACCTTATTGGCTCATGCCAGCCAGAACACAATGGTGGTGAACAGATTCTTTACCATTCCTTCCACTTGAAAAGTTTGGTCTTTTCAAATGTTTTCCACCCACTAGCACTAAGAAACATACCAGTTCCAGGGCTAGCATACCTTTTTTCACATATTCAGTGTGTGTTTGTGTTGAGGAAAGGGGCAGGGGGCTTTGGACTTAGCAGAAGTAAGGTCTTCCCCAATATACACCTGACACTCTGTCAGAATACTCCGTCTTGGGCCTTATTGGCTAAAGAGTGGCCATTTTCCACCACAGGACAGGGTACTACTCATGGACCTCGTTTCCTCAGAGAGGGGAGTTCTGTAATATTCATCAGTCTTTAACTGCTATCCTTGGGATCTTAGAGTTACTCCCTGAACTACTATTACTATCTAAGTAATTTAATACATTTTGCTAAAAGCACTTGGCTGAAGAAAGGACAGGAAGGGAGAAGATTAACTGAACCACTTGAACAGAAAGGTTCTGTGCTCCTTTAATCTTCACAATACACTGACTGGAAAAAAATTGGACAGATCTGAATGAAGAACTAGATTAAAAGATATGAACACAGGTGCTTTTCTTTATGTGAACTGACAAAAATATGGTGATAATGATTACAACAGCTATTACTAGCAGTTGGAAATGAAGTCAGACAGTCCAGCTATACTGCATGGTACAAGAGAAGCTATTTGAGCTAATATGATCAACATGTTACATGATAAGAGATTCATCCTTTCAAATCTGGTGTTGCCAAGCAGTCAGATTTATTGTCCATATTCCATTGTGCCACTCCCTTATCACTAGAAGGAGGACTTCCTCCTCTTTCAGTCTTCCTCAAAGAATTTGACTGACTACTACTACTACTATTGCTACTACCAGTGTTTATTTATAACATCCTTTCCACCATCAAACAAATACAAATATATATAAAACCCCTAATATCCCACTAACAACCTCAGGTACAACTCAGCAGCTTAATCTGAATCAGGAAGTTCGTCAACCCCTTATGAAACAGGTAAGATCTTCCTCCAGCTGGAGGTCCAAAGGACTGTTCCATAGATGTGAACACAGATCTTGAATGTCTTGGAACTTTGACAGAGCTGTGCATGTCAGTAGAACAGAAAATAATCCTTTGCTTGTAGATCTTAAATCCCTAAACTTGGTCTACTTCTTCAGATGCATGGAGTAGAGCATGGAGCATGTTCAATGGAGCATGGAGAAAGTCTACAAAAGCTTATGCTATAATTTCTTTCACACAGTTTGGTCCAAAGGTGCTACAAGGCCCCTTTGCATACTGATATTCCAGACAAACACAGCTATGTCTTTGAATTCTAGAGACAATGGTAATATGGGTGATACTAACCCCTTGTTCACAAAGTTGAAACTTCAATTTTCACTTGTTGGAACTGTTATAATTATGGTTTTGGTTGTTTGTGGGTAAATCAGTTTAGCAGCAGCAGCAGCAATAGCAAGTGTGTACTCCACAGGTATTTGGTAAAAACAACTAGATCTGAGCTTCTGGTAAATAAACAGGATACATAGGTAGGTAAAAGGGAACTTAATTTATTGTTACATCTAGGTTCTAGAAAAATTTCAGGACGCATCTGCCATTTTCTGTTTGGCATCAGATTAATTGTTTTGTTTACTTTTTTCCAATAACCTCTAACCACCTTACATGTCCAGAGACACCGGGTTCTTTGCCGCATTTCCAACATAAATTACTCTTATTTTTATGTATTTTTGAGATTATCATAGGGGTTATATACTATCTGTAATACATTTTAAAAAAGTTTTCTTTAATATTTTGTGAGGCTGTAAATTTCAGCCTTTTGCCCCATACCAATTCCCACATTTCAAGCTCTATTGGATATCCGAAAATTTTAGCCCACTGAATCATGTTTTCTTTTCTAACCTCTTCCTCCATTTCCCATTTCAGCAATAATTTGTAAGAGTTGCCAATCTCTCTTTTTTTTATCTCCTAGCCAAATTTTGCTGAATTTGTTCGGTTTTAAATCAATTCCTTGTATATTAAAATCTGAATTGTAACATTACACAATTTGTCTATATCTGAACCTATTGAGTTAATAGCCCTTATACAAATGTATAATATTAAACATGTGGGGGGGGGGGGATTTAGACAAAGATTTTTGAAAAAAATTGTTATATTTACTTACAACAGCAAGAAAAACTCTAGCGCAAAAATGGAAATCTAAAAATATTCCAAGCATGAGAGATTGAATAATAAAGGTCTTTGATATAATTGAAATGGACACACTTACTAAAATTTTAAATAATAATTTGATTGAAAGTGGAAGTGAAGAATAGACATCAGTTTAAAAATATATAAAAGATCAATGGGGAAATCTAGGAGTAATCAAATACACAGAATAAATGAGAAATATGACTCATATATTATAGGGAAAATGGTACAGTCTAGGCAGGAAAAATCAAAAAGAGAATAATCACTTTGAAAATAGTATAGTAGAATGACTAAAACTAATAAAAGGAGGTTAAACAAACAAATTAAGGTAGAGAGTAAACTAAGAGGTATGAAAATAATTTCTATAATAAGCAGGATATCTTTTGGTATGGATAATTTATAAGGAGAGATAAACAAAGTGGTACAAGGATACAAAAAATCAGTTTGAAGAAGGAAATAAGATAAAGAATTATATTAAAATGGTGAGGCATAAACACAAGTGGTTCAAAGATAGTTAAGCTACAACATAGCAAGTAGAAAATAGAGAGAAGGATAGAGAAAAAAGATTGACTAACTCATCAACAGATAATCCAACAAAAAGAAGTAGGAAGTACAAGGATGAATGTAAGAAGGAAAGAAAGAATGAAGTAGACTAAACAAGTAAGTGGTAAGGGTAGGGAAGTTAAGAAGGTTAAGGAAGTTGAAGAGAGTACGAGAAAATAGTTAAGGTGAAAGAAGATAAAGGATGAGGAATGAATGCAAAGGAATTTCAAGAAGTTTAGATGGAGGGAACTGGATGATCCGTAAAGAGAGGGAAGAAGGAGAAAGAAAGAGATAGGAGAGAGGAATAGGGTGGGAAAGATACAGGAAAGTGAATTGAGAAGGAGGATAAAGGAAAGGTCGAGAGAACTAGGGTTACAGAAGGAAAGAAAACAAGAAGTACAAAAGACGACGAGCTGATAAATAAAAGGATAAAACAAGTCAATACTTTTATGTTTATATACTTCTCTCTTCAATTAGCTGTTCTGACAAAGGAGGAATAGGATTGGTAGATTTTAAGTTAGATAAGTTCAATAGGTACTTATAGATATTGAATTGTATGTAATGTATATGAAATAAGCTCTATGATTGCAATCTGAAGCATGTATCGAATTATGTAATGGGGAAAAATGAATGGGGAATGTAAGTAAGAATTTTAATTAATAAATCTAAATATATATATACAAAAATTAACTACTCAGTAGAGAAAACTATACTTTGGTACAGAGGTCCATGGACAGCTGACCTCCATGTGTGCAAGTAAGAAGAAAAACATCTTTAGGAGCAAAGCCTGGTTTCTGCTTCTGTGCTTGGCAAGAGCAGAGAGGAAAGTGTGCAACCAAACAAAGAATAATAAAACTGTATTACCCCAGGAAGAAACCCCCAGGAAGAGGAGGGTATGGGAAATGACCTCTTCACTGAATCACTGACCAAATGACCATAGAGATCTACATCAGTGTTTCTGTGTAGAAGACACTGCCCTTTCTTAAAGGAAAACATAGAACTGCACATAATACTCCAACACCCCTTCTCATTAATGCTTGTCTTCATGTGACAAAATTCATCTTATTTCTCAGGAACTGAAATTGCTTTCTAGGTAGAGGCTTGGTACAAACATTTGCAGGTATTTCCTTTGATGTAGAACATTCACTTGGTACTTCTGTTTTTGCAATGTAGGAAAAGCGTACATGTGTTACTCCTTTGTTTGTTCAACATGAGTGTCTAAGTTGTGGTTCTGGAATCCTGTCTGCTTCCTGAGTGACGTCCAGTTCCAAACCTGGTTCTGCTTGCTCATTCTCCCTTTCTGTTTGTGTACTCACTTCTTCCTCTTCAAATCTAGGCCAATATTCCAGTTTATCTTGTGTCTCTGTCTGTGTGCAATCTTTAGTTGCACATGTCATGCTTGGTTTCTCACTTTCATCACAGTATACAACACTTCTCACTGTGATTTTTTCCTGTTTTGGGGTTCAGGATTCTATATCCTCTACTTCCAGCTTCATATCCCAACACTATGCCTTCTTCCACTTTATCATCTACTTTGGACTTTCTCTCTTGTGAAACATGAGCATAGACTAATGAACCAAAAACTCTGATATGATCCATACTTGGTTTTCTGTCGTGCCTGTTAGGATGGAGTCCCAGGGGTAAAATGTACAATGTGGGGAATAGCAGCAGCCATGATGACACAGCATTTGATCACTGCTGAATCATGCTGGCTTATGCTGTGTCATAGGATGTGACATCATGAGGATGTCACCTGGTGCTGTAAAGCATACAAAACTGCTGCAAAACTGCAGAGTCACTCAGGTGAGTGACAGGTATCCAGCAGGAAGAGGCAGGGTCAGAAGGCCATGTGGAGCCATAGCTATATAAAGCAGAAGCCTCTGGACACACATGTGGTTAGTGTTGTCATTGTGGGTTGTTGTGAGTTGGTGCATAGTGGATTGGTGTGAGTTGCAGTGGCTGATTGCTGTAAATAGCCTTGTACATAGAGGAACTAAGATTAAAGCCTCATCTGAGAGACATCTGTCTGTGGAGTCTCTTTACTCTGTCTGGAAGGGGAGAGGTGCTTCCCCAGCTGACAAGCTACCTGCTGCATCTGAAAAGATCGTGATCCTGGTGCTGCATGTCTACGTGGATCTTCATGCACTGCATAACCATGCTAACAGTGCCATAGTTCAAATGGGGTTCATTGGCAGTCTGTTTTGTAAATATGTGGCAGCCATCACAGCCTGTCCCTAATATTGGCTGGGAAGTCTAGCATCCAGCAGCATGCATCTGACCATCTCTACCAGGGGTCTGTTCTTTCTCTCAGCAATCCCATTCTGTTCATGCAAGTAAGGAATGCAACATCTATGATCAATTCCCTTTTCTCTCAAGTATGTTTGCACTTCATTTAAGATATACTCATTAGCATTATCCATTTGTATAGCCTCAGTTCATTTTCCAAATCTGGTACTAACCATGGCTACACATTGCTTCAGCAGCCCACAGACCTGGTTCTTTTCTTTTAATAAATATGTCACACAGTAGCTGGAATAATCATCTATAAAGGTCAGCAAATAATGAATTTAACCTTTAGATACAGTTTGTAATGGTCCACACAAGTCTGAATGAACTATCTGTAGAATCCTTGAAGCTTTATGCTCATGGATTTTTGGGATGGAAGGTCTAGTACATTTTCCCTGTATGTAATGCACACATCTTGAGGGATCAAATTTACATTCTTGTAATTTCAGACCTTTAGTCAAATCATCGCTCTTCAAATTTCTTATCCCATCCATGTTAAAATGATCTAGCCTTCTGAGCCATAAGTGAGAACATTCTGCATTTGCATTTACACAAGATCTTATCATGTTGACCTGCTCTCTGGTACAGTCCAGTACATAAACACCCTTTTTAAAAAATGTTCTAGCACACAGTTCTTCATCATGAGTTATTGTACATAAATTGCCACTGAAATGCACATCATACCCTTTGTCTATTATGACTGATACACTTAGCATGGTTCCACTTAACCCTGGTGCAAATAAAATATTCCTGGCTTTGATTAAATTTGTCCCATTGTCTGTATTGCATCTTAACAAGGAATCTCCTTCAGACATGGCTTGCAAAAATGTCCTACTTGCAGTTTTCACAACCTCATTGTGATCAATTGGACTCAAGTCATTCAACAAATCTGAATTTCCTGTCATGTGTTTACTTACTCCAGAATCTATAAGATTAACATCATTTGGTTTGTTCACAGTTGCTAGCAAACTCATGATTCTTAATATGCTTGAAATCATTTGCTCTCTAGTCCTGCTTTCACTGGCTTGTAAATTGTGGAGAATGAGAGCTACCATTGGCTGGATTTGGTGATTTCTGATTGGTCCTACAATCTCTTTACAAATGCTCTCTCCAGCCACATGAAAAACAATGAAGATCTCTCTTTCTTGTTAATGAGCCATTTGGTGTTTCAAATGCAAATCTGCCATACCTTTGTTGAGTTCTAGCAGTGGAATTTGATGCAGATTTTGGCTGAGAGAAGTTATTCTTGCCCTTTCTTTTCATACTTTGAATCTGCTCTGCTTCTGACTTAAATCTACACAATACATCATCAAACATCAGATTTTCTTGCATTGATTGCTGCAAAGTTCCAATCCCAGAAATAAAAGGGCCAAATTCTTGTGGCAAAGATCCTAATAGCACTGAAATTTTCTGTTGATTATTTAGATTGCCATCAGCTAGATAAAGTTTATCTAGGAATGTTTTCATAGTCTGAATATGCTTCAAATAATTCTGACCACTGGAAACTGCAATGTAAACAGATCTTTGTAGTAATCTGTTTGATGTTTAATGTCTGCTTTGCCATAGTATTTCTTTAAGATTTTAATATATTCTTAGCATCAGTTCCATCTATTATATGAATATATTGATCATCTCCAAAAATCTGTGCAATAAAACATTTCACCTTTGCATGATTCTTTTCCCATGTCTGTCTCTCTCTTTCTCCTTCTGGATGTTCCATTTCCAGGATATATAGGATTTCTTCTTCAACCATCTGAAGTTTCATTTGTTGAAGTCAAATATTAGAATTATACTCAGTTAGTTTAGGTATCAGAGACCATCCATATGCCATTGATGCTTGTGCAATCTCTGCCTACAGAAAAAAAACCTGTTTATAAAGCTTAGAAAAAAAAAAGCAAAACTGTACTGGCAACCTCACTTGTGCCAAAAATCCAAAAATTACTGGCTTCCACAGCCACAATCCTAAAAAAATTTGCCTTGTGGAGATTATCTGGGCCCATAACCTATTATAATTATAGTTTTCATTGTTTGTGGTTAAATCAGTTTAGAAGCAGCAGCAACAGCAAGTGAGTACTCCACAGGTAAAACCAACTAAATCTGAGCTTCTGATAAATAAACAGGATACATAGGTAGGTAAAAGGAAACTTACTTAATGGTTACATCTAGGTTCTACAAAAATTAACCACGCAGTAGAGAAAACTATACTCCCTAGATAGCTGACCTCCATGTGTGCAAGTAAGAAGAAAAACATCTTTAGGAGCAAGGCCTGGTTTCTGCATCCATGCTTGGTAAGAGCAGAGAGGAAAGTGTGTTACCAAACAAAGAATGATAAAACTGCATTCCCCAGGAAGAAACTCCCAGGAAGAGGAGGGGTATGGGAATGACCAAATGACCATAGAGATCTACATCAGTGTTTCTGTGTAGAAGACACTGCCCCTCCTTCAAGGAAAACATAGAACTACACATAAGCATTGATGTTAATACTACAACAGCAACTTGGGACTATTTAACAGAATGACTGAGCATTATCTCTGTTGAATCTTTTATTGTGACCATATAGATTTAGCCCATACTGAAACCAACCACTGGTATTTGAAAATAAAAGAATTTTTAATTTTCTCTTTTCCTTTGCAATGGAGATGGCTGCCACACAAATATATACAGTAAAATACAAACCATGTAAAACACAGACATTAAAAACCCTACAACTAAACAATAGTGACAATTTCTTTCTTATTTGTAATAAATGCTCCACTTCTAACTTTCCAATTATTTTGAGTTAGGCAAAACAATTTTTAATATTAATAAGCTTTTATTAAAATTATATATTTATGTATTTAAAAAAAATCAGGGCAATTTTCATCAATAATTTCAAGGCAATGTACAATATTTGAACAAGCAAGAATAACAATCAGAGCATAAAAGAATGGCAGGAAGAACAGAAATTGGACTTTGCCAAAGTAACTTTCAACACTTAAGATATTTGCCTAAGGAAACCCTATGAAATTAATGGGGCCACCATAAGTCCATAGGCAACTTGAAGGCACACACACTAGTTACCACCATCTCATCCCTAATGGAGTGGGTGTGCAAAGGAGATCATCATCAGATGACCTAAAGTAAAGGCGTGCAATTATGGGAGCAGCCATATGAATTTCAATAGTTTAAAGTAAGTACTGAATCTTACATTCAGTTCAGAAATGGGCCACTGAGGTATTCTTTCTCATCAAATATCTGAAGACACCAATCTTCACTTCTCTCACCAAAAGAGTTTGGGTAAGTCTCACAGAATTTCATATGAACGAGCACATCCTTGCTTTTAAAGCCAATTTGGTGAATCATAAAAACATTAAAGAGCACAAGGGAAAAATCATCCTGCTAATTTTCTTGTAATAAAAAATAACAATAATCAGAAGGCCAAATTAATGTAATGTGGAGCTTAAATAAGCCACAGAGACATTTGAAGAGACTGTTAACTGTGATATTTAGCATCACATCTATATATGTTGTTTAAAGTGCAGCAGAACTGGGGGAGTCTTTGTGTGAGTGCTGATAGAAAGCTGCAGGAATGGTAACAAAAGGTGCAGAACAAGTGTGGAGAGGACAACAACTGCAGAGAGATCTAAGCCATTAATGCAAGTGAATTTCATTACTGGAAGGTTAACAAATGTCAGGGAGAGCAGGAGAAAATAGCAGAGAGTAACTATGCTTCACACAAAGCAAAAGAGATTGTGCTTGAGAGATGCAGATAACCAGGAGAGCCACATCTCTAGGTAACAGTTGTCTGGAAGTATAAAATGTGATCTCTGTAAATGAAAGAATATTTTCTCTTGATTTCCACCTGAAGCAAACAGCTCTTGGACAACTGCAAAATGTTTTAAAAAGAACCCTCAAAGAACAACCATGTTTGTGCACATTGGCTCTGTATGCCACTAGAATGGAAATAACTTCAAATTGAACTAGGCCACTTCTTTCTACTCAGGCTGAGAGAAGTTCTGCTAACAGTCATATCCTGATAAAAAGACAATGGTTTGGATCCAAACTGTTATACTTAGAACAGGCCTAGAAAAATTAATGAGACTTTGTCATGATCCATACATTTCACCAGGTTTATTCTAAGTATGTCTAAATCTGGTCCAATCTGTAGTATGAACAACAACAGTAAGAACAGTTATTGTGTGGCTTCAAGATATTTTTGACTTATGATGACCCTAAGGCAAGATTTATTCAGAAAGGGTTTACTATCACCTTCCTCTAAGGCTCAAAGAGTGACACTTGATCAAGGCTACCCAGTAGTTTTCATGCCCAAATGGGGATTCAAACTCTCTTCTCATGGAGTCCTAGTTCAACAGTGAAACCACTTCATCATGCTGGCTGCCATGAAAATTTTGATTAAGCTCAATTGCTAGTCCCATCTAGACTAAGCCTATTGAATCAATCAGATTTGCATAATTGTTGATTTATTCAACAACTGATTTAGTGGGTCTATTCTAGATGGTGCTAAGTATTTGGATTTAGGACCTTATATATGAAAAATTACTGTCATGTACCCTGGGATTCTTCAAGTGGTTTTCTACCTCTTTCTTTCACCTCACACTCCAGGGTAAAAATGGTCAACTTAAGCCAGTTTAAATGGGTTTTGAGTTGACACTGCTTTCTTGCTGCTCAGAAGATGCCAACTGTTAATAGCTGCTACCACCTCCTGAACTGACAGAACAAAAGCTCTCTGAAGGATCTTGCAGGGAGAGTCTGGCTAAAGTACAAGGTTATGATGACTCTACCATCTCCACATTTTTGCCTACCCAGTCCCCTAATATATCTTTTGTTAACTTGGACAAGACATCAAAGGTGAGATCTCTTCATTCAAAATCTACCCAGATCAGAACACAGTTGATTAACACATTGGATTTTTAAAACACAAAAATACAGATAACATACCGCAATTAGTTTGTGAAACTGATCTGATGACAACTTTTCAGGACATTAGGTAGAAGTGAAATAATGGTCAGCATCTATAATGGTCTCCTAAGGAAGGAAAATATGTATTCATTTGCTGCAACGTAACCCATACGTCTCTGACATACATATAGTATGTAGACATCTTTGTAGACATTGTCAGCCCTGGGTGTGGAATCTAGTAAGAATGTTGACCTTTCATCCATGAGAGCCTTCTGGGACTTGCATGTCCAATAGATACTTGTACCATGAGATCTGGTAACAGACAAATAACTGATACCTACCATTCTATTTCAAAAGGCCTTTGAAAGCAAAAGGAAACCAAAAGGAGCTTTAAAAGCAGTCTGTGGTCCAAAACACACTTCAGAAATAATCCAGTTTGAAACTGTTTTAACTGCCCTGCTCTCTGACAGAGAAGGCTAAATGTCTCACAAAACTACTGTTCCCAGAATCCCCTTGCATTGAGCCAGGGCAGTTAAAGCAGTCTCAAATTGGATTATTTCTATAGTGTGTTTTGGACCAATGATATGCATATTGCAGGTAGCTGTTCAAAGAAATACAGTTCTGTCCATGTCACAACAGTAACTGGGGTTGTCTAAGTGGGTCTTTGTATCTCTACCACAGGATTACTTGGTCTTGTCTACTGATACTTGAACATGGGCTTGGAGGATTTACCCTGGAAGAAAACATACTTATTTCCCTCCTGGCCAAAGAAAGTGGGTGAGATGGGGAGAGATAACCAAAATTAGCTGGAGGTGCAGTATTTGTGCTTCATTATGGAAATAAGATGGCTTCAGATTTTTTAAGAAGAAATCATTTACAACTTTTCATCTTATACAGGGGTAATAAAAATGTGCAATTGCCCCTCTGTTTTCATGGGGGATCAGTTCCAGACCCCCCCCGAAAAAAAAACCCAGAAAACTGCAAATATTCAAGCCCCATAGACTTGAATGGGAGTGAGCCCCTATGGGCACATCCCTTATTTTGTCCCCTCTTTTTGCCCCCTCTGAACAGGTGAGGGATGCAGACTTCAAGGCCATAAAAATGGAGGGGTGATTGTAGTCAGTTTTTAAAAAAATCATATGCAGTTTTCCTATGGCAGATTTATTTTGTGAAAACAGAAAAAGAAAATATTTTTATTACAAAAAAGGATTCAATAGTAGGTCAGATCATTGTATGCAAATTTCTAAGTAGCCTTAATAGTACTAATCAAGATCTTAAATACTACCCATAAACCCCCAGGTGTTCTATCAGTGTGAAAGACCTTAACAAACAGCCGAGCCAAGTAATGAGTATCAGGAGGGTTCTATATTTGAAGACACAAAAACCTTGATTTTTGTTAAGATACAAGCTTACTGTAGCAGGATGAGAAGATTCCCTCCTCCTTCCTGTGATTTAGGGCCCTTATCTCCAAAATGCATTCTTCAAATAGTGCTGTGCTACATCTCTGTTTCTGCCCTTCACACATACAGTTACATACATAGATTTTCTCATACTACATCATTGTTAAGCAGCTTTAGGACAATTGCTGAATCTAAGAACTTCCACGCTGCTGTAAATTCACAGAAAATAGAAGTGTGTTATTGTTGTTGTTAACTGCTGTCAAGTCAACTTCAACTTAATGGTGGCACTATGAATGAGGGACCTCCAAGTTACTCAATCATCAACAGCCCTGTTCAGGTCTTTCAGACTCAGGGGTGTGGCTTCTTTGATTGAGTCTATCCATCTGGAATGTGGTCTTCCTTTTTTCCTACTTCTTTCTATATCACCAAATGTTTTTGTCCAGGGGTAAGCAACCTTTCCCCTTTAAGGGCTGAGGGACTTCAGCTCCCAGAATCCCAGGAGCTATTGGCCAACATGGGACTATTGGCCAACATGGCTGAGGCTTCTGGGAGCTGAACTCCCTCGGCCCTTAAAGGGGAAAGGTTGCCTACCCCTGTTTTTGTCTTTTCAAGTGAGTTATCATGTCTTCTCATGAAATATCCAAAGTACAACAGTCTCAGCTTGCTCTAGCTTGCTTGATTTGCTCTAGGACCCATTTATCTGTCTTTTTAGAAGTCCATGGTATCCTCAGAACCATTCTCCAGCACCACACTTCAAATGAGTTTATTCTCTTCCTATCAGCTTTCTTCATTGTCCAGCTTTCACAATCATATGTAGAAATTGGAAATATGAAGGTATGGACAATCCTAACTTTAATATTCAATGATATATCTTGACACTTCAGGATATTGTCTAATATCTTCATAGCTGCCTTGGGAAAGTCTTCATGAAACAATTTGTGAAATCCTGAACATTGAATT
>CM034706.1:123586199-123609395 GCA_020142125.1 Phrynosoma platyrhinos | reverse complement strand
ACAGGGTCACCATGAGTTGGAACTGACTTGAGGGCAGCTAACAACAACAACAACAAACAACAATAATGTTCACTATTAACTACAGTGTGCATGTTTCACAGTTTCACAGTTTCAATATCAAAAGGCTGCTTCACATATGCATGGAACATTACTCAATTACCAACAATTAAAAATATATCATGGACTGATTATTATTGAAGTAGAGCTGCCATTGTGCAATGATGGTGGATACTGTACATATACACACATAATAGTATCAACTCTTCAGTCCATAGCAAGCTCAGTCCCAGTTTGTGTGCATCAAGGAGTTTAGCTTATTTGTAACAACCTACAGACAGATGAAGTCAGGCTCTGTAGCCACACTAGTGAAATATAACTTCAAGGGATTCGTAATTATGGAAGATATGCATGATATGACTATGACATTGCATACAAGATCTGAAAGCCACCATCAAATATTATTTTTCCTTGTGAGTGAATTTTTTTTGTCACAATTAAAATTGAGTGGGGCTGCAAGAGGAAACATAAAGTTGCTCTGGGACCAGAAATGATTCACATTCACTTGTCTGGCTGCACACTATCAAGGACAAAGCTTTAATCCAAAACCAGATGCTTAGCCCTTACCTTTAGTGCTATGAATTTGAATCTACTATTTGTCCTTTCATTTGTATAGACACACAGGTTCAATCAATCTTTTGAGGCACTTGCATTCAGATTACATCACAGAGATATGCACAGCTTTAATAAAGGTTACAAGTTTATTTAAAAAAAACCCCCACATATGCATGCACAGAGAGAGAGAGAGAGTGAGAGAGCGAGAGAGCAAGATTTCTTGCTGGTGCCAACTTGCAGAGGTCTATTAGACCACTGTATCCCATTGACTTCATGTAATTTAAGCCTATCATCCCAATTTAGACTATTTCTGTAACAGTAGCATGCTTAAATATATAATTTATTTGTTGACTCTCTGTAGGAAAAAAAATCAATAAGTTCACAGAGCAATCTTATACTCAAGTTATGCCTGCTGGGTGGTTAGGACTGCTATCCTGTGGCAACAGAATACAAGATAAAGCTGCATGGTGCTTATGCACCCTTAAAAGGATGGAACTCCATTGATGCAAGAGACCAAAGTGGATGAGCAGATGTATAGATCCTTTGGAGATCCCTTCAGGACTTCAACTCCATTGCTGCAATTAGGGACAAGAGGATAAGTTACTCCAGGCAGAGAAACAAAGGAAGTCTATGACTCAAGGCAGAGCATTCAAACATTCTTCAATTTTCATCATTTCAAAGTGAAAAATTACCTAGTAATATTTTTCTTCCTTCTCTAAAACACTGTTGTACAATTATAGACTGGCTCAACAAACCTTGCTCAAATTCAAGCTGTAGCTATGTCTCCCACACATAGGAGAGGGAAGAAGTATGTCACTTGCATTAACACAAGCCCTGTTTGGTTCAGATTCTCATGGGTATCCATTGGGCGGGGTACAAATACATTTTATTATTATTATTTATTAAATCCTGCTGTGTTTGTATTGGGCTTGGTTTTCCAAATGCAGAGGTAGTTTTGTAGGAGTATAGATATGCTGCAGATATGAAGAGCGAGCCTCAAGAATGCAAAATATAACCCAACCTTGCTGCTAGAATCCTTTAAGGTGAGGATTAGGTATAGGAAAGATTGTCAGGACACCCTCCTCAATTGAAATCTCAGATTCTCAAATCTAGATCCAACCCATTCTGAATATGAAGAGATCCCCAAAGTTTGGAGAATTCCTATAAAATGAACTTGGTGACTCAACAGTCATGTAAGTACATTGATTAAATGGGTCTGTTCCAGTTGGGTCTAGCAATTGAATTTATGACAGTGTTTTTATGTAATAATTGTCATTGCTTCTGCTGCTGTTCTGTCTCATGCTTCTTGCTTTGCTGCAGGGAGTGCAAAAGATCTCAGTTGTTTTGTCTGATGCTGCAAGTGCTGGCTTAGGGTCTGCCATAGGACCATAGATTTGCTTGCCCATTATCAGCATTACTTTTTTTTTTTTTTTTACTTTTTAACATTTTTAACATTTTTAGCATTATTAATTTTTTCATTAACATAAAATATCTGGAAACACAACTAGTCAGTCAATCTATGCACATATTCACAAGGGAAACAAAAGCTTGGGAAATATATATAGATGCTCATGTCCTGGCACCTTTGATATTGTCCTTGAACTTCCATCTGTCGCTCAAAAGCCCTACATTATTTTATGAAGGACATTGGAGGTAATTTTAATTCATAGCAGAGAATAAATTCTGCAAATGTCCTCAAAAGTATAAAAGAAGAGAATGAAGATGCTGGGGGAAAATGCAGCATTTACTATACAACATCTGGGTATGTTGTTTTTTTTTAAAGACTTGAACTGAGAAGCTTTAAATGTATTTGCAAATTCTTTGTATAAGTACAGAAAGGAAAAAAAAACAGTGCATGAGTGAGGTGATAAATGTCAAGTGACTAAACATTTTAACATTTTTATTATACTAAATGCTAGCATACAATAACTAAACCAAGGTTTCTTACACAATGTAGAAGTTTTCTGTGCAGTGCATAATAGACCTTTGTCATGTCATGCTAAGCAGAAAAGCCATTGAGTTGCACTACCTGGATCCTCTTCAATTCCCCCTTTGGACATTTTCATGTTGCATTTTTTCCCATGTATTGGGTTGTGATCTAGATATCAGCATTTAAAACTGACATGGTGGAACTTCCACATATTCACCACCTCATAGCATCTCCAGAGCATCTTCAGGCTCCTAAAATGCTACACAGTGGTCAGGAAAGAAGAGGACCTTAACAAGGAGTAGGAGAATCCCTGAAAACCAGGTTTTCTTTGTGAAAGGTAGGCTTCCATTGATGGAAGTCAGATCCTAGATCCAACCCATTATCTGTAATTTTTGCTTATATTCATTTTGATAATTGAGAGGCAGTGATGCTAGTTGCTATAGATGATGTTAGGCATTTGACACAACAGATGTGTAGCACAGTGGCCTTCTGACTTCCACTCTCACTTGTTCCCCATTGAACCTTTTCACTCAGAATTTCTATGTATGACAGAGAATTCTGGGGACATGTCCTAGACCTCAAGGGTGCATACATAAGTCACATAAGGCACTTGTACATGAACTGAGGGCATGCTGTACAGATCACATCAGCATTCTGCTATAGCTGAGGGCCAAAAGAAAAGTGGCCATGGAGATCTGTGATTGGGTCTCTCAAGAGTTTGAAAGGATCGACTTACAATTAGTGACATTACTTGTAGAAAGACATGCAGTGGGAGAAGAAAATAAGGAAAATTTTAAAAAGTTACATTTCAAAACTAATGCAATGAATGGTAATGAAGATCCTCTATGGGGGTAACATGTTTTCTAATTACTTTAAAAAGATGCTAAAAATAGCTTTTTAAAGCAATAGCAATATAAGTACATTTCTAAACAGCTTATCAGTGAACTAGCATTCCCTAAGTGGTTTACAATGTGTAAGCCAATTGCCCCCAACAAGCTGAGGACTCATTTTACCAACCTACAAAAGGATGGAAGGCTGAGTGGACTTTGGAGCCCTCTTCTAGGCTAGAACTTAAAATGTTGTTGCTGCAGTACCTGCATTTAACCACTGCATCACCAGGGGTCCTTAAAGGGAGCTCCTGAAAGGGCTAATCATAGGTATTTGATTAGAACCTGTGAGGGATTTTCAGGTTTATGCCATTCTCTTACCAGTTCTAAAGTTTCTCTCCCTGAGCCCTCAAAATAGTGAAAAGGCAATGAGCTGTACAATGTTTAATACAGCAAGTTCCTTTTGAATATCACAGTGAGTAACAACAATGAATTCCTCTTTATACATTATAACAAACAGCAAAAGCATATTTTTAAAAAGTATCCTTTCAAGCTTTGAATCTTCCAGTGTGTCAAGTTCAGAGCCCACACAGAAGGCAGGGTGGATGTTTCAGCACCTAGGAGAGCTCCAAGTTAGCAACTGGCTCCAGCCAAGTTGGTGACTACTGGACTGAAGGCTTTAATGCTCCATTCCTGAAGTTCCTTCTTAGGAGTTACATCACTTTCTGCAAAGTGGATTTTGTGTGTGTGTGTGTGTGTGTGTGTGTAGTCTAGCATTCCTCTGTTCCCAAGAGCTCAGTAATCACAGGTAATTCACTGAAACAATCTCAAAGACCAGCTAAAGCATAATGGTTTTTCTCACCACTCAAATGATATCAAACAATACATCATGAGGGAGTAGCAATCTTTAGGTGTGGAGAGACCCTCCCCTAGTCATCACTTACTTTAGAAGGGTGTACTCACAGAACATTGGTGACCTCAACCCAGGCAAATTTGCCTTTAATTAAGCAAAGGTCATTTTTTCTGGGATAGAGACAGAACCTAAACAAAAATACAGAGAAACCTTAAATCTCAAAGCTGAACTAGCAATCACCACAGTACTGAGCACTTCTCCCTTTAGGTGGAATACAACCTTATTTAGAACAAGTTGAAAAGTATCATCCTGAAATGATAAACCAACCACCAATTCAAGTCCATCTTCATCTTTTTTGCCAGGCATCATTGCTCCCAGTCACTGACTTAGCATTTACCTGACTTAGACAGAAAAGACTGTCATCAGTATGTTCAGGTGTTACACATCAAAATTAGTGCAAAAGTTTCATGTACATGTTGAGCAGGAGAGGGAACCACACTAGAATGTTTATGACCCTATGCATAAATGCCATAGTGCTGTACTTTAATATCCTAGATCCAACTTCTGGATTCCTACATCCTCAGTAGGAATGGAATCACCAAAACATGCCCACCATCCTCAAATTTTAGAACATATCCAGAAGGATACCATGTATAATAAATACACCTTGGTAACTGTTTTTTTTTGCATGGAAGGCTAGGAACTTTCAAAAGAATTTGTATTACCTTCTTCAAATGATAATTCCCAGAATGCTAGGAAAAAAAAACCAAGACACTGAACGTGGTACAGAACCCATGTAAATATACAACATATCTCTTCCCCTGGATGTGTGCCAATTCATCTGAAATCCAAATTCAGTACAAACTCTGATATTTGGAGACAGATATTTGGAGACAGATTCGGAAGATACTGAACTTAAACGGAGCTCTTGTGAAGCAGATAAAATCCACATTTGAATCCTTGAGAAACTTCACTACAGATTTTGAGATTTGGAGGGACATAGAGATGCAGACAGGATGTCTATAGAAACTGATTCTTTTCTTTGGAAAGCATGTCACATAAGAACACCAGAGTGGAGAGAGGAAGGAGGAAGGAGGGGCAAATTTTTGTGACTGGCAGTTCTAGCTTTTAATCAAAATATATGTTTTTTTTTTTTTTTGCCAGGGCTCTCCAATTCCAGTACTTTGGGCAGGAATGCTGAAATGCGATATTGCAAGACTGTGCCACTATTCAGTGCTCTTTGTCAGTTCTCCCTCCCAGGAACAGAGATATTCAAGGTAGAATCCCAAGGAATTAGAAAGATGTAGCATTGGATGTTTGGAAAAAAATTCTGAATGTTCAAATCTTTCTGCCTCTGACACTGTGTTCACCTCCGTTGCCCAAAAACATCCTATTGCACTTTCTGAGACTTGGATACCAATGGACAAAAAAGTTAAAAAAACAAAAACAAAAAACAAACAAACAAACCAACCCTAGAAATGGTTAAACTCTAATTTAGTCATCACAATTCCTTACTTGCACCTATACTTTTAAAATTCTGCATGGTTGTGTGTGTGTGTGCGTGAGATACAGAGACATTGTTATGAAAATTGCTCCCAAATTGCTCTCAGGGATGGGGTAGGGAAACCAATCACTGGGACATGAACATTACACATACAAACACACACACTCACCCTAATGCTTCCATAGAATCAGAGAGTTTTAAGGGATTGAAAGAACCACCTAGTCCAACTTCCCACTGTGCAAGAATGCACAATTAAAGCACTCACAAAATATAATAATAATAATAATAATAATAATAATAATAATAATAATAATAAATTTTATTTTTAACCCGCCCCTCTGCTAAGCAACGGGGGGGGGGCATACAACAAGTTAAAATAATACAAAGTAAAACACTTCAATCAAATTACTCCCCCCAACCCCCCAACCCTTAAAAATAGATTAAACTAAGACAATATTAAAACAATCAGAGTAAAACCAACACATCATACAAAGGCCGTTAAACAGGCATAAAAACAGGCAGTGGCAGCTAGGGGAGCGAGTTGACAGAACCAGACCAACTTGGGGAGCTGGGAGATTATTCTGGGAAGGCCTGCAGGAAGAGATCCATCTTTACTGCTTTTTTAAAGCAGTCAAGGATGGTAATAAGATGGATCTCATATGGACCTCCATTATCTGTTTAATGACCTCCAAAGAAGGTGAGTCCATCCTATGAGGCATTCTATTCCACTGTCAAACAGTTCCCATGGTTAAGAAGTTCTTGCTGATGTTTAGATGGAATCTCCTTTCTTGTAGTATGAATCCACTGATTCATGTTCTAGTCTCTGGAGCAGTAGAAAACAAGCTCATTCCATCTTTTAAATGACATCCCTTCAGATATTTAAATATGATGAACATATCACCTCTCAATCTTCTCTTCTTAGTTTGCAAGGTAAACATACCCAGCTCCCAAAGCCATTCATCATAGATCTTGGTTTGAAGATCTTTTGCCATCTTAATTAACTACCTCTGGAAATGTTTCAAGCTTGTTCATATTCTTTTTGAACTGCAGTGCCATGAATTAGAGTATATTAGAGTATATTACATTATGTCTGGCTATACTTCTGTTGATGCAATGTATTGGCTGTTTTGGTTGTTCTATACACTGCTGACTTATGCTTAGATCTACTAAGTACTAAGTACACTAGATTCATGTATTGCCTTCAAGACAGGTGTCACCCATCCTCTGTGCGTTTCATCTTTTGCTGTCTAAATATAGCATAATATGCTATATATTGAAATTCATTTTGTTAGTTTTGGCCCAACTCTCCAATCTGTCAAGATAATTTTGAATTCTGATCCTGTACTCTGGGATATTAGCTACTCTTCTTAATTCGGTGTCATTTGCAAATTTTATAAACATGCCTTCTATTCTATCATCCAAATCATTTATAAAGATGTTGAACAACATGGAAACCGGGACACAGTACCCCATTAATTACCTCTATACAGGATAGAGAGAAGCTATTGGCGTGCACTCTTTGGATTTGGTCAGTCAACTGGTTAGAAATTAACTTAACTGTCTAGCCCACAGTTTACTGGCTTGTCTACTAGAATAACATGGGGGGAACTTGTTAAAAGCCTTACTGAAATTAAAATATACTGCATCCATAGCACTGCATTCCTGATATTGTCATCCTCTTGTATCTCTTCCATAAAGAAATTCATGTTGGGCACAACTGCATTCAGCATGTCCCCATCCTCACTTCAGTTCATTGGCTGTTGTTTGTAGGTCTAAGGATACATTGCATGCTGTGATGTGATATCATGCAGTACATTTACTAGATATTATTAGGGAGATATGCTGGGGAAATGTAATTTGATCAACACATGTAACGTTTTATTAGGTCCTACATTTATGAAGCACTATGTATTTTAATGTGTTTTTGACTTATTCCGGTTCTATCCCCGCCACACCAGTACTAAACATATGTAGCACTGTACTAAGCATATGATTGGCATATTCGTAAGTATGTCAAATATGATTCCACCCCATTCAGGAGGAAGATGCAACTCATCACCTAAGAAATGTCTAAAGTCTAATAAAATTTAATTCTGTATACTAAAGCTATAATCTTGTAAACACTTACCTGGGAGCAAGCATCAGTAAATTTAATGGGATTAATTCTGAGAAGGCATGTATACAATTGCACTCAATTTTTTTGAAATTGAAAACATCTTAAATCTTTCACATTTCTCATAAGCTGGCCATCCCCACTGGGCAATTGTCTCTTGCGATCTTGTTGCTCTTATGTGATGCTAACACCAATAAATGTAACCTAAACCACCATATCATTCACCCTTTGTTTAACTCGAGGAGACCCTATACCCTTCAGCTGTGTTGTCCAGATAATTGTAGAGCTCATTATCACAAAGATTCAGAATTTCAGTAAGACTTAGATCCAAAACACACTGCAGAAATAATCCAGTTTGAGACTGTTTTAACTGCCCTGGCTCAGTGCTGGGGAATCCTGGGAATTGTAGTTTATTGTGGCAACAGAACTCTCTGACAGAGGAAGGCTAAATGTCTCACAAAACTACAGTTCCCAGAATTCTCTAACATTAAGCCAGGTTTAAAACTGGATTATTTCTGCAGTGTATTTTGGACCCTAGAAGATTACCATGCATGGCTTGTAAACTGTGATTTCATTGGGAGGGACACAGCTTTAGTAACGCTGATCGCATGACACCACTTCTCACATGTAGCTGCTCTGTTCCCCATCCATCCCTTTTCATTCACAGGTGAAACCCATGAATGAACTGGCAATCACACAATACCACATGTGCAAAAAAATAATAAAAAATAATAAAAAAATCATTTGCAGGGCAGTTTCACAATTGCCAGTCACATGGTGTCAGTGTTACCTCCTCCCTTTTTCAGAGCTCTGCAGCTCTACAGCTGCAATTTAAAATTTAAAAAAGTTTTAAAGGCTTAAGTTGCTCCAGAATTGAAGGAGGAAAAGATTGATTTAGAAAAACAATAACAACATAAAAGTGTGCTTGGTAAGGCATAAGGGAGGAAGGTAGAGTTAAGGGAGAGGTGAGGAAAGGAGTGTGATGGGGGCAGTAGCTCTGGTCACACAAATGAAAGAGGTGCAGTGGTGGCTGCCTGAAAAGTAGTATGTTTCCATTTTAATGTAATGGCATGACTGCAGCAGAAAAAGGGGCTGGTGTGATAATCTTCTTAGACAAAAGGAGGCAGTCTTTCAGATATGCTGTCCCTGAGCCATTTAAGGCATGATAGAACCAGCAGAAGTTTAATTTTTGGAAAGATAATATAGTTGGTATAAGACTTGTGTCATCTGATGGATATAACATAATCCAGGCAACAACCTGGCTACTTCATTTTGCAAGAACTATAATTTCCAAATGTTTCCAAGGGCTGGCCAATGTAGGCAGCACTATGGTAATTAAGACATCCACCTTGTCTAAGAGTGCATCTATACTGTAGAAATGCTGCTTGACACTACTTTGAGTGCTGTAGCTCCATCCTACAGAATGTTGAGATCTGCAGTTTCATGAGGCACCAGTATTATTTGGTAAAGAAGACTAAAGACGCTATAAAGCTACAAATCTCAGGATTCCATAGGCTGGAGCATCAGCACTTAAAGTGGTATCAAACTGCATTATTTCTACAGTGCAGATGTCCCCTGGTTCAAAGCTGGACAAAGGCACTACTGGCCATAGCAAATCCTCCAGTTCTCCAAAAGCAACCTATGAACCTGCTGCTTCAGAGGGAGTGCTATCTGACTGAACATCAGCAGTATGGCCTATCATAGTTTGGCACCCTTTTTAGCAACCAAGTATTTCTTTTTTATTTGGATTCAGCTTCCATTTATTCATCCACATCTAATCTATCACTGCATCAGGATTTCTAAAGGCTCCTTTGCATTATCAGAAAAAAAAAAAAAAGAGAGAGAGTGAGTTGAGTGTCATTAGCATAGAGATAATACCCAACAAACTCTGGCTTACTTCTCCCAATAGATTCATACAGATGGGAAAAACAAAGTTTTAAAACATTTGAATTATTGATTTCAGCAAATGAAAGATGATTTGGATAGTTGGACAAAGACTGATTAATCATAGTGCATCTCTAAAAAGGAATGAGATAATTTATTCCATTTTATTTTTGGGTATCCCTACAACTGTTTTTGCAAATACTACCAAGATGTTGTGAAGAATTTACTTACAAGTAAAAAATTCTAAGAATTATTGTTAGTAAAAGTCCTCCATTTTTCATATATATTTTGACTATGCGGAGTCCCCTATGACCCCAGCCTGACCCCTGGGAGATAGAAGCCATAATCCCCTAGATGTGAAGTCATGTAAGTAAGTAAAGTTACAAAAGACCACCAGAACAGACAGATTATGGGAGTTGCCCTGGGGAATATCCCATTATTCTTCTAGCGTGTGTGTGTGTGTGTGCCGCATTTGGATGTTTGCTTATTTTAATAAAAGATTTCATACTTTAATTGGAGCTTGGTCAGTCTCAGTGTCTTTCCTAGCCAAAACTCTTATATCTCCCATAGACAATTGGATAAGATCTTAGAAGCGAAGTTGGGCGCTTCCCTCTCATTTGAGCTAATTATAAATTCCCCAAAATTAGATCTTGGTTTCCCAACATTATATTTAGAGTTCCCCAGGGGAAGGGGGAAGGTAAGGGGGATGCTTCAATAACTATTATTATTTGATATAATCAAGGAGTTACTGTAACTGCTCACATTTCATGATTTACCCATCAGAATCTTCACTGGAATATACGAGAGAAAGCAAGTGGGTGTTCTTGTCCCATTAAAATACTGGATCTGGAAAATAGGTAAAAGGCAAACAAAAGCTACAGAGGACTTTATTTTGGAATATGTTGCTTTCAGATTTCCATTCACTTCTTCCGAAATTATGACTAGTATCTACTTTTGTTATTGTGGTTGGAGAAGTGGTTTCTACAGGTGCAAATGGGAGGAGGTAACTAAACCCTTTCCCTTCTGGAGCTCATCATATGCCCTTAAGTTTTTTTAAAGCTTCCATGAAGGCTAGGTTCAGAAAGTAGGTTTTTGGTGCCAGAGATGGCTGCAGAGAAGATCAATTGAAAATCCCACTGGTGCTGTAAATATTATATTTGATTTAGGCATGCATAGCACAGACTAGAGAAACCCCATAATTTAGGAATGGGAATTATATAGTTGAACTACAGCTGCAGCCTTCCTCCCTATTGGTTATGTAGTCCAGCAGGATCAGGCAAGCTGCATAATTCTCTCTCTTGTCATAGACTAATAGCCATGGTGCCAAGTAATGGTTCCTGAACCACTGAACACATTCAGTTACATTAGGCAGCTGCAGTAACAATATGTATAGGCCTCAGAAATAAACACAGCAGTAATAGGGAGGTTGAATTTTTATCAGAAAGAGTAGAGTAGTAACCAATCATGTGTGGGTTATGTGTTCTTCTTCGGCTGTCTGATGTGGTGGATGGGTAAACCCCCCAGGGTCCAGCACCATATTTGTGCTTATTGGCTACTTTCCTCTGTGAAACCTCACCATGAACTGATAGATAATGGCTTATGGATTAGCATCAGTTCATGGACCACCACTTTGAATAATGGTTGGGCTGAGTTGGATTAGGCAAGGAGAGAACAGGAGGCATGAAAACTTCTCTCTAAGAAAATATACACAGAAAAAGTACACAGCTGAAATTAAGGTAAGAGTTGTTTCTTTATTAGACAAATAGTGTCACATGGAACAGTAGTCAGTCAACAAGCTTCCCCAGCTCCCGTATCAGCCCAACATCCTTGAAGGATAGCATGGTCAATGATAGTACTGAATGCCTGTGGCCTTGTCTGCACAGGTCAAAAGGTCTGTTCCCCTCCCATTCTGGTGTCATCCTGTTGGTAAGATGTACCACTGACAGCACCTTGTAATAGGTGGGAGTTCAGATTTGGGGTTATGAGCATCTCCTCGACTATACTGTATGTCTCCCCTCCAACAAATATTCACGATACTCTAAGCTTTGAAAGACTCTGATGGAACAATGATAAAATTTAATATCTTCCAGAACAAGGGAACAGCCATGACTATTTTTCTTTTCTCCTAGTAGTCCATGCTGCAATCTGTTTTGTACCTAAGTGAGGCTAATCCAGTGATGGTTGCATGCCTCCTCACTTGCACCCCTGTTTTAAGGTAATTAAAAATATTATGCCAGACACTTTTCTTCTCTCCTCCTCTGTCACTGTCCTTGTGTTGCTAACATCTATATTTCCTTAGAGTTTCAGGGAATTTGGAGGCTTGCTTACAACGTTATGAGACTTCAGTTGGTTTCAGTGAAGGCATTACCATACTGTGACTTTTGGATTCACATTATCGATGTTGCCACATGTCTGGCCTAGAGCGACATTACATTCTGGGCAAGGCGTTAACGTAAGACCTCCATTTTTATTCTTGAGCCTCTGTGTTTATTTAACTGAATCAGTCTGCTGCTGCTGCTTAGAGCAGTGGCACTCAACCTTTCACAGCCCAAGAGCCACTTCATCACTAAGGAGATGCAGAGAGGTGGAGAGCTGTGTGCAAACTCCCAAAGTATTTGGCACACTGAGTGCCCAGGCGTACAGAGAACGACTTTGCAGCATATTAATAATTCATGGACTTGTCATTCCGGCCCCAGCAAGGTTGTTCCTGGAGAGAATCGGCAGGAGCTCAGGGAGAGTCTGTCCCAGAGGGGACCTAGGTGTGAGCCTGGGGAGATCCAGCTTCAGCTCCTATATGAACCTCATGAGATGATCATGTGGCCAAAGTCAATTGGAGCCTAGAAGAGTTACTTTTTTGGATTACAGCTCCCAGAATTATCTAGTCAGCAAAGCTAGTGTCTATGTTGGCTGGGTGATTCTGGGATTAATAATCGAAAAGTAACTCAAGCTCTGCTTATAGTCACAGTTGATCCTCTGCCTTGTTTCACTGTATTTAATCTCCAATGGAAACAAACGCATTTACAAAGACCGGTCAAAGCATATACTGCTAGATATTCCAAAATCAGTATTGGTGTGATACCTTTATTAGACAAACCAAGATAATACAAAAATGAATGCAGGGTTCTGAGATATAGAGATCTCTTCATCAGGAAAAATGTTATAAAAGAGGGGCCAGGAAGGAACAAGGGCAGGAAGAGTGATGCAAGTAGATGCTCTGCATTTTGCATTGAAGTGGGACTGGGAGACTGCAGGCCAGTGGCATCACTAGGGTTAGTGTCACCCAGTGCGTTAACTCATGGTGTCATCCCCCCATTGACCTCCTCCCATTTCATACCATACAGAATCCTTAGTAATGCTTTTTTTGCATTAATCTTACTCATAAATTGTAATTCCCATCTACCACTGAATGTCATGGTAATATTTGTGACACAAACAACTAGCACAATTAAAATTAAACCTTCAAATTACAATATCATATGCACAAACTAAATGTATTTACATATACATTGTGAATATCTGGCTAAAGTGTGATTCTCAAAGAAAATTTAAAAAAAATATTAAAAAATGAAATTTGAAATTTTAATTTTAAAAATCCTGGGGGCTCTCCTTCCTCCTCCCACTGAACTTCACCCCACTCCCACCATCTCCTAAAGCATTTTAAAGGGAAGCAGATGAATGTCACAACCTGGTTTTGCCAAAGGTAGGTGTTTGAGGAGCAGTGGTGTCATCCCCCCCTTTGGGTGTCACCTGGTGTGGTCCACACCCCCCCACACCCTGTAGTGATGCCATTGCTCCAGGTGTTCCTAGTAAGTTCTGGCAAGCAATTTGATAATTGTTTTGCCTACTAGTACCTGAGAATGCTGGGAGGAAGATAGCCAGAAATGTTTTATTTTCTATTTTTGAAAATAAAAAACTAGAGTAAAATCACAGCTGATTACATCCTGGGTGAAGCACAGTGACTATCTTACTAACAGAAAGCAGAGAAACATTGGGCACTGCTTATATTAAAGACCTGGAAACAATTTTAAATGGCTGGACTAGGTTTAAAAAAAAAAAGGCCAGAAGTCAAATTGGACAGCTTTTCCCCAGGGGTTTGGAGGAGATGAACTCCGGGAGTACAAAGTTCCAGCTTCAAATGGTATAAAGTCCTTCTCCTCTAGAGTATGGTTACACTACAGAACACTACAGCATTCTTCCCACAAAAAAGGGAAAGTTTTAGTCATAAGAAGAAAGCTTCACAGGTTGGATGTACTTCTTGACTTGGATCTGAGCCTGGATGCTCAGGTCTCAGCAGTAGCCAGGAGTGCATTGGCACAGCTAAAACTAATATGCCAGCTGTATCTATTCCTTATAGCAGCTTCCTTGAGACATCAGATCTGGCTATGGTGAAAGATGCCTGGATTACATCCTGTTTGGACTATAGTATTTTACTCTATATGGGGCTGCCTTTGGAAACTGTTTGGAAATTTCATTGGGTCCCAAACAGCCAGCCTGTTGATTGAGGCAGGGTTGAGGCATGTGACTCCCCTGTTAAAACAGCTGCATTGACTACTGGTCTATTTCTGGGCAATAGCAATAGCAATTACATTTCTATACTTCTTATCAGTGCATTTAAGCACTCCCTAAGCAGTTTACAATGTGTAAGCCCCCCAACAAGCTGGATACTCATTTTAGCGACCTATGGAAGGATGCTAGGCTGAGTGATGCCCTGCCTGGGATCAAACTCACAAACTTGTGGCTGTGAGTGGCTGCAGTAGTGGCATTTAACCACTGCACAACCAGTGTTGTTTTTACCTTTAAAGCCCTACACAGCTTGGTTCCAGACTATCTGAAACACCCTATCTCCTTATACAAGCCAGGGCAACCTCTAAGACCTGCAAGGGAGGGCTTTCTCTCAGTCCCACTACATTCACAGACATGGTTGGCAAGAACCCAGGAGAGAGTCTTCTTCACAGCTGTTTCCAGGCTGTGGAACTACCTTCCATGGGAGGTCTGGTTAGCCCCCTCCCTGCTCTCTTTCCACTTGCAGGTGAAGACATTTTTATTCAGGCAGGCCTTTGAATTTTAAGTATGGGTCAGTAGTGTGTGCTTGTAAAGTGATGTGCTCTATGTGTGTGTGTGTTTATATATCTATATATCTATAGCTCTATCTTTATCTTTAATTGAAACAATGCTTTAAACATTTTTAGCTACCTTTAATAATGTTTTTAATAATAATGATATTTAATTTATTAACTATTTAAAGTTAATGTTTTAGCTGGACTTTTTAAAAACTATTGTAATATGCCTTGAATCCTAGTTTGGGAGAAAGGTTGGATATTAATTAAATATAAATAAATAAATAAATAAATAAATTAGGACTCTATTCACACAGTAGTGAACTCCCAATTTTCTTTACACCAGAGGGATTGGGGTATACTCTGATGAACAGAAGGATTTCATGTACAGAGGAGCTTCTTTATTGACTTCATTGAATTGCATGTGGGAGAAGGGAGCTTTCTGCAGGAAGCCTGTGCAGGTGGCATGATTTATACATGTATTAGAGTCTTTCCCTATATTCCTTTATCTGAAAGAGAGTACTGCAATAGGGTTTTGGCTATTAGACTACCAGTGAAAATTTCTCTTGTAACTACAGTTAAACAACGATACCTTTAGTATGTATTTGGAAGGGGTGCTCCCTCAAATGTCAAAAGTTGTCTTTTTGCCATAGCACATGCCTTTCCTAAACAAAGTATCTTGCATTCAGGATTCTTCGTTTTGTGCTTGCTCATTGGATGGCAAACACAAGCTTAATTTGCAAGTTGGATTATTGAAGTATGTGTCTTTGAGGAATATTCACTGTTTGCGAGAAAAAAAAATGTTAGTCACAGGGAATATGCATTGTCCTTGATGTTTAGCTTTATCCAATATCTCACTGATTACAGTGGATTGCATTATGTCCTTTCAAGAATGCTTTCTTGGAATGGCAACTCACATGGCTGAGAGTTCCAGCTTAAAGGCACTATCTTTAGTGGCTTTTTGTGTGTGTACATAAAAGTAATCACTATCCCCAAGGTAGATGGAACAGCTTCCATCAGTATTGTTGTACTAGTTTTTTCCCCTTGCTTTTAGCATGACATAAAAGGTGTTATGAAAGGAAATTAGTGCTAACTGGGCAGTGTTCCTTCTGGCTTCACTCTTCAGCCTTTTAAATAGATATATACCTAGGATCTGGGAAGTCCAACTTTACAGATGACAATCCTTTTTTGAGGGTTTATCCTGGTTTGTCTTCAAATCAATATTAATTTAAAGATTAAAAAAACACCATCAGAAGGGAGTGTAGGAACCACATTGCCTATCCACAGTTAGGTTCTGGAAAGCAGCAGGCAAACAGGTCATCTACTTAGTTGTCCCCACTAGGGTGAGCTGTTTGCATTTCTAATTAAAAGGCATTTATATTTCTAAGGTTAGGTCTATACATTAGATGTCACCATACACCATTTTATGCCAACCCAAGCTCTATTTTGTCTTCATATATATCTCTGTGTGATGAATTTCTACTAGTTTTTATGGCTGTGTATCATGGATACTTGGAAAAAGGCACAGAAATATTAGTCTTACATTTATATCCAAAGCCACAGTATAGGCTGGTAGTTGCTTCAATGATTGAATCCCTTCCAGAAATAATGAAGAGAAATCCAACTGTAATTGAGCAAAGAGTTTAAAATAAAGCACAGACAATGTTTCTGCCATTCACAATAGAGGAGCTCCCTTACAGAGTCCCTTACAGGCAGAGGGATGAGATACAAAAGATGTGAAAGGCACCTGTGCCTTTGGAAAAGGGAATTTCAGCAGGCATAGTCTAAACTTGTAATAGTTACATTTGTGGAATTAGACTAGTGACCACACTAACTGGAGATCCTGGGAGTTGGAATTGTTAAAAGTAATCTTTTCCAAACTCTGGCTTGACATGCAGGGGTGATAAAGGCTGCACCTTCTGGAACTCCCCCTTGATTGGAATAAGCAAGCAGATCAAGGCAAAACTACATGTTACATGCAAATATATCTAGCCTGATGCTGTCCTACCACCTGCTTTGGTAATTAAAGAGATGCTCCAAGAGACAAGAGCCATTAATTACAAGGAAATGCCAGACAGATTTCTCCCACAAGGGTTTCTCTGTCCTCAGTGCTTCCTTCCCACCCAGCTCCTGATGTGGCATTTTAAAAGAGTTGTTCTGCAATTACATAGAATGTGACTGGATAAAAAAGTAATAGTAGCAGCATAAACAGCATGATGGAATAACATAATTGCAGAGAAATTCAAATGACCTTCCTCCCTGGCTATTTACTGAATGGGCATAAGTGACTAGGACTGTTTACTGTTAAAGATCCATTGAAATAATTGCAACCAAAGATGCATGAAAAAGAGTGTGCTGGAATGGGAGATTTGTAGTAAGGAAGAAATGGTACCATGTAATAATAATAATAAAATAATAAATAATAAATTTTTATTTATAGCCCGCCCCTCTGCCCAGCAAACCGGGCAGGTTACAACATTTTAGAACAAACAAAGTTAAAACATTCCCTCATCCCACAATCCAACACTCCCATCTCCTTAAAAAAGAATTAAACTAGAAGAAAGTTAAAATACAACAATACAATAAAACAAAAACAATAAAACAAGGAATCAGAATGATAAAAACAAAATGAAGGCTCATCTCCCACCAGCCAACAGTTATTCCGGGAAGGCCTACCGGAAGAGATCCGTCTTTACTGCTTTTTTAAAAGCAGCAAGAGTAGTAATGAGATGGATCTCGTCCAGCAGGCCATTCCAAAATCTGGGACTGTTACTGGATACCTAACTTAGTAGGCAACCTGGTACAGGATCAGCTTCACAAAAGCATTATTCTATTTTCTTACTACAGTACTTTTATTTTAGGGTCCATACCATCAGTGCCTTTTATTAGCAAGCTTAACATAGCCCTTCTTGTGGGGAGATAATGAAGGGTTCACATGACTGTGGAAAAGCAGGACAATCTCTAGTGACACCTTGTGGTATATGATGAGGAAGCTAACTAAAAAAGCTTAACTACAGCCCACCAGGATCTTCTTCACAACAAGGAATTTAATTTTTAATGTGGTTTCTGGTGTTTTTCCCATTGATTGATGTGCAGAATTTATTTATTTATTTATTTATTTATTTATTTATTTATTCAATTTAAACCCAAGCTTTGTTCTGCCATGGGCTACCTAGGGCAGTTTACAAAACTTTTAAAATAAAATATTGGCTGAAAAGTTATATTACAAAAGTTTTTTTTTTAAAAATAAACAATTGCTCTATTAAAGCACATAGTTAAACACAGTTTAAAATACAGGCATACCTCAATCAAAGTATCTGTGTTCCTGGGTATTATCTCTTTAACAGAAAATTTGGTACCTGAGGCAGAAATAACATGGAAAGAATAGGGATAGGTTTCAACACCACAAGAAAAAACACGTTTAACCTGTTTCAGCAAACTTTTTATTCCAATCTCACAATGTGCTCATTAATTAAGACTTATTTGAAACAAGCCAGTCATGTATGCCTTGAGTATGTAGACAAAAACATTTTGAAACTTGAGGCTTGTTCCAAAAAGCATCCAGGAATGACAGTTTCTTTCACCAGCCTCCATTTTAGCTTGCAACTGCATTGCTATAAAATGAGAATTGACAATACTTTTAACTGCCATGGTTCCATACTATGGAATCCTGGAATTTGTAGTTTCTTGGTAGCCCAAGAACTCTCTTACAGAGAAGGCTAAATATCTCACAAAACTACAAACTGCATCGATATGATTCTAATTTTCAAAGAGGACAAGGATAGTACTAAATTAGATAACTACAGGCCTATTTCTTTACTTAATTTGGATTACAAGATTTTTACTTTTATTTTGTCAGAGAGATTAAAACCTATACTAAAAGAACAAATTAAGGAAGACCAGACCAGCTTTCTACCCAGTAGACAACTAAAGGAAAATATAAGAACAATGTTGGACTTGATTGAATATTTTGAAAAAAATAATAACAGAAAACCAGGAAAAATTTGTTGGCGCACATAAAGCCTTTGATAATATCAATTGGGATTGTATGGTACAGACATTGGGCAAACTCGGGGTTGGTGATAAATTTCGAGGATGGATACTATATATATATATATATAAAGAACAACTAGCACAAGTTATAATTAATGGAGAAAAGACTCAACAATTCAACATTTACAAAGGAACCTGACAGGGCTGCCTGACAGGGCTGCCTATTATTCCTCTTATTGTTCATAACAGTTCTAGAAGTACTTACTAATACAATAAGAGAAGACTCAGAGATAACAGGTGTAAAGATCAAGAAATTTGAATATAAATTCATGGCCTACGCTGATGACCATGTGATCTTTCTAGAGGAGCCACTAAAATGTATACATAAAGTAATGGAAACTATGAACAATTTTGGAAAATTGGCTGGATTCAAAATAAACTCTCAAAAGTCAGTGATTCTTTTAAAACAATATGTCAATAACAGAAGACACCAATCTTCAAGAGATAACTAAGTGCAATGTTGTAAAAAAGACTAAATATCTTGGGATCTGGATAACAAAAACAAACACTGAACTGGTTGAAAATAACTATACTCATACCTGGGAAAAAAATTAAGAAAGACCTTGAAAATTGGTCAAAATTGAAACTATCATTCTCTGGAAGAATTGCTACAATTAAAATATCTGTTCCTCAAAACTTAATCATTTATTTACCAACATTCTGATCATCACAAATAAGAAATTTTTTGAAAATTGGAATAGAGAACTCAGGAAGTTTTTATGGGGGGGGGGGGAAGCCGAGGGTAAGGTGGAAGACTTTAACAGATACCAATATAAACGGTGGTCATAATCTTCCTGATTTACAATTATATTTTCAGGCTAACATCTTGATTTGGATAAAGGAATGGATAAACCTACGGAATAGCAAATTACTTAATCTCAACGGCTTTAACAACTGTTTTGGTTGGCATGCATATCTTTGGTATGAAAAAAAAATAAAGTGAACACTTTGACCACCACTTTATCTGTAGAACAATTTTGGCAAATTGGATTAAAATAAAACATATTTTTTACAGAAAAATTCTTGACTGGATTTCTCCCCATGAAGCTTTTCCCAATAGAACAACATGGCTAAAATATGAAGACATAATAATAAAAAAGCAGAAAGACTTACAGATTTAAACCAGTAGAAGAAATAGAAATAATAGAAATACAGAAACATTGGTTTTTATATAACCAGCTCGTGGGAAGATTTAAACTAGACTTGCCTCAAGAGAACTTTGAAATGGAAAAAAAACAAACTGGACAATTTATTATTGAAAGAAAGTCAGAAATTAACATCCAAATTTTACAAATTGTTATTGGAGAGGAAATTAGAACAAGAAACAATTAAGAACTCTATGTTGTGCTGAGCAAAAGATCTGGGTAGATAAATCAATCTAGATACTGTTGGCATTACACTAGAAACTCCCCTGCTAAAAGCCAAAATTTGCATGAGAATTTCTTAAAGATGTAATTTCGTTGGCATCTCACCCCTGCGAAGATTGCCAACATAAATAAAGGGAACAAGCAACAACTGTTGGAAATGTCAATCAGCAGTGGGCACGTGGTATCACGTGTGGTGGGTATGTCCAAAAAATAAAGCAATTTTGAAACCATATACACACAGATATCAGCAACATATTCAAAACAAAATGTGACATGATTCCAGAAATATATCTACTAACTCTGACTAACAAACTTCCAAAGAAGGTGTAGCAGTCAGGCTGGGTTTTTCAACCAACAGTGGCAGTCATGTAAAAAGGCAAGAAAATAATTGGATCATAATTTGTGAGTGGATACAAAAGATTTTAAGAATAGAAATAATGTTCAGTCCTGAACTATACCTTCTAAACAAGATAGATTATGAGGGGAAAAATAGAAAGAAAGAAAGAATAGAATCCTAATATGTTATATGATAACAGTGGTAAAACGGATATTTGCAAAGTATTAGAAGCAGAAGAAAATCCCAAGCATGGAGAATTGAATAGAAAAATTACTGGATTTTGCAGTATCAGATAAGTCGATGAACTGGATAAAAAGAAATTCAATCCAAAATTTCTTACAGATCTGGTAGCCTTTTATAGAATTTATTAAGAAAAGAAAAGGAGCCAGTGCAATTTTAGTTTTTTTAATATCTAAGAATGATGTTCTTTTCTGTATATGGAAAAAGAATGTCTATATAATTTTGTCAAGTTTGGAGTGGAGAAACTTTATGTATAGATTAAATAACTGTAATCAGTGAAGTGCAGGAAGTTGGTGGGGAGGGTGGAGAGGGATTTATTAGTTGTGTTTAGTGTTTTCTTCTGTGTATTTTTCATTCTTTTTTCATTCTTTTGTCTTTGTGGTATTTTTAAGGAGGTGATGGTAATAATTAAACTGCAATAAAATTTATAACTGGAAAAAACTACAAACCCCAGAATTCCATAACAATTATCCATGTCAGTTAAACTGATGTCGAACTGCATTATTTCTACAGTACAAATGCAGCTATAATTATGATTTCCATTTTGGTGGCCAGACTTACAGATAGATCTATGCTTCCTGCTGATGGAGTAGCTGGTGATACATGGTTTTCTGCTCTCCTCTTTTCTCTTTGTTTTGCTATTTTGCATGCTTAGGAAGGGAATCTGGAGTCAGCCAGTGCTTAATTTGCCTGTTGTAGGGCCGTTGCAGACCGTCCCAAAGGGCTGGCCTGGGGGTCGAGTTGGGGCAGGGCAGCTGCACACCGGCCACTCCAACCCCATCCCGATGCCGTCCTGATGCCATGCAGCTGAATGCACAGTGTGCAGTGTCAAGATGCCCTTCTGGCACAGCATTTAAACACACTATGCCAAAAGGGCACTGAAGAACCATGGTACCAGCTCTTAGGGTGGCCTTTTGCCACCCCTAAAAGAGCGGCATTTTGCTGCTCTTTTAGGGGCGGCAAAAGGAAGGATCAGGGCCATGGTGTGGGGTTGCTGTGGCCCCGATCCACCGCTCCCAGGGGCGGCTCACTGCTGCCTCAAACAGGCCATGTGCATTGGCCCATAGTCAGGACCACACAACTACAGTAGGATTGGCCACAATAGAATCCCATTGTTTCCCAGCTCAAACTTTACTACATGATTTGCTGTTTGCCTATGCATTTAAAACATACAAGATAAAATGACAGCATGCAACTTCCAATTACTGTTTTGCCATGCATTTAAATATTAAAGGCCTATCTAAATAGATAGGTCTTTGTCTGCCAGAAGAAAGACAGCGGGGGGGGGGGGCATAGTTGACTTCCCATGGGAGGGATTTTTGCAGGCTGTCTCCCATGTCCTCAACAAACATACCTTTGATGGTAATGGGATTGAGAGAAAGCCCTCCCCTAAAGATCTTAATATAACTGGAAGTAGGAAATGGAGAAGCTTTATTGTTATGGCCAAAACTAGATCAGATGTAGCACAGATCACAAACTACTTGTATCAAAAATTAGAGTAAAGCTGAAGAATAAAGCAAAACCAGTCAATATAAAAAATATGATTTGAACAATATCTCAACAGAATTTACAAACAATGTAAGAAACAGATTTGCACTACTAAGCATAATAGACTGGGAGCTAGAAGAACTATGGTTAGATGCCATTGATATAATCAAAGAAGAAAGCAAGAAGACACTTTAAGTGACCCAAAAGAAAGAGAAGACCTAATGGATAAACAGAGAAAATGCTTCAAGCTGTAAAGGAAAGAAGAGAAGCAATACAAAAGGGAGACAGGAACAAAATCAGAACCATAATTGCAACTGTTCAATGACTAGTGCACAAAGATAAGGAGGACTACCGTAATAATCAATGCAGACGAATGGAAGGCAATAACAAAAAGGAAGAACAAGAGATATCTTCTGCAAGATAAGAGAAATCAAAGGGAAGTTCATACCAAAGGCTGGGTGGCTCAATGATAAGAACAGGAACATACAACAAAACCAATAAGAAATAAAAGGATGTTGATTGCAGTAAACAGAAGAACTATGTAAAAGAGATAAAAAAGAATGACACATGGAATGATGAAGCATATGAAGATGAACCCCAAATTGTGGAAAGTGAGTTGAAAGCTGCAGTAAGAAAAATTGGGAAGAATAAATCACCAGGAACAGATGATATTCAACTGAACTGATACAATCCACACAGACAGTATCAACTCTGGGGTTAACTAAAACATGACAACAAATATGGAAAACAAAATGGTGACCAACAGACTGGAAACATTCAATATTTATCCCCATCCACAAAAAAGGAGACACAAAAGACTGCAGCAACTATAGGACCACAGCATTAATTTCCCACATGAGCAAAATTATGCTTAAAATTCTTTAACATAGGGCCTTTACAGACTGCCAGAAATAGTGCAGCTTGAGGTCAC
>CM034706.1:123568426-123583381 GCA_020142125.1 Phrynosoma platyrhinos | reverse complement strand
AATGGGGTTGTGGTGGTGGCTGTTGTGTGCCTTCCAGATCTCCAGAGTAGTAATCTGACACTCAAACTACTACACCATGCTGGCTTGTATTCCCATGTGCTACCTATGAAACAATTTTTTGTTGTTCTTCTGTGTCTTCAAGGCAACCTTATCATGGAGTTATCTTGGCATGCTTCTTCAAATGAGGGTTGCCATTACCATCCTCTGAGGCTGAGAGTGACATGTTAGTCCTTGGCTACAGATTGTACATATCCCAGAATGCATCACTCAATATATTGCTGGTCCTTCCCTCCAACACTTCCTCATTTCCCCCCAAACATCTCATAGCTGGGAGATGGAAATAATGTATTTGGTGTGTGTTGGAAGAGGGGTTGTCTTATACAGCGAGTATATCCCAAACACTATATTTTAGCTGGAAAAGTTGGAGGTCGTCTTATATGCCCAGCTGTCTTATATGCCAGAAAATATGGTATTGACCAAGCCTCGACAGGGTCACCAGCATTTCCAACCAACATACCCTCCAAGGCTTTCTGGAATCCAGTTGGTTCAATTAGCCTTCAAGGGCGGACCATTCTAATAGGTCCACCACCCCTGGTGGGGCAGATTGAGGCTTTCAGTTTCATCTTGACCAGGAAATGATCTGTCCATGACAAAGTGGAGATCCCAATAACCTCCACCCATGGATATTCCTGTTCCGTACTAAAGACCGCATTGAGTGTATAACCTACACAATGTGTGGGCCCGACAACCAATTGGGATAGACCCATTTTAGTCATGGTTTCCATGAACTCCCAAGCCGCACCTGTTAAACTGGTCTTGAGTGGGATGTTGAGATCTCCCAAAACTAAAAGTCTGGGAGACTCCAGCATCAGCTCTGAGACTAGTTGTGTCAGCTCAGTTAGGGAGTCTGCTAGACAACGGGGTGGTCAGTATACTAGCAGAATCCCCAAACTGTCCCTGGTCCTCAAGCTAAGGTACATACAGTCAAAGTGGACTGTGTTCCGGACAGGTATCCTGGTCAACATCAGGTTGTTCTTGTAAACCAGAGCCACACCCCCCGCCCACTTCCCCTCACCTGCTCACTAACAGAGTACCCAGCTGGGAGGGCCTGCGCCCAGGTAACCGCACTATCATCTCCCAGTCAGGTCTCTGTAAAGCAAGCCAGGTCAGCATCCTCATCTAGGAGAAGATCATAGATGATGTGCGTTTTATTTTTAACCGACCTGGCATTGCAAAGGAGCAGAGTGAGGTTCTGTTGGATGGTTGGTCTGCTCCCCAATCCATTCTGGGAAATGGAAGGAACTGAAGGCGGGATAGCTCTCAAACAGCGATCCTGTCTTCTTTTGTAACGTTTGTTCCATCAGTTCCGGCCATATCTCCCATTCCCCAATACAACTCCAATAGTCACCCCACCTTATTCCCGACCTCAGGCAAACAGGAAGCCACTAAGAAATAAGGTAACTAGGGCTAGAGCCAACCTCAGCCCTTTAGCCTAACTTCCGTGGCAGGTGCAATGAGGTAAGAGCTGGTGGCTTAATAGAACAACAGGGCTTAGTCCAGTTCATCAAGTTTGGGAGGGATGGTCTTGGGCGTGCCTAGGGCCAAACGCTGATCTTCCCGGGCTCAGCTTCCCTGCTAATACCGCTGCATCTCTGGGCTGGTGTTCCTGTAGTCTTAAATAGTCCTGCTGGGTTCCAGAAGACACGCCGCCGCAGGTGCCGCTGAGTTTGGGGGGGATGGTCTCAGGCGTGCCTAGGTCCAGATGCCAATCTTCCCAGGACTCTACTTCCCTGCTGCTACAGTTACCACTGTTCCGCCACACCGCTGAAAGGGTGGTAAGCTGGGCGGGCTTCTGGGCCTCTTCCCGGTCTTCCTGCAGCCTC
Organism: Phrynosoma platyrhinos; assembly: GCA_020142125.1. Taxonomy (NCBI): domain Eukaryota; kingdom Metazoa; phylum Chordata; class Lepidosauria; order Squamata; family Phrynosomatidae; genus Phrynosoma; species Phrynosoma platyrhinos. The sequence continues at coordinate 123,581,498 of CM034706.1, read as the reverse complement.
CCGGCACTGCTGCTGCCGCGCTGCTGGAGGGGATGGCGCTGGGGGGCTAAATACTCCCACCCAGGGCCTCCTCGCTCGCCTGCTGCATTTGCTGCTGCGCTGCCACACTGCTGAAAGGGTGATAAGCTGGGAGGGCTTCTGGGCCTCTGCCCGGTCTTCCTGTGGCCTCCCGATGCTGCTGCTGCTGCTGCACCAGAAGACCAGCTATGAAGTAATTAATCAAAAATCCTAAAGAGTAAAGATATACAACAGAGCACTAAAGTTAGAATTGTCCAATCTATTGTATCACCCTGTATGGACGTGAGAGCTGGACAGTGAAGAAAGCAGACAAAAAGAAAATGAACTAATTTGAGATGTGATGCTGGGGAGAATGCTGAGAGTACCATGGACAACCAAAAAGACAAACATAGGTCCTTGGGCAGATCAAGCCTGAACTCTCCCTGGAAGCCAAGATGATTAAACTGAGGCTGTTATACTCTGCTACATCATAAGAAGACATGACTAATTAGAATAGATAATAATGCTAGGAAAGGTAGAAGACAGTGGAAAGAGAGGAAGACTGCATGCCAGAAGGATAGACTCAATTAGGAAGATCATGGGGCTGAATCTACAAGACTTAAGCACAGCAGTGGAGGGTAGAAAGGCTTGGATATGTGTCATCTACAGGATTACCATGAATCAGGATAGACTCAAGGGCAGCTGACAACAACAAAGATCTTAAAATTTGGTTCACCTTGTATGGGGAGATACAGTCTTTCAGACAGTCTGGACTCAAGCAGTGTAGGGCTTTAAAGATCATAACCAGCACCTTGGATTCTGCTCAGAAATGGATCACTAGCCAATGGAGCTGTGACAACAGGTGAGTTCTAGGATACCTGTAATCAGAAAAATGCCCCAGAACATTTCTTTCCTTTTGTATAAGAAATAAACTTCATGGAACAGGCCTTTGATCTGGTGATGGGAATATAAAATAGGATATTCTTCTATTGCAAATTTCAGCATAAACATGCCTTCAGTCATTAAGGTGACAAAGAAATTAGATGCAAAAGCCCAGATGCAATAGCCTCTTCTCCTTCTTTGAAAAAGACAATTAATAAGACCCCAGAAACGGTCCCAGAATCCTCTAGCCAGCTTTGCCTGTTGGATTTGTAGTCCCCAAGAGCTTCATATCAGAATACTACATACTGAGGATTCATCTATATACTGATTAAAACTATGGGGACCCATTAATGAAGATATGTAGGGATACTATGCTGTACAATTGTCTTTCCAAAGTCAGTGCTCTTGAGGTATGTTGGATTATGACTCCCATCATTCCCAGCCATCACAATCTGGATTGAAGGAAATTGTAGTTAAACACATCTAGATGGTGCTGGGTTGGCAAATGCTGTCTTAAAATATATTCAGTAAGACAGAGGAAAACTCAGAATTCCTCTTTGGGGGTCATGAAATGACTTGATCTAGATGTTTAGAATAACCAACAGCAGGACTCAGATAGATGCTGTGTTATCACCAGCACATCTGTGGTGGCATAAGAGAGAGCAGACAGAGAGGAAAAAGGGCAAGTCCATGCCACCTCTGCTATCACAAAACAAAAGACGATGTATATTACATTCGTATTCAAGGTCTCCTCAAATATTAAGTCCATGAGAGGTCTTTTTCTTTGGTGTGCCTTCATTAGCATCAGGTCACAAGCTATGGTTGGGTGACACTAACAATTCATGAGTACAATATGGACCCTACTGATCCAATCTGGTGAGCCATGCCACTATGGAGAAAGAAACAAGTCTTTTTCTATGGTGAGCTCTTTGCTGTGCAGTTCCTTTCCCAGAGAAGCTTGGTAGGCCTTTGGGTTTTCCCAGGCTTTTCAGGGGCAATATGATGATTTTATTTTGATACCCTTGATGTTGGCAGTATTTCTAAAGCTGTGTTATGCAGTACTTTATGTATATATGTTATTATTTTTAATACTGGTTTTACATAGTGAGCTATGTGAAGGTTCCTGATAGGTTAAATGAGAGATTACAAATATTAAAACAACAAGAATTAAAACTCAAACCTATGTAGCCACTGCTCTGTAGCATGTGTTCCATGGAATCCTTGCCAAGCTGGTCTGTGTGGGAGGTTAATTAATACAATTAATAATGAATACTCTAATTACAGTCATTTAAGCAGCAGAGTTTGTTGTTGTTATTATCTTGTATGCAGTCATTACCAAACACTTGGACGTCTTGTCATTAAAACAAATAAGGCAACAATTAAGCAAAGAGTAATCCAAATGCTAGCAGGAGAAGTGTACAGGAAGTAATAACTCAGAAGAGTTAATGTCTAGGATGATACCATGCCTGTTCACACCATTCACACATGTTACTACATAACTTGGTCTTGAATGTGTGAGCAATGACTCTTCTGAAAAGCATTCTTTGGGTAATGATTTGAAATTACTGTCTGTGATCCTATTTGGAAGGACTCCTTATCTGTCTGTCTATCCTTCCATTTATCCATCATTGTCATTTTTAGCAACTGTTTAAGATGGCAGTGTTCCAAAGGTGACTAAAGTAACACATGCAGAAACATATAGAGTGAGAAAGTATGTGTTACTTTCACTTAAAAGTGTTTAAAATTCCTCTTAATAACGTCTAGAAATGAATCCAAGTGTGTATCTTTGGGGAAGAGGTTCTACAGAAGGGGTAGGCAACCTTTCCCCTTTAAGGGCCAAGGGACTTCAGCTCCCAGAAGCCTCAGTCATGTTGGCCAATAGTCCCATGTTGGCCAATAGCTCTTGGGATTCTGGGAGCTGAAGTCCCTCGGCCCTTAAAGGGGAAAGGTTGCCTACCCCTGTAAATCCAGAGGCTAGAGGCCACCACTAGGAAGGCCAAAGCTTGGCAAAATTATTTTTTTGGACTACAGCTTCCAGAAGGTGTGTGTAATTGAGTTGTCATCCAGGATGTGTATGAAGAGCACACATGCACATCTTAGTGAAAGGAGATGCTGCCTATTGACTGCCTTGGAGGAGTATCAATACCCAGAGCCCACAGAACAGGAAAACTGACATCTGTGTAGGTGAAGAGTAGGAAGCAGCAGAAAGATGGCGGGGTGTGTGTACTTTGTATAAGACTACAGGGTATGAAAAGCCAGATGTTGTGAGTGGGAAGGGTGCAGAGGGCAGGGAGGAGGACTGGATGTAGTGTTGATTCAGAACAAACAGCCAGGTCTCAAGCTGTACTGCTGGTCCATTGCAGCTCAAAGTGACAAGGACAAAAACTAAAAAAGATGACCATATGCTTTTTAATTCTCAGATCAATTCATGAAAGCCTCTTTTTGGAAAAAAAAATTAGTATGCAGATTGCACGTCTGCATAACCTAGTATACACAGTATCCAGCATTATAACCAAGGCATAATGCTATGAATGAGAGTTTCTCTTCTCCTTTCAGTGACACAATTCATACACAATTTATCTCTTTTATGGGCTTGAAGATTTTTCCAGATACATATCAAAGACCTTTCCATGCCTCTCACATGAATAATAGATTCTGGTGCAGCTTATAATAAATCATCTTGATTCTTCATTTGGCTGTGAGCAAAACATGGCTATTTTAAAGCAGAGCAAGCAATCAGAATGGCATTGCAGTTTTGTCCTTTCAAAATGGCTCCTCAGCCTTAGGGTGGCTTTGATAGAACTGTTTGGCATGACCAAGGATAGAATAAAGTAAAAGGTTGATGGCTGAGATGACAGCTTTCAAGTCAAGGAATCAACCTTCTGTTCCTCCTGTCTGTAGAAGTCAGATGGGTGAATTTTATTTTTTCTGGGTTACCTTCCAAATTTTGTTAAGAGTATTTCATCTTCCGTAGATATAATCTTTTGTAGATATAGATGGGAGATGTTCAACATCTGTGGACATGAACACAGGCCAGAATCAAATGGCTTACTTTCATGAGTGGAAATGTCAGAAGACAATCTCTCTCTCTCTCTCTCTTCTGCAAACCTACTCACACACCCAATAAACAGAGGACTGGAAAATTCTGCAAAGCAGGTATTCAGCATCCCAGAGAGCTGCAGGTGGAAGAGTCCCAACAGATGTAGATTTGGACCTAGTCCTATATAAACACTCCCATTTTAAAACTGCTTTCACGGTTGAGAGAACTGGTACAATTCTGGGGAATTGCATTGTTTGTTTTTTATTGTTGCATTTTGTTCATTATATCGTTATTAGCTGCTTTGTGCACTTCATATGGAAAATGAACAAATATCATAAACAGGAAAAGCAACCTGGCCACATTTCTCTTGGGAAAGGAAAGGAACAGCCAGGTTCCACCATTTTTGACAACAAATTATGGTATTATTATTATTATTATTATTATTAGTAATTTAAATAAGCTAAAACATATTTAAACATAGTAATGAGTTAAAACAGATTTAAAAGATTTTAAAAGTTTTTACACTTTTGGTGAATCAATAGCATTTCCCCTTCAGGATCTGCCTTTCTGTCCATCTAAAACTATTGGGGTCTTCATTTTTTTTTACTTCTTCAGCATCTTGTTGGTTAGATTCTGGTCTATGCCTATAAAGATAAGGTCATGTTTTTCATGGCTTCACTATGTAAAACAAAACAAAACAAAAAAAGCTCCCCTGAGTGGAATAGCAGTTTTGGTTGAATCAGAGCCTTTCTCATTGGGGTGCTAGTTTTCTATATGCATGCACTTTAAAATCATAGGTGAATGTTAACTAATGGCCCTCCACCTACAACTTCAGGCTGTTTAGTCTTCTGTGCCACCTCAGGTCATTTGGGCTTCTGAGCGTCATCACCTCATTTTGTTCCATGTGTACATCAAGTATGACTCTATAAGTTTTCTTTACTGTGAAAGCTTTGTTTTCTCTCCTAGTTACTCATGTTCAGGGAGAGAGAAATGAATACAGAAAGACTCTTCAGGTGGACAGGCATTTGGTTCATGTACTAAGATACTGTAATTTGCGTTCAAAAGATTGACCATATATGTGTATATGATGTGGCTGTATTCTAAAGCACTTCCTATGAGTTCCAAAATTAGTGTATTATATATATATATATATATATATATATATATATATATATATATATAATGAAGTGTGCTACAGCCAGTGTATCTGTTGATTTAAAAGATTTTTTTAAAAAAATCACCTTGGCATGCCTTTTATCAGAAATCATTCTGAAACTTTTTAATTTATGGGCTTTTATTGCAATCCTCAATTCATCCTGAGTAGTCTATTATTAAGTGTTCTAGGGGCTCTTATTGTTCTTTATCGAAGGATTGTATCTCCCTGCAATTCATCTGTAGTCATTCTTCATAGAGAAAATCTTTCATATTAGGTTCCTTTCATCATTCGATGACAACTCTTGAATGCATCATTATTCAGCAATGGGTTTAGAAATTATAATCATTAGGCAATTTTTCATATAATCTGATTTTATAAACTGTTTCTTTTTATTATCTTTTGATGGAAAACAGTAAATGCATCTGTCTGTTTTGATCCTTCCTGATAACTGTAATAGAAAAACTAAGTAAGAACATCTTATTGAGGAAACAGCCGTGTTGGATTTCTCATATGCATGAACTGAAAGGTTATTTAATGTGAAGGAAAAACCCCTCTCCTACTTAATGAGACATTCTCAGCGCAAATATCTAAACATTAGTACTCTACTCCTTATGCATGGCTGTCAAGGTTCAATTGACTTTGTACTCCAGAGAGGGTTATTGTGTCACATAAAATGTACAATTAAAAGCAAAACAGAGGGTGGGGGATGACAGCATTTCATACATATTTAGGGCCCACTTCTCAGTTACTTTATGAGGCCTCTTATCCCTCGAAGGATTTCTATAGAAAGCATGAAGGAGAAAGCAAGTATGCTGAAAAGATTAGGCTAGACTTGATGAAGCCCAGGTTCAAATGCTATTCATTCTACAAATGAATATACTCTTATCTCCATTTGATTGTTATGGCATCTGCAAAAGAAACCTGAACACTGTGGTTTGATAAGGGTGGTGAGGATTCTCCATTAGCTGGGCCTAACCCCTCCTACAGAATTAGAGATTTCAAGATTCCTTGGAGAAAGGCAAAATTCTATATTGCAAATGTAAACTAAATAAGCATATATTAACCTAACCCATATTAGAGGGTTGCTGTAAGGATAATATGGAATAACTATATGCTGTTGTATGACCCACAGAAGAAGAACAGAAGGCATAAAGGTAGAATGGATTCATAAAAGTTGATGCAATAGTTCAGTATTTTTGAGTATAAATTACAAAAATTACCAGTACAAATAGTGTATTGGTGTTTGTGTGGACTATTTTTATGGTCATTTTGTTGGTGTTATTTTCCCTTCAAGTACACTCTGAATTATGGCAATTATATCATAGGGTTTTCTTGACAAGATTTATTCAGAAGAGGTTTTCCCTTACTTTCCTCTAAGGCAATCATTCTCAAATGGTGGGTGGGACCACTGGAAAGGTGCAAGCATTGTTCAAGGGGGGTGTGAGACTTGGAAGTCCTGATTCTGCCCTCTTCCCACACTTTTTTCTGACCTGGGAGGAAGCAAAAGGTGAGGAAGATGTTTAGAGGAGCTGCTTTTGCATGCAGTAGGAGGAGAGTGGGGAAGCTTGCTGGATTGTGGCCTCTGGTGGGGGCATCCTGAGCCGCAGCTGGTTCTTTCTCCACTTGTCCCATCACTGCCCTTGTTCTCAGGATGAGACACTGCTGCAGATTCAACACATTCTTTCACACATGATGTTATTTCCTTTAAAAATGTTAAAATGTGAATATACATGAATGTAGAAACAAAAATATACACTCTAAATGAACAAAATATTTTTATTCATATACTATGTTGGCCCGGGGGAGGGGGAGAAGCAGTGTCCACAGTAGATGTAAAGGGGGTCACGTGGGTAAAAGGTTTGAGAACCTCTGTTCTAATGCTGAGACAGTTCTTGTCTGATCTTAGAAATTAACCAGGGCCAGCCCTGATTAGTACTTGTATGGGATACCACCAAAGAGTAGCGGGTGCTTTAGGCTATATTTCAGAGGAAGGAACTGGAAAAGCCACTTCTGAATATTCCTTGCTTAAGAAAACTCTATGAAATTGATGGGGTCACCATAAGTCAACAAGTGATTTGAAGGCACATACATATATGCACACACAAGGCTGAGAATGTGTAAGTTGCCCAAGGTCTACCAGAAGGCTTCCAGGGATGAATAGGGATTCAAACCGTGACCTCCCATAATCCAAAACTCAAACCACTGGATCACTTTGGCTCTCTAAGTTATAGTAACATAATTATTACTCTCTCTATCCCTGCCACAAAGAAAACAAAGGTTTCCACTAGATGCCATGGAATTATAACAATTTAGTACAGCCATTTCAAATCTAGTGCCCTTCAGATGAGCACCAGTGTAGTGTAGTGGTTTGATTGTTGGATTACAACTCTGTAGACCAAGGTTTAAATATCCCCTTAGCCATGGAAATGCACTGGGTGATTTTTAGCCTCGGAGGAGAGCAAACCTCCTCTGAATGAATCTTGCCAGGAATTTGTTCCTTTCCAGGAACCTATGACAGGTTCATGTTAGGGTTGACGTAAGTTGGAAACAAGTTGAAGACGCACAACAACCACAAACCTTTCAGATGTCTTAGAGTACACTTCCCATCTTCTTCAGCCACCATAGTTAATAATCATGCTGGCTAGTGGTGATTAGACTTATAGTTCAATATATCTAGAGTATGCAGTTTAGGGAAGGTGGGTTTTGAAGTTTCCATGACATTTGTGGCCCTGTATTCTTGTTGGAACAATAGCAAAAGTAGGGACAATAAGTTATCACTGCAGAATGTTGAAGGAATTTTGTGATAGCAGATCCTAGAATTTATCTGGAAAGCTGTAAAGTTCAAGTGGACCATTTTTAAAAGGAATATTAGGAACCATCAGGGATCAGATTGTAGCACAGGTCTTCCATGCTAGCATAGCCAGCCATAATGACACAGTGGTCAACTTCAGGGTTTATACATTCTAGATCTGCCAGTTAGGGCATTGCCTAGTAGATCACATAGCAAGCTACCAGTTTTCTTTACTAATCCTTAAGATTCTATCAGCCACATGTATTTCATCACACGACAGTGAATTCTTTCAAGCAGCATGTACTTCAGCCTTTTCTGGGGCCATGTGTGAAAGTGAAATCTAGAAGTACACTCACAGCAGGCAACAATGAATAGAATATGTTTGTCCTATCTTTATATTTGATGAGGCTCAAGATAGGCCAAAGAGGAATAAACTAAGTAATTGAGCTCCAGGCAGCAGAAGATATTTGCTCAGTTACACTCTTTAAGGGAATCCTGACAATGTGACCTCCAAACTTAAGATGCCTCATTCATCCACCAGGATGGGATTCCCAAGATACCATTTTAATTTAGTAAGGAGTTTAGAAGGCTTTCATAGCAGTTGACCTCTGCCAGGACAATTTCATACTGCCTTCATGACACTTAAGAGCCAAAACAATGGCAGCAGGTGTCATTATAGTAGTGGAGGTGATCAAAAGAATTGGCAGGTGGACATCCAGAGAGTACTGAGGTTACTTCAAAGTGAACAGACAGCAGATAATGTGTTATGATCAGAAGCATGAGAGTATAATGGCTGTAACTCCAACAACTTCATTACCTCAGTATTTTTGTTTTACTTTCCAAAGATTCCTCCACTGTGGCTAGTATCATATTCTGGATGATGGGCTAGTGTACATTGGGGGCAGAGGTCCGAATGGAATCCTGCTCCTCCTCCTGCCCCTGCCCCACTCCAGAACCATCTCATGTAATTTTTCTCCACAAGAACATCAGGTAGATTGTATATACTACCTAACTATCCCTGCAGAGTTTTGGGTCTGCTGGCACTGCTCCCTGCCAAACTGCCCCCACCATTGCCACCAGCATCACAGTTGGCCCTGTCACCACTGCAGCTTTGCTTTTCCACCCTTCACTGGTGTGCCTATCACTCTGAGGAAATCGGTGTCTGGGTGCCTTGTCCAGTGGCAGAGAGCCAGTGGCACAGTGAGACCAGTATTGCCAGACTCAAAGCTACAGCAGCAACAACAGGTGACAGCAAGGGTGGCGTCAGTGGGGGCAGCAGTAGCAGAGACACAAACTCTGGATAAAACTCTGGAGTTTAAAAACTCCACAATAAGGGAGTATACCCTGAATCTGGGATGGATAGGGCCATATGTGGGATTGATAGGGCCTTATCACCTCAGATTCGGGGGGAGGGTGGGTTTTTAATGGGGTTTTCAGCAGTGTGGACAAGGCTGATGAGACATGTGATTATCAGTGGGCATTAGCCATTTGGCAAATGTCAGCTGTTTCAAAAAATGAGGGGCATAACATGGCAGGCACTGATGCAATGACTGCTCAGGCTCATATAATTAAAAGTGGTGCATTCAGAAGACCATGTTCTGACTAAGGTGACCAGGCTGCAAATGCCATCCTTGGATATCAGGAGAACATACTGAGACTGCTTATAAAGGGGGGGGGGGGAGTAAGAATGCTTGAGGGCAAATTATCCCCAAGAGGGTGTGGTAAGGTGGAGGACACCCAGAGGTTATTGACATAGCAGTTAATAGCATGCTGGAAATAGGAACTTCATCTGTATTCTCCATCTGAAATGAGGAATTGGGTCAAGGTTGGCATAAAGCTGCCTGAAATCCTGGCTAAGAAAGAAAATCTATTCTGGAGAATTGGTCTACAGTTGCTTCCAGATAATATGATATGTACCTGAGTAGCCAGTCAAAGAGGATCTCAGGTATCATACATGGATGGGATGTGGTGGACGTGTAGGTGGCTCTTCTCCTTGGTGAGCATGCAAAAGAAGGCAGCACTGAAGCATAAATGGGGAAAAGAAGTGGCCAGGTCTGGTGGGTGGGCCCAAGTGGGCCCACCTAACAAATTTGGTGCAATTGCTGTACTGGCTAGGATACCCCAGTGGCAGCTTAGAGTATCCTGGCCCCACAACTGCCCTGACCTATTCCTGCTACCTTACCATCAGTTTTCACACAGTGGCGCCTGTCTGCATGAATGTCCTGCTGGGCTTCCTGGCATATCCACCACTGTTGTGGGTCACTCACCACTGAAGTTAGAACAATGCACCCAGTGACAGTCACATGCTGGATGCCTTGTTCTGGCCTCAGAAGCAAGTCAGCTGTGGTAGTGGCAGACATGCTGGGCAGTCCAGCAGGACACCTGTGCAGACAGATGCTGTGGTATGGAAACAAGGGTTCCTGATCTTCCCAGAATATCTGGAAGAAAAGGTACGTTTTCTTTTACTTGGTGTTAACATTGTTATACCACAGTTCTGGTGTGGAACATGCTGGACGTGTCTGGACAGCATGCACCAGAACTGGAAATTGGGCCATGCATCATCTGAACAGGACAATGTCAGCATACAGAGGAAATGGCCCATGCAAACAAGGCATGTCTAATCTGCACTGCAAAAATAATGCAGTTTGACAATACTTAAATGCCATGGTTCCATGCTGTGGAATCCTGGGACTTGTAGTTTGTTGTGACACTACAGTTCTCTGACAGAGAACACTAAATATCTCACAAAACAACAAACCCCAGAATTCCATAGTATTGGACCATGGAGTTAAAGCATTATCCTACTGCCCTGGTGGTGCAGTGTGGTTAAATGCCTGTACTGCAGCCACTCACTCATAAACCACAAGGTTACGAGTTCAATACTAGCCAGGGCTCAGGCTAGACTCAGGCCTGCATCCTTCCGAGGTCGCTAAAATGAGTACCCAGCTATTGGGGGGGGGGGGGCAATGAGCTTACAGTTGTAAACCGCTTAGACACTTCATAGCGTGGTGTGAACTAGTATATAAATGAAGCTGCATTGCTTTGTTTTCATTAATTCTGTAGCATCAATGCAGCCTAGTATAATATAACCTAATCATATGCAATATACCTATTTTAGTAAGGGTACCTAGAAATCTGAGGTAGTACCTGGATCCTACATTAGTGCAATCATTATTGAAACTGAAAATTAAAATATAATAGCTCTTGATAATTCCATGTGTTCAGTGTATGATAAGTCACAGAAAGAGAGCTGATGATAACATTTTATTTCATATCCAAAAACTGTAGGGCAGTCCTGAATTTAATACTGAGTGAATTAAAAACAAATATTGTAGCAATTTATGCCTTCAGTATGGACAAAATACTTCTGCCTAATGAAGACTTATATACTGCCCAGACTAACAAAAAGTTAATCCAATTAAAGACATTGTCATACTGAATATTTGCCCTTGTGTTTTTTACAGCTATGTGAGATAATGGGCAAATGGATTGTTTTAAACATAATTTATAATTTTAAATTTTTAAATGGATATAATTTTAAATGGATTGAATTCAGCTTTAGGCAAAATGAAGGGCAAAACTAGATTCCAATGTATTTTTTTAAAAAAAACAGCATTGTAACAGAGCTCAAAGATTTCCTTTTTTAATTGAAAATACACCAGTCAGCAGGTGACCGAGACTCACAGCCAAAACTCCCCGCTGTTTAAACAGAGGCAAAAAACAAACAAGCAATTTTATCACTCCCTCTCCTTGCAGATTGTGGGCATGGCTTGGTATTCTCACAGTTGGGGGAAGGGCTTTCTTCCTGTCAGCATGTGCTGCTGCATCTCATTTTGTTTCCAAATGAGGGATCATTTCTGCGCTTTGGAGGACAAGTGAGAATGAGGTGCTGGGAAGAGAATGTGTGGAAAGTCAACACCAGCCTTGAATGGGCATCTAACTCCTGGGTCCTCCCACTTCACTACTGACTAAAGGCCTAAGCAGACTGCCAGAAATAGTGCACATTAAATTGAGGCACTGCCCTGGCCCAGTGCTAGGGAATCATGAGAATTGTATTTTTTTCTGAGACATTGAACCTTCTCTGTCAGAGAGCTCTGGTGCCACAATAAATTACAGTTCCCATGATTCCCTAGCACTGAGCCAGGGCAGTGCCTCAATTTAATGTGCACTATTTCTGGCAGTCTGCTTAGGCCCTAAGTTGTGGGGATCACAGCTGCATATTGAACACTATACAGAATTTAAAGGTCTTTGTGCCTTCCCACCCCTCACATCTTGATGGGTTCAAGCACGCTTTAGTCTAATGTGCAGCTGGACACATTTTGTACACTAGAAGAATAAAATGTGCAATAGGAAATAGCTCTTTATGCAGTTGGCAATATGTGCTTTAATCAGGAACAGTGTTATTGCTTAAACAGATGAAGAAAAAGATAAAGGAATAGATGATTAAAATGGATACTGTGGCCTGAAATTAATAGTATATTATTGGGACCACCTACCTAACTGTGCCATCTGTGGCCAGGGAGAATACATGCAATGAGAATGTGACTAAACATCATCAGCTGTATCCAACACTCCTTTTGTATGATGCCTGCAGGGTTCACCAGCACCTAAAAAGTAGTGCTTTTCATCACCATATTTCATAATTACATACATCTCCCCCTCCCCCATCATGGTTTGCTCAACACTATCATCACATTTCAGGATCAGTGCAATTTATCTTCAATCAATGCCTCTATGAAGATGTCTCTTATTTCCCTTGTATACCATTCCAGCCACTGCAGCATGGAATAGTGGTTTGAGTGTTGGACTATGACTCTGGAGACCAGGGTTCAAATTCCTGCTTGGTCATGGAAAGCCTGCTTGGCCATGGACAAGTCACACATTCTCAGATTCAGAGAAAGGCAAGGGCAAAGCCCCTCTGAACAAATCTTGCCAAGAAAACTTCATGATAGTTTGTCTTAGGATGTTATCACATGGGGGAAATCTGTTGGCTAATCCACACAAATCTCAAACAAAAACTGAATTTGCACCTCACGATTTCACACGACGTCGCACAGAAACTGATCAGAAACTGGACATAAACTGGTATTATCCGAGATCTTTTTAATTTCGGGAGTTTAGAGGAAATGCATTTGCGAAATTACAGTAATCACTTGGGTTTATTGTAATGTGAAAAGCAAATACGCATGGACAATTCTCTTTTAAA
>CM034706.1:123543572-123566409 GCA_020142125.1 Phrynosoma platyrhinos | reverse complement strand
AGCAACCCGGCCCCCGGCTCAAAAAGGTTGCCTACCCCTGCTCTACCCAATGGAGAGCAATCTTTATAGAAGTGCAGCACCTCAACATCAGGGCTGAGGAATATGTAGCCCTCCAGAGGTTGTAGGAAAGCACAGCCAGAGGTGAAATATGACAGGAGTTACAGTCCAGCAAATCTTGAGGACCATTCTTTCTCATCACATTTCCATTTACAGGAAGGATTCATGTCTCAGGTAAGAGGTTACATGTGTTCAGATCTTCCTCAGCTGCTACATGGTCCTTTTCTCCTTCCTCATCTTGAAGTACATTGAAATGGGGGCTAGGCACAGGGGAGAAACATCCATTTACAATCTCATACACATCCAACAGAGATGGCCAAACCACTTTATCAGTTCTATCATGAAAAGCTCTGGAACTGGAAGCAGGCTGGAGATAGAGAATGATGAAAATCATTTGTGGTCATATTTTCTGGAGAGGCAGGATCTGTAGAATTAATTTAGGGTTAAAGACAATAATGTTTAGTAAAGTTGAGGGCAATAGGAAAAGAGAAAGACCATATACCACAGGGGTAGGCAACCTTTCCCCTTTAAGGGCCGAGGGACTTAAGCTCCCAGAATGCCAGGAGCTATTGGCCAACATGGGACTATTGGCCAACATGGCTGAGGCTTCTGGGAGCTGAAGTCCCTCGGCCCTTAAAAGGGAAAGGTTGCCTACCCCTGATATACCAGATTGACGAATTCAATCAGAGAAGCCATGGGCATTAATTTGTAAGAGCTGAGTGGAATGGTTGAAGGTAGGGGGACTTGGAAGTCTCTCATTCATAGGATCACCATAGGTCAAAGACAACTTGAAGACAGTTAACAACAACAAAAAGCAGAGCAGAATGGCTTATGCTCTATAAACTAATTCCAGTTATACTTAACATCATTGGTCTCCTTTTAATGGTTCTGTGAAATGGGCCCAAGCCTAGTTCTCATCCCACCAAAACCAGAGCTAGACCATTTAGGCAAAAGTGACTGTCTCAGGCAACAAGTGCTGGGGGTCAGGAGAACTGTATTAGAAAAAAAAAACAAAAAACAAAAAAAAAAAACAACAAAACAAAACAAAACAAAACAAAACAAAACAAAAAAAAAGTGTCATGTTAGTTGAAAGGGGCATTCTAGGTGTTACAGTCCCAAAAAGTAAATGTTCTGAGCTCTGCTCTGCTCAGTCAGAAATATTCAGTCTACTTGGACTGGAAACAGTCCAATTTTCATCAACCCAGATTTGAAACACACACCATTCTCACCAGTGCTGATCCACTGATGCTTCTATGTCCTGTTCTTCTCCTATGACCCTTTGATTCTAGGACAGGGATGGAGAACTGGCAGCAGTTCTGAGAGTTTTCTGTCCATGAGACCCCTATGGGTCAGGATAGATTCCAAATTTGCCAAGAAAAAAAGCAGCAAAATTGACATCCACTTTTGGTTTTGAAAAAGAAAAGTTGAATGAAATTCTACATCAAGGAAGACGGTATAATTTTATACTCATAGAGTTATGTAATAGTGCATTAATGAATTTCAACACTCTGCAATTTAACCTGAAAACCAAAGAAAAATGAATAATTATAATGAACAAGACACATATGTATGTACAATGCACAATGGCATCACATATGCACATATTCAGCTTTCCTCTTGCAACAATGAACTGAGTACAGATGTTATATCATGTCCAAAAAAGTGCAACCACTTAAAGGAACCTGGGTAAGTCACTATTAAGATGCATGTTATTTTCTCTTTACATCAGAAAGTTTAAGGGCAACCTCTTTAAAAGGTGAACAATCACTTTGGGAGGTTTCTAAAAGGAACATTTTACCCTCACTTTCTTGCCAGAAATAAAGTGTCCAGGAGAGTCTGAGAAGGTAAGTGCCACAAAAACTACCACAGGGCCCCACATGTGGCCCAAGGGCTACACTTAGTTCACCGACATTCTAAGAAGATGCTATGTAAAACAGACACAGGATACATAAAGAGTGGTTCACAATTGCTCATTATCTCAATAGCCTCCCTTTTTGTCACCATTGAGTATCAACTCAGTGAATGCACGTTGCATAGTTTAAAGACTGACTAGAATACCACAAGCAATACTTTGATGCAGAATCTGAACACAGTGCAAGTCTCCATGATGTACAAGGAATGGAGTTTGGGAAGTCATGAGGTGGTTGATGATGGGCCTTTTATTATGCTAACTGTCAGAAGACCCTTTGCAGTGAGACTGTTTCTTCTCTCCCCTCCCAGAAGATTTTCTGAGATAAGAAAGATGGACGAAGCATCAGAAAAACATGGGATGGTCATAAATAAATAGAAGACAAGGTCATGTGTAAAAGTCTGTGAATGGAGCTACCAAAAGGGAATGGCAATGAAGGTTCCATCATGTTCAGTTCACTGAGTGGAGAAGGGAAAGAAGGAGGAGGCGAAGCAAAGTTCTGTAGTTTCCATATTATGAAGGCTACATGGATGAAATGTGGGAAAACAATCACTGATTAGTGTTAGAATGCTCCTGTCTGGAAGCCTCCTTAAAGAGGCACTCAAGACATACATACATATATACATACATGCTGATCATATGTCAAAAACATGTTTTCTTGAAGTGGGGTTCTATAACATGCACATTGCTGAGTAGCTGAAGCAGTGAGATCTGACCACTGAATGACAGATAGAAAATGATTGTCTTTCGCACCTCAGAGGACCTGCCATTTGGCAATAGTAAGATAATGCAAGTTCCAGTCATGTTAACCATTAGTTAAACTCCATGTCTCAGGGATATAATTTAAAAGAACATGTTAGTCTACAAGTATCAAACATTTTTCCAATACAAAAGTGATGCATAGTAATACATCAAACGACAAAGGGCTAACCACTGAACATATCATATAACAGAGGTAAGCATTATTAGTATTATATTGCCAGCTTTAGCTATAGTAGTTAGATTGCACCTATCTTTCTTCGATAGGTGCAATCATGTCCAGTATACCCAAAACATCTTTTTTTTCTTTTTGCTGAACCAAACAATGTTTTAAGTCTAAAGAAATTGTTAATACTGAAGCAAGGGCAGTTTTCTATTGGTTGCTTTATGTAGGATGATCGTACTCTGCATTCCATTCCATTCCAATGTCATTAACATCAAATTTAGTACATCAAATTTGTTATAGAAGGAATCCATTCCTTTTAACTCCCAGAATTACATAGGAAATATTGGAATAATAGCAGTATACTATGTATATGGTTGTTGTCAAGTTAACAACAAGGTAATGCTTTGTTCATTGTATTGTATGTAAGTTGTTTGAATTGCTATTTTAATATTGCTCTATTGGGAGGGTTAGGGATTGGGCTGAAGGATTGTTTTAACTGTTATTTGTTTTAAATTTGCTGTATGCCACCCTGGTTGCTGAACAGAGGGGCGAGTTAAAAATAAAAATTATTATTAATAATATTAATATAGATTAAGTGATTGGCATACCCTAAAAGTGCTACTCTGAACGTTGATGTTATAATGTCTATAGGGTTACAGACACTCTTCCAGTAAATTTAAGCAGAACCAGTGGAGTCACTAGTGGGCTGCAGGGGGTGTGGCCCACACTGGCTGACATCTCAAAAGAGGGGTGACACCTCATTGGGCTCTCCTCCCACTGCAGGGTGAGAAGGGGTGAGCAAGCAACTCTTGGCTTCACCGTTGCAATAGCTTTCTCCTGAGGAGGAAATTACCACAAAGGCAAAATAAAACAGAAAGCACACCTCTCCTGGTTTCACTATAGTGATGGCTCCATCCTAAAGAGGAGGCCGCCACTGTGATGAAAGAGAAGGGTGAGCATGCCCCCCCAGGCTTTGCCACAGTGGAGCCTCCCTGCTTAGGAAGAGGCTGCCACTGTGGTGAAGGTACCCTTTTGGCCACCGCCACTTCATCCAGCAGCCCCACTCTCACACAAGGTGACACCAAGTGTGGGGACATCACTAGACAGGACAGTTCCAAATAACATGGATCAAATGGTCCACATCTAGCTTTACTGCCAATGCCTAAAACTATTAATTTTGTATATTTTGTGTATTTCCTGATTAGTCATATACCACCTAAACAAGACACTATATTGTGCTAGTGAGTAAGCAGGTACTTACTGAAAAGTAAAAAGGGCCTATGAAGACTGGCCTAAAGGGCTGGTCTGGAGGTGGAGTTGGGGCAAGACAACTGCATGCCAGCTGCCCCAATGCCACCATCACGTCGCGTGCCTGACTGCACCATGCACGCTCTCAGGACACCCTGTTGGCGCAGCGTGCACACATGCTGCGCCAAAGGGGCACAAAAGAGTTGCAGCAGCATCTCTAAGGATGGCTTTTTGCCACCCCCAAAAGGAACGACATTTGCCAGCTCTTTTTGGAGCGGCAAAAAGGAGGATCAGGGCTGCAATGTGTGAATTTAAAGAGTTCTTTATCATCCATAATCCCATCAATACCTCTTTCCCATAATTTCTTGCAGGAAACACTCAAGGTCTTAAAAGGACTAAATACAATTGGTCTCATTGAATCAATGGGAACTTGATAAACCAGCATTTAGATTAGTTCAATCTGCTTATTCTAGTTGGCATCAATTGTTGGATTTAGGACAGTGAATTAACAATTTGATATAACCAGGAGGAGATTATTTCTTTTCTTGTTCTGTTGCTAAAATATTTACAGGTAGTGTGCCTAGTTTGCATTATTCTCAATTTCAATGTAGTGGAACTTCTAATCTATTAACCCAGCACTATTGCCAAAACCAGCAACCTATGGAATTCATGCTTTTCCCAATGCTGTGTTACATTTTCCAATTTATGGAAATATATATCTGGCAATTGTTGTTCAAAAGTGATAACACTGGACTTAATTTCTTTTTATATATACAGAAATAGAAAGAAATCTCTCTGCTGCACTATCCTTTTCCAATCCCATTGTGACAACCACAATAACAAAAGAACAAGAGCTCCTTGTTCCTGAGGATCTTTTTCTTCCCTTTTTCTTCCCCTGTCCTTTTTGTCCCTGAAATACTAGTGTCCAAAATCCCAGAAAGGAGAAAGCAGGTGGGAAAAGGGGGATATCCTCTCCACGTTGCTCCTGTTCGTTTATTCATCCATCCATCCATCCATTCATCCATTCATTGCCATTTGGTGATCTGCATTTTTTGAAAAATGGAAGAGCATCCCTGAACAAAAATTCTCACCTAAACAGATTCCCCTAAGTATCTGTTCATTTTTTTTTGAATGAGCAAGGCCACAACTTATACAGTGTAACAGAAGAGTCCCTCAAAGCTTTTAGCAAAGAGGATGACTTGATGTCTTACTCATCTCATTTGTGCTCAGCCTTCAGTGACATGAACCAATAAAGCATTGTTTATTCAAAGCTTAGAGGGGCTCAATGATGACTCTAATCCCTCCACAGATAGCAAACAGATAACACAATCACATTTTCTCTACATCTGAGGATACAGTGAACAATATAATACACTGACTGGAAGGCAAACCCATGACTGTGTTCAATACGAAAGCAGCCATTTTAAAATGGTAAAAGGTATCACTTAGTGCCTGTTTTCTATAATGAAGTATAGTTAAATGTTTAGAATGCTGGATGGTGGGTCAATGATTTCTCAAAACTCATGTATAAAAGGAGAGGGAAGGAATTTGGGATAGTGAATATGATGTTTATAAAAATCCTTAATGTGTTATAGATATCACAATAACCTTTGTGCAATGCTTTAGACTAGTAAGCAGCAATGGAACAATATTTCATTGCCAGCCTATGTACTATGAAGTTTTTAATGTGATATTTTTATTTATTTAAAGCTAATTAGAATAAATGTAATAGATTTTTGAAAGGTAAATACATCAAGCCTTTGTGTTAAAATTCAAAGTGTTGCCAGCTTAAAAAGACAATAGTAAAATCCCCAGAGACAGCGCATTTAGTCTTCATACATGTTCATAATACAATGATTGGAATAATATGTAGTGGCTTGTACATTAGAATGAGCTCGACCTAAAATGAAATTTTCCCCAAAATTGCCTTCTGTTAATTTTGATACTGAATATTTCCTACATGTCCCCTTAATACCCAAACATTTACTCAATATTTGACATTCCATGTTGTATGATTACTATGTTTGATATTTGACACTATTGCTTGAGATCCTGCATTAGGAGAGGTATTTGTGTCACATACCTATGTCTCTGTAGCTACATCTGCTGAAGGGAGCTCTCAGAACTCATAAAAACTCACCTTGTAAGCAGTGCAGCCCCCACAACATGGCCACAACATGAGTGGGGACGTGCCTAGCTATTTTTCTTCATCTGGACATGGTATGACAGGCATTTGCTGAGATTTCTGAGGGGAATGGGCTTGTAAACTGTCTGTATATGACATCTTTACAATGTGCCTGTTGTTGTGTACCTTCAAATCACTTCTGACTTTTGGCACCCTTAAGGTGAACCTATCTGAGTTTTCTGAGTCTGAGACAGTGTGACTTGTCCAGGGTCACCCAGTGGGTTTTTATGGCTGACCAGGGATCCAAAACCCAGTCTCCAGTCATAGTCCAACACTTAAACCACTTTGCTATGCTGTCTAGAAGAAAATAGCTGCTCATCCTCCTGTTAACCAGCTACATGGAAATGGCCATGTTGAGGAGGACTGCACTGCTAACAGAGTGAGTAAGGGAGAGGCAATTTGGTCATTGCATCTTTGGAACAGAATTCCAACCTGTGGACCAACCACAAGTGTGAGTTGCGATAACATAAGTCTGTTGTTGTTGCTGTTGTTGCTGTTGTATGTCTTCAAGTCATTTCTGACTTATTGAGACCCTAAGGCGAACCTGTCATGGGGTTTCTTGACAAGATTTATTCAGAGGAGATCTGCCATTGCCTTCCCCTGAAGCTGAGAGAGTGTGACTTGTCCAGGGTCACCCAGTGGGTTTAATGGTTGAGCTGGGAATCGAACCCTGGTCTCCAGAGTCATGGTCCAACACTCAAACCATTATGCCACACTGACTTTCATAGGTATGACACCATCATAATTCACTAGTGGGATGCCAGCCTATTTATTTATGTATTTATTTATTCTCAAATGAGAAATAATGGTAGACAAATGATATGCTTAGGATAACAGGTCCAGGTCTGTTATCCCAAGCATAATCCATATCCCATTTGTGTCCCTTTACTTTTCATCTGAGAATGAATGTGAAAATAAATCTGTACCACATCCATGTGCCTGGTTAGCACTGTGATGTCTGAGGGCGGGACAGTTGCTGTTGTAGCTCTTTATGCTCCAGAGAAAATTATGCATATTGAGGTACTGTTTTGCAAGAACTACAAAAAAACTTTACCTAAGTCTGCATTTTGCTGATTCTTCTACTGCTGTTGATGGTTATTGATTGTTTCTATGTATCCCCCCCTTCCTTTCTTTCTTTCTTTCTTTCTTTCTTTCTTTCTTTCTTTCTTTCTTTCTTTCTTTCTTTCTTTCTTTCTTTCTTTCTTTCTTTCTTCTTTGTCTTCATCTTAACCTTCTTGGTTTTGAATATCATTTTTACTCTATATACATTCTATAAAATGCATTTTATTATTTATAAACCAATGAGAGTTTTTTTTGGGGGGGGGGGTTGGGATGAAGTAGCCTAGAATTTTCTTAAGTAAACCTGGGTTTGAATCCAGTTGCTAGCACAATCTAGTATACATGCATTAAAGGGTTTGCACAAATGTTGACCTACCATTCAATGACTTTATCAGGAGGTCTATTCTGGTTGGCATTAACCAATAGGGCTTTATGGTTCCAATAACTGACATTAAATAATAGATGAGCCTGTTTAAGCTCTAAGATCTTCAGGAGAGGCCCTTCTCTCTGTGCCACCATCATACAGTTCTGATTGAACTACTAGATGGTGAAGTCAAGACTCTTGAGGTGCATGAAAAATCAGAATGTAACCATTAATTTGAAAAATTGAATTAAACAGAAGCCACTAGTAGTTACTAGCTTTGGTTTTAAAATTAAAGCTATTTTCAACAAAGGAAAGGACAGGGTGCCATCTTCTGGCAATTTTAATAATTGCACTGTGTATGTGGAAATGAAACAATCACTTGGATTCCACCTGTGAAAGTACTTCTGTCAAACCACATTTTCTGCTGTTTGCTTCATATTGGAGGCATTTGCCTTCCTATAATGGAGATGTCCTAAATGTCAACAGCATCTGCCCAAATTTGACATTAACTCACAATTACTCACATAGTCAATTTATTCCTTGTCTTTCCTGCTAATCCTCAGTTGAGAAATATATTCCTCAGATTTATTAACTGGCAGCTTAATCCTTTGCACTGGGTTTATCTGCACTGCATATTTTGTGCCATAGTTGGTAAAGTTACGTCTTGCACATGAGAAGAAGGGAAAGGCAGCTGCAAACTTCAACATATTAAGGTGTGCTACAATAATGCAGCATGATGAATAATTGTCAGTTTCTTTCTCTAGAACTGATTAAACATGATAACTTTTAGGATGCTGCATGAGAGATCACTGAACAAAACTAATGTTGCTTTGCAGACAACTATGATGTGTCAGAGAGGTAATATTCCTCCTGCCTTAGCTAATATATCTGTATCCCTCAGTTAATAGAGTAGATGTGTTCCTGAACATTACTTCTTTAATAACAACAACAAAAATTGAATACCAGAGGCAGAAACAATGTAGAAGTAATAGGAATAGATTTCTACAACACAAAAAAGAAGAGCAATTCAACATTTTGTGAAATTATACAGTCAGATAAGTAAGCAAAAAATATTTTGAAACATCTACAGACTACCTGAAAGCTTCTTTAGGGATATCTGCCTTGCCTTTTTCTTTTATCACAGAGCATCTCAGTATAGAAGAACTACGAGAACAGTTATTTGAGGCATCTGTTGAAAGACTACAGCTGACACAATGAAAACTTGAGCTCTTCTAACCATGTGTATCAAAAAAAATTCATAAAAAGAAGCATCAGTCTTATTGTCTTCATTAACTGAGGTATGAATGTACTTGCAAATAATCTAGGCATATTACAATACCTCCTTCCACTTTTACTATGGGGTGAGGACCAGGGTGTCCTTGCCTCATTATATAACCCCGGAAGGGCTGCTACTAGATCTCTCATTCTTAATTCAAATCACCCATTAAATAAAATAACTAAGATGGAGAATTGCACTTCTGGAAGCCACCAGAGGGCTTGATTTCAGCCTAAAACAAGTGCTTAACCTTATTTTAAGCCTAACTCACTTTTTATTTTAAACCTATCCCAGAATCAAGAAGGGGAAGGAAGGATCCATAGCAGTTTGGGGTGATAAATGAGGTGGCTGTAGCCCTCAGAACCTCCATAACTGCCAACTGTCCTTCAATATTCTTTCTTCACAAGGATAATGTAAATCTGGCATGGGAAACCTGTGGCCCTCCAGATGTTGTTGGACTCCAGCTCCCATCAGCCCCTGACAGACTGGTCGGTGGTTGATAATAATGGGGGTGGTGCAGTTCAGCAACATCTGTAGGCTTACAAGTTCTCCTTCCCTGCTGCAAATGCTTGCTTCTTAGCATCTTACTGGTATTCTGGGGCATGTTGCCTGCAAGTGCTAGAGCTAATATGTAGCCATCATAGGACGTTATCACACGTGGGCCACAAAGTGATAATAAACTGGAAATGACAAATTCTGAAAATAAACTGAAAATAAACCTTGATTCCACAAATGGTTTTAACACGTAATTACGTTAATTGCGCAATTAAGGAAAGCTCCCCCTGAAACCGCCGGCGCTCCAAGCAGGACCTCCTCGGAATGCCAGCTCTCCGAGGGGGACCTCCTCGGAGCACTGACCCTCTGCGCTCTGAGGAGGTCCCCCTTCCAAATACGCATTTGCTTTCCACACTATGGCGATTTTACCTAAATTGTGCATTTACCTTCATGGCGCATTTGCATTTCCTCCAAACAACCGAATTTCAAAAGATCTCGGTTAACACCAGTTTCTGTCCACTTTCTGTGTGACGTCGTGTGAAAACATGGGGCACTAATCCAGTTTCTGTCTGGATTTTGTGTGGATTAACTAGCAGATTTGCCCCCGTGTGATAACGTCCATAGTTGAGAATGCTCTTGTTGTCTTATGCTGGAGTAACAGGAGGCATGCCAACACAACTACTTTACTGGAACTTGGCCATAGCAGGTATTCAGTACCTCAATGTACAACACCTTTCTCTCCAGTTGCACACTGGCAACTGGGTGGTGTACACCCCCTCATCCAGTTACTGGCTAGGAGTCTGGAATTGCACTCTGCTACTGTCTAAAGGAGCACATATTAATCTCTCAGGCCTCCAGTGCAAGTATGCTGGTGGAGTTTTAAGCTGTGCATTGTCAAATAGAATCTTGGTCAAGTGTGTAGTAGCTGTTAAGAGTCTTATTCTGTATGATTTTCACATTTTAAGGCATGAATGGGCAACTGTGTGGGGGCCATAGCCCAAGGGCTGTTGCCCAGAGCAAACTGAAACACCCCCACTTTCCTTTGCTGTCCATCACAAAATGGTGACCAGAAATTGACATCGCATCCATTCTTGTCATCATTTTTAGAAGTGCTGGAATTAAAATGGAGATATTTGGAGGTAGTGGTAAGTTCTATTGGTAGGAGTGCTTTTGTGTGTTTTCACATATGGGGGGGGGGCTTTCTGTAAAGTTTTCAGGTTAAGGTGTTTGGTAATTATGCCAATTTTTAAATGAAGCAGGGTTTGGGAGGTTTCTGGAGCAGCATAACTGGAGTCCAGGGCCTGCATGCCACACTTTCCTCAAGCCTGTTTTAAAGCCATTTAAAACACAGAGTGACCACATGTCATAACCACAAAGAATGAGAAGGCACTGCAAAACATAGGATGTTCAAGAAAAATGTAGGACATTACAAAAATAGAAGCTAAAAACACTAATATAAATATAGATTCATTTTATATGGTTTATTTATAGCAATATTAAGTAAGTAAGGTGAAGGTATTCCCATTGACAAGGTTGTCCGACCATAAGGAGCGGTGCTCATCTTTGTTACTAAGCCAAAGGGCCAGCGGTTGCCAGAGACTACTCTGTGATCAGGTGGCCAGCATGATTGCACAGAACGCTGTTTACCTTCCCATCAAAGTGGTACATCTACTTGCATTTGCATGCTTTCAAACTGCTAGTCTGGCAAAAGCTAGGACTAGTGACAGGAACTCACCCCATCACGCAGCACCCAGGCCTTGAACTGCCAACCTGCCGATCTTGCAATCAACAGTCAGCATCTTAACCACTTGAGCCACTGCATCCCTAGGCATCCTAATATGTAGCAATATTACATATACTGTATTTTATTATGTATTGAACTGTATTTTTCTGATGAACCTATCCTTTTTAAAATCACGCCTCCCCATCCCTAGTTTTTGCCTCTCCTGCACCTTCTGTTCTTCACGGGTTCCTTCTTACTCTCCCCCTCCACTTTGCTTGAGTTCCTGAAATAGAAAAAAATGCAGTCTTGGCTGTCTTGGCCCCTTTGTGTGCATGTTCCTCCACTCCTGTCAGTGGTGTTCCTGTACTGGGTGCTTCCAGGGGGTGGGACTTCTGGCCCCATACTTCTGGTGGGGTTTCTGGGGTGGAGGTGGCAAAAAGGACCTGGGTGGCCTGGAAAAGGCCTTGTGAGGGCCTTGGAGGCCCCCAAAAGACCCCGGGCAGCCCAGAAAAGGCCCCGCATGGGCCTTGGAGGCCCTGAAAAAGCTTCTGGCAGCCCAGAAAAAGCCCTGCGTGGGTCTTCGAGGCTCCAAAAAAACTCCTGGGTGGCCTGGAAAAGGCCCTGCACGGGCCTTGGAGCCCCGAAAAAGCCCTGGGCAGCCTGAAAAAGCCTCAGGCGAGAGCCTTGGAGGCCCTAAAAAGACCCTGAGTGGCCCAGAAAAGGCCCTATGTGTGTCTTGGAGGTTCCAAATAGGCTCTGGGCAGCTGATAAAGGATGTGGGGAGCTGACCACTGGGCAGCTCAGGATGTGGGCAGCTCAGGATGTGGGGAGCTGACCACCCCCTCTTGTTTGATGTCACCTCCGTTCCGGGGTGTCACCTGGTAGGGCCGACCCCCCCCCCCACACCCAGTGACGCTACTGTCTCCTGTCACCCAGCCAACCTGTTCTCAGTGCATGCCACTTTCTCCTAGAGCTGCTTGCATGTATTTGTATTTATTTCTATTTTTAAAATCAGGCTCCTGTGCCAGTTACAGCCTATAATAAACCTTGATTTGGGGTTGCTTGGTACTATTCTTTGTAATAGTGGCGGTAGCAACAGTAAATCTGTTGAGGTACCTTTTGCTTGCCTTCTGAAACACTAGATAACAGTAGGATATGTTTTATGGCCAGAGGATATGCCAGAGGACCCCTGAAGAGATGGGTAGTCTCTTTTGTTGGTGGGTGGGTGTATTAAAAAATAATCCATACCAGGTGTCAAACATGCTCAAAATGGAGGATGTTTTTGAATTCTGCCCAGTCAGGTGGTTTGTTGGAAGATCTTTGCATTGTTTTTTTTGTGGGTTTTTTCAGGCTGTGTGGCCATGTTCTAGAAGAGTTTCTTTCTGATGTTTCGCCAGCTTCTGTGGCTGGCATCTCATTCCCCTCTTATTCAAACTAACCATATGACTTAGGTCACTCTCTTTTTGGACTAACAATTCTTTTCTCTCAGGATTCTCAACTGAGCTGTTCTATCTTCCTGCTTTCTTAAAGATGGTGAGATAATTGTTTCTCTTTACCTAAACCATCACTAGTTAGATTAGGATTTAGTTTTTTGTGTAAATATAGAATAAAGCCATCATTGTTTTTTGAACTACAAACTACATGTTTGTTGTTTTTGAGTCAGTCTTATTTCTTTAGGGAAGCATAGTTAGGCAAAGTTACTCTTCTGCTACTCTGCTAATTTAAAGTCAGACTCTAACAGGCTTGGCTTTTGATATTTAAATATTTTTGTTTCCTTAAAAAGGCTGAAGCCTTAGGAAACTTAAATTACCCCACAAGGTTGAAAGGTAGGATGTATGCAGGAAAAGGAGAACATCTGGTCACTCTTGAGTCAACATGACAACTTGTGGCAGTGAATTCCATATTTTAATTCCATATTTTGTATCTTCAATTTGCCTTTGCTGTTCTGAATCTCCTATGGGTACACTATATTATTTTAGAAGAGCTAAATTAATACTGCTAACTTTGCATTCTCTTTGCTGGTAATTCCCCACCCCAACATTGAAAGGTCCAAAGTAAAACAAATGCATCTGCTACCATCATGTCTAGTTTGGTACTTAACTGTTGCTACTGTTGACTTGGTCTTATTCCAAATAAAGGTAGGTATCATGGGAAGCAGGGCTTTTCCTAGGCTTGCTATTCAGCAAACAAACTGTCAGGAGGTATCGTATTATATTTATTCAATCACAGTCTCTAGTGTGCCAGGCATCTTGTACCTTGACAGGTATTCTTTAGCATGTCTTTCACAAACACAGGGTTTGGCTTGTATGACTGGTTTGGCTTCCCCTTCTTGCTTCAACAGCTATTTGGGATTTAAGGGCAAAAAACAAGAAACAAAAAGCCACAACATCCCAATACAGAAGTGCTAAAAATGCACAGCAAATCACAAGAGGTAGAACAAGATGGACCAATCTTGATTCAGGGGCATGAAAATTTGACATGGAGCTATTACTCTGACATTTGATTAATCCAGCCTTCCCCAACCCAACACCTGTAGGGGGCACTGCACTACAACATCCATCACAGCCATTGCCTGTGCTAGCTTGGGGTGATTGGAGTTGTAGTCCAACATATCTGGAGGGCATGGAGAAGGGAGCTGTACTTAACTATACTCATATCTGTGTGGGTGGTGGATGGAAACAATTTATGGAGAGAGTCTAGATAATTTAGTGGCATCTGTTTACAGAGAGTCTCTTCAGTTTAACAAAAAGGAAAGAGCAAAGATACCCATGAGCAAAACCAAACCAACCAACCAACCAACAACAACAACAGTAAAACCAGGCTTGGATCATTAGAATTTAATTCCAAAGTGGGATTTTTGAGAGAACAGGACCCAGAAAACTTCAGCAGGCTTAGCATTTGTGTGTGTGTGTGTGTGTGGACCAAAATGGTTCCCAAATCTCCATGGCCACATGTAGAAGCCACAGGATTTGTACTAAGAGTATGAGCCAAGATGAAGTCTGCAGACTTGAAGAAATCATATTGAGAATAATAGAATCATAGAGTTGGAAGAGACCACAATGGCCACCCAGTCCAACCCCCTGCCATGCAGGAACTCTCAATCAAAGCATGCCCAACAGATGGCCATCCAGCCTCTGTTTAAAGACCTCCAAGGAACAGCCCTTACTGTCAGGAAGTTCCTCCTAATGTTTAAATGGAATCTCTTTTCCTGTAGTTTGCATCCATTGTTCTGGGTCCTGTTCTCTGGAGCAGCAGAAAACAAGCTTTCTCCTTCCTCAATATGACATCCTTTCAAATATTTAAATGGGTTATCACATTACTGCTTAACCGTCTCTTCTCCAGGCTAAACATACCCAGTTCCCTAAGTCGTTCCTTATAGGGCATGGTTTCCAGACCTTTCACCATTTTAGTCGCCCTCCTTTGGACATGCTCCAGTTTCTCAACATCCTTTTTGAATGGTGGTGCCCAGAACTGGACACAGTATTCCAGATGACACCATAATACTAGCAGATAATAAAGACTTGGTACAATTAGTAAGGAAAGTCAAAGAAGAATGTACAAAAGCAGGCTTAATGTTGAACATTAAGAAAACTAAAATAATGACCACAGATGATATTAATAAATTCAATATGGTTGATGAGGACACTGAAATACTCAAAGACTTCCCATGTCTTGGATCAATCATTGATCTGAACAGAAAGTGCAGTCAAGAAATCAGAAGAAAATTAGGACTAGGAAGGGTAGCTATGAAAGAACTAGACAAGAATCTAAAATGCAAATATATACAACTGAACACTACTGTGACGATTATTCATGCCATCATATTTCTCATCACTATGTATGGTTGCAAGAGCTGGACAGTGAAGAAAGCTGATAGAAAGAAAATCAACTAATTTGAGATGTGTTGGAAATCAGTGGATGGCTAAAAAGACAAACAAATGGGTACAAGAACAAATCATATCTTAACTTTCCCTAGAAGCCACTATGACTAAATTGAGGCTATCATACTTTGGAAACATCATGAGAAGAAATGACTCATGCTTGGAAAGGCAATAATACTTGGACAGATAGAGAACAGTAGAAAGAGAGGAAGACCACACACCAGATGGATGGACTCAGTCAAAGAGGACATGGCCTTAAGCCTGCAGGAACTCAGTAGAGTTGAGCATAGGGTGTCTTGGAGATGTGCCATTCACAGGGTCACCAAAGATCAAAGTTGACTTAAGGCATTTAACAACAACAGTATATCAAACACACATCCCCCAGTGCTAACTTCTGAGTCTGCCCATCAAGAAAGACTGGAACTACTATAAAAAGTGCCCCTGAGCCTCCTCTCAAAGAGGTGACTCAAAAGAATACATTGGTCAATGGTATTGAAAGCCACTGAGAGGCTTTCCAGCAGAACCAACAGGGAGAGACTCCCTCTGTGCATCCTCTGCGTAGGTCATCTATTAAGGCAACCAAAGCTGTCTCTGTCCCATAACCAGGCTTCAAATCAGATTGAAATGGATCTAGATAATCCATTTCATCCAGGAATGCCTGGATCTAGGAGGCCACCACACACTCCAATACCTTGCCCAAAAAAGGGATTTTGGAGACTGGCCGATAGTTCTCCAGTATGGTGGGATCCAGGGAGGATTTTTCAATAATGGCCTCACCACAGCTTCTTTAAGGCAAGATTGAATCCTGTCCTGCTGTAGTGAGACATTCACTACCCGATCTGCCAGTCCCCTTCAGGCTGCTTTCAACAGCCAGGAAGGGCACGGGTCCAATATGCATGTGATGGTTATCATGTCTCCAAGCATCATGTCCACATTTTCAGGTTGCACAAATGGAAGTGTATTGAATAACACTGGACAAGCAGGGGCCAAGATTACCTGTATCAACTACAGAATTTAAGAATTGATCTGAGCGATTTTATCCACAAAGTACTCTGAAAACTTTTCACAACTGGCTGCTGAGTGGTTTATATATTATTATTGCAGGGCAGAATGTAAAAGGGCCCTGACTACTTGAAACAGTTCTGCTGGATGACACTATGCAGATGAAATGATGATGGTAAAAAACAATAATAAACCTTCACTGTCACCATTGTCATGGCATAGGCTTTCCAATGAGCTCTAGCTCACTTCAAGTTTTTCACCATCATCACTCTAGCCTCCATGCCACTCATTTCATCACTGACAGCTCCCTAGTGAACCAAGCTGCGCACTTGGCTCTGCTGTGTGGGAGGAAATGCTCAGGAGCAACTGTGTTCACTGCCTTGGCCATTTCCCTATGCTAGAGGTCAGCCAAGCTTTGAAAGGATCATCTGCCAAAGCAAGAGAAAACTCCCCAAAGTCATAAGGAACCTATCTAGATCCAATATGCCTCCTGGGGCAGACTACCTTAACTGTGTCCCCTCCACAGAAGGTTTGAGTTCCAGTGAGTCTAAAACCCACCATGTACTAATCTGTCCATGATAACAACAGAACTATAGAAGGTTCATTCACCATCATCCCACTCCACACAGAGAACTAGGTCCAGAGTGTGTCCTTCAACATGGGTCACACCAAATACTACTTGAGACAGAACTATGATTGTCATGCAGGACATGAAGTCCTGACCTGCTCCTAACTGAGCGGTCTCTGTATAGAAATTAAAGTCCCCCAACACAGCTAGCGAGGGGGCTCCAGTGCCACTGCTGAGACCAAGTCCATCAGCTCAGGAGGGAGACTGTTGAGCAGTGGGATGATACACCAACAGAATCCCTATTCTGTCCTGGCCATCATTTTTAAGTACACACATTCATACCCTGCAGACTGTGGACAGGGCACCTGGTGAGGGAGATGGCATCCCAATAGACCACTGCCATTTCACCCCTCCTGTCCCCCAGGCCTTGTTGGCTGCTCTACAGAACACTCAGGTGGGCAAAGTTGGTATTAGATTTCACCTCAGCATTTCAAATGTCCATACAACTTCTTTATAGACAGTAATTCGGTGTACTCTCCATTGGCTTTATTCAAAGCATGCACCTCTTGTGTTGTTTGAGAGCAGGAAACATGGCAATCTCCATATCAGAGGTGCTGGTAATGAAATTAAGGTGGCCCAACTAGGCAGAAATAGTCAATTTTTCAATGTGAACAGGCAAATTATAAATGTTACCTAGTGGTCAGAGGAGGATGGATTCCTCAGTGTAATGTAGTGGTAAATATTTCAGGTATTATCCAGCCCTGCCTTAGAATTCTTACTTTTTAAAAAGCTGTGACTACTACTCTAGAAGCAAACAGGTCACCAACAAGGAGTGGTGTCCCTACAGCTTCATCAGTTCTGGTATTGAGCGGTCGTTTGCTCAGATTTAAGAACCAGTTGCACTGCACTAGGTGGAATCCTAGTGATTCTGTCCCCTGACATCTTTTGTGGTAATTGCTGCATTTCCATTTTTTGCTGCATGCATTGGAGGAGCTGTAAGGTAGCAAATAACTCCTTCCTGTAAAGATGGGAGAGAACTTTATTTTGCTTCACAGTTGGGGGAAAGCTTCAAAAAGTTACTCTTTGGACTATACTTCTCAGATCCTTAGACACCATGAGTTGCAGTTTGGAAAAATGTAAATTTTCATACACTACATTTTCAAGTTCTGGCTGGAGAAGACCCAGAAGTAGTCTTTGCTTACCTCCCTCTCTTATAAATATAAGTCTCAGTCTTCACAGATGGAGAAAATGAAGATAAAAGCAAGTAAGAAATTTCAACTCAGGCTAATATGGAAATAGTGGAAAAATCATAGGCAAATTCCTCAGTAGCTACCACACCCTTTTCAGCTGTACTTTCTGGAAGCAAAACAGGACTCACACACTTGTTTGCTGGTGTAAGTTAAGCAGGGCATGAAGGCAGGTGGGGAAATAATTCAAGAAACAATTTCTCAGTATCATATTGCACAATATATTGCCAGAAAATGCCAAATCATTAAATCCAGAAAAGGGGATGGTTCACACATAATGTTCATTGTTTTACTATCATAATTGTACCTAACACTTCAATAATGAAGAAACAATTTCAGATATAGGCTGTTGCCACACTGCAGAATTAATTTAGCTTGACACCACTTTAATGGTCCTGGCTCCATCCTGTGGAATCCTGGGATCTGTAGTTTGTTGTGGTACTAGAGCTCTGACAAAGGAGGTTAAATAGTTCACAAAAATACAAATCCCAGAATTCCATAGCACTGAGCCATGGCAATTAAAGCAGTGCCAAACTGAATTAATTTTACAGTGTAGATGCAGCCATACACAAAACCCCAAAGAAA
The DNA here is from genome assembly GCA_020142125.1 of Phrynosoma platyrhinos. NCBI lineage: Eukaryota > Metazoa > Chordata > Lepidosauria > Squamata > Phrynosomatidae > Phrynosoma > Phrynosoma platyrhinos. The sequence goes on along the minus strand of CM034706.1, from coordinate 123,547,885 downwards.
ATGTCCAGTCACCTGCCACCATTCCAAAAGTCCTCAAGTGATAAATAACCAAGTATATTTAAATTATTTAAAAACAAGAATATTCTGTCCATGTGTGAATATTCTATCCTTCCCCCCTGAGCTGAAGGTGGTGTACATTGCTCTCCTATTTCCCACTTGATCCTCACAACAATCCTATGAGATAGGCCATGCAGAGAGAAGAATGACTGGTTCTCAGTCACCCACAAAGATTCATGGTTAAGTGAGGACTTAAACAGGGATTTCCCAAGTCCCAGTCCAACAATTTATCAGATAAATTTCCTCTACAAAGCAGCTATAAAAGGAATGTCCAGGTGGGCAACAAGCAAAGGCAAGCTGTAGAAATGAAAGAAGGGAAAAACAGAAAGGAAGAGGGAGTGAATCAGAACAAAAAGCCCAAGTGTGCCGCAACGAACAGCCCATTATCATGCTGGATGATATCCAAAAGGGACTCTTCCTAGAAAGCAAGCATCATACATGCTATGTTTAACACATGCAACTAGTTCATTTTGCTTTTTACTCCAGACTAAACACACCTAATCTCTGTCCCACATCTGGACTGGCACATGTGCTTGAGGGTGATTTAGATTCCCAAGAAAATTCCCTACTTTTTAAAATTGTGTGTAGGAGAAGAATAAATTTTCAAAATCAAAACCAGAGGAAGTGGGAGGTTTAGAACTCTCATACACAAATCCAATGGCTCTGATCCAGATTGGGGCTATACATGCTTCCACTAAAGTCAAAAGAAGTATGGCCTCAGGTTGCAGGCCATATGTTTAATGTAGTGTGTAGTTTGACCCTCTCTGGATGGCATAATTTAGATGCCATTAAAAGCAGTAACTCAGAAGACATTCTCACCTTAGAGCAAAAGCTGGTAGAATTTGGTGGATAAAGTTCAGCATCTTTGATAGGTACTCTATAATTCACATTAAAACCTAGAGTACATTCACTGCAGCACTGACATGAAAGACACTATTTGCCACTTGACCAGAGGATTTCACAATGGGTCATGTCCCCATGCTATTTATAAGGAGGTGAGTTACAGTTACCAGGGGCCTTATCATACCTTGCATCATGGTACCATGTACCATAGCATTATAGCAATGGATTGATGCTGCTAGCACCTCTGCCTAACCACATGACATCATTTTTGAACTATTATTTTCCTACTGGAGACTGTTGTAAAAACATTTCTTTACTTATGAATATCCATTATTGACCACCTTTTCTGCAACTATTCTAATTGAAATTTCACTTTAACTCCCTCCCTCCCTCCCTCCCTCCCTCCCTCTCTCTCTCTCAATCTCTCTCTCTCTCTCTCTCTCTCTCTCTCTCTCTCTCTCTCTCACACACACACACACAGTAAGGAAAAGCCAAAACAGTCTTACACTTAATCTGGATGGAGACAGACCAACTAGGTAGATCAATCGCTGCTGACTTTCATTAATTAGTGAGGTATAATCTATCCTGCATAGAAGTATAAGGGGGAGTCGAGGATATGCTGCTTACTGTTAAAAGTAAGATTGCTAATGATTTATATTTTTTCTCTCTCTCTGTGAATGTGTGTTATCAAAATCTCTGTGTCTGTGCAAACTAGGAAAAGGGGCAGTACTTGCTGGGCAGTGCCAAATAAACTGTGCACAAGCTTTTAGCATGAAGGAAGGCTGCAATGATGAGAAGTTTCCTGCTACTATGCTGCTGTAATTCCCACTTTGTCCGCCTTGTGTCATAATGTTCTAAATTAATAAAAGGGCTTTATTAGCTATTGACAAAGTTTTAGAAGAAAAAACTAGAGTTTTAAGAAGGGAAGAAATGAGAAAGGGATTGTTTAGCTCCTCTTGTTCATACATTGCTTTTCTGCTTGAAATTGTTCAATGATCCGCCCCTCCCCAATTTTATTGATAGTTCTGATGTCTAGAAAAAGACATCAACAAAGAAATAAATCTAGTGGACTTTTAATTTTTTTTAATCTGGCAGTGATGAGAGCAAGTTAGATAGGTACCACCATGGAGATCATTCTACAAGAACAAGCACCATCATCAAGAACACTATGCTCCTTTATGTCTGGTGAGGTGAACTGGAGTCCTCAAAAGCCTTTGTCAAATAAAATGGGTTAGTCTTTAAGGTGCCACAAAAGTCCTCCTTGTTTTTTTTGCTACAACAGACTAATATGGCTACCCTGCCACACCCCACCCCACTGTACCCTATCCCACCCTACTCTATCTCAACTACCCCAGCCTACTCTGTTCCTTGGTAACCTGATTTAACTGAAAAGCTGGGCAAGAAAGAGTGTCATATGTGCAAAGCTGGTCCTTAATATCCTAAACCCTCACAGTAACTATTGGTGCTATCAGATTTCTGCAAGGTAATTTCCCAGCAGATTACAATATAATTTAGGTGCTGTAAAAGTAATAAATTGTGATGATTTATGCTAAGTATTTATGAACCTTAAGTGGAGTGTTCAATTAATGAAGGGATTTATGCAAGACTCTGTTGAGATATAAATCCCATGAGTTTCTACACAAAAGTAATTCCTGCTGAATACAATGGGACTTATTTTTGTGGAAGTATAATTGCAAGCTAAGTCTGCTATTTACTAGAACCCAGTATAGGCTGCAATCTAAAACATATTTAGTAGGGAGTAGACTTCACTGGATACAGCAGGACTTATTTCTGGATAAGCACGGAGAGGATATGTTGCTTTGTTATTAGATTTGGCCTCTGCTGGCTGGATCTGATGTAAGAATAGCTTGGTGACATATTTGGGAATTTTTGATGAGAGAAATCATTCCATTTGAGTGCCATACCTCTGCTCATAGAAATGTGCTGAATTAATGTCATCCTGAGGTCAGGGGGACAAATAACTGGGCAGTGGTCTTGCAGAAGCTCCTTTGAATGCATGGGAGAACACCAGGATTAATGTCTTGGGCACACAAAATCATTGCTTGGTTCTGAAGGTCTTGGCTAGGCTACATTAGCATAGTTTACAGGCAGTGGCATGCATTCTGCAGGTAGTTACACAAGAGTCAAAAAATCAACAAACTGAATCTCAAGTAGAGGGTCACTACAATCCCAGTTCAAACAGATCAGTTTACTCCACACATTTCAGGCTCAGCAGGTTTTCTTTAGGCTTGAAGATGATATCTTCAAGTTCAGACTTATAACTGTATTGACTAAGATTTCCTGGAGGAAAAGATGTTGAAGGATGGCATATTTGTAAAAGAAGTCATAATAAGGTGAACAATATCAGGTGAAGATTCATTTTCTATGGAGATTTTCAGACCTGGAAAAAAAGCTGGGAGTAAAAGGCATACTCCTGGGATAATCGCATGATCGTGCTGAAGATTTTCAGACACATTATTCAGGACTTCTCCAGTGAAGATCCAGGAGTGCTCCAGGAACAAACCTTTCACAGGAAGGTCCCAGAAATGGTTTGTTGCTGGAGCATTCCTGGTTCTTCCCCAGGATAAGTCCTGGATAAGTGCAAGGTTGTCCAAAAATTACGCAATTATCCTGAGAGTATGCCTTTTTCTTCGTCAATTTTCCCCCAGCTGATAATCTCCTATGTAATAAGTATACCCATCACTTATACATCATCCTCATCCTCATCATCAAGTTTATTGAAGAAACAAGGTAAACCATTCATATGAAAGTTTTCCGGCATAAGTCATGTTACAAGGAATGTTGAGTACAGTTGCATGATCAGATCCACTTCCATAAAAGCTGATGCCAAATAAAACTAATTAATAGTCCTTAAAATACCATAAGGCTGTGGTTTTTGCTGCAATGAAGAATCAATATCACTTGCATTTTAAAAAGCTGGCTATGCTTTGACAATCTTATTCCATGATTGGACAGTGTCCTCTACTGCAGTTCAAGGACAGTAAGCTGCCTTAAGATGTCCAGATGCCCCATCCTATTCTTTAAAACGTTGACATTGCTCCCTGCAGCTGCCACCTGAGGCAACTATATCACTTTATGTTATATGCTATGGCTGGCTTTGCTGTTAATTTAAAGAACCTCTGAAGATAACGAGCTTTCTGGAATTTGTAGTAGGCCTAAACAAATATATATATTGAGGCAAAGCTCCAACATGGACTTCAACAAATAAATCAGTGGTGAATTTACATGTAGCAATCAACCAGAGAAAGGTGTTTCTCCATTTTTAAAGCTGTCATTAGACACTCCCTAGCTGTTTAAAACAGGGAAGATAAAAGGCTGACTCCCTTTCTGAAATTCTACAATTTCTACAAATATTGAAGAACCAACTTAATCAAAAAATTATGCAGCAGATA
>CM034706.1:123527847-123543472 GCA_020142125.1 Phrynosoma platyrhinos | reverse complement strand
AAAAAAAAAAAAAAAAAAAGAAACCAAATACTGTGGCTAGGGTGAAAAATAATTGACTCAGAGTTTAAATTTAAAGGTACATGTTGATTAAAAATTTAATTTAAATGTAATGGTATAATAGAATGAAGGGAATCCAAAGCTGTGACATTCAAAATGAAAACATCTGCTTAGCAGCTCAGCTGTATGGTGCCTAAGGCATGTTTACTAATTTTTGAAATACCTTCAGCCAACAAGAAAAGGAGCATGGGTCACCTTTCATTGGTGGAAGACTTCAAGCCCAAGTCTTAGAGAAAAGCAAGCCTGGGCATCAAGTTGGGCTTTGTGACTTGGTGTTTCTTGAGTGCAGTGGGCTAGAGCAAAGGGAATCAGGAAGTGCCTTAAACCATTCCCCTGATGCTGCAGCACAGAGGTGGGAAGATGTTGTTGAACTGCAACTCCCAATAGCCAATGGTAAGGAATGCTGGGAGTTTTGGAGACCCCATACATTTCATAGGGTTTTCTTAGGCAAGGAATGCTCAGCAGTGATGACAGAGATAATGTGACAAAATCTTGAAATAAGCCCAGATATTGCATTATCAATTTTTGACATGGTTAAATGTATTCAAGCTATTAAGGTTTTGATTTTTATTGACAGCAGCAAGATTAATAATACCAAGAAAATGGAAAATTGAAGGTAGTTACCAAATAGAGGAAAGTTATAAAGAATTTTGGAATATTGCTATTCACTATAAATTAACAGGTAGACTTAAACTTTTAAAAGGATTATGGAAAAGGAATGATTTTGAAGATGTATAGAATACATGTGTAGTGTATGTTTTTATATGAAATAAGAGGTGTATGCCTCTGCAAGAGTCATTGTAATTTTGGAAAAGTGATTAATTAAAAAGTACAGTTACCCCTCCATTCTCACAGACTTGAGATCCACCGACTCAAATATTCATGGAGGGGCGACATCTTTAATTTTTATTCCAAGTCAATGGGGTTTGAATATTGGTGAGTCTCCATTTTCACAGGAGTGAGTGGGTTCCAGAATAGATCCCTTGTGAAAAAGGAGGGCCAACTGTATACATGGTACTGGTAGTAGTGTTAAAAAAATGTATGGATATTGTTCTTTTTAAAGGAATACTCTGAGCCTGCTTGGCTTCCAAAATCATCTGTGCTCTGGTGCATTTATGGTATTTAGACCCTTGAAGCAGCATGCCACAACAGCATCAAGACCAATCTGCCTCTGTTGTTTTTCTCCCATTTCTTATCCTCATGTAATAATTCCCTAAGAAAAGTTAGGAAGGAGTCTACCAGAGCTAAGGTGATGGCACTTTCTTAGGACGTTATCACACGAGGCCTAAAGCAGTCCCATCCCCGTCCCATTGCGGTTCCTTTTCAATCCAGAACTTACCAGCATACAGAAAGCAGTATCATTCCGGTATCATTCTGGTCGCGGCAAAATGTAATTCCCAAAGAAACTGGCATTCAAAAGAACGGGGATGATGCCGGATGATGCCGCAATGGGACGGGGATGGGACGGGGATGGGTGCGACGTCGTGTGAAGACACGGGGAAAGGAAGCGCAATGGGACAGGGATGCGACGGGGATGGGCGGGTTTTCTCTGTGACGTCATGTGAAGACACGGGGAAAGGAAGCGCAATGGGACGGGGATGTGACAGGGATGGGTGGGATTTCTCTGCGACGTCATGTGAAGACACTGGGAAAGGAAGCGCAATGGGACGGGGATGCGACGGGGATGGGACTGCTTTAGACCCCGTGTGATAACGTCCTTAAACTACATAAACTTTTGAAGATTTGTTGAATAAACTCTGGATAGATTAGGATCTGATTTCTTCCATTTCCCCCCTCAATGTATGATATGCACTGATATCCTTAAATTTATTGGAGACATTATGAGGTTTTTGGAACCTCCTAATTCACCACCTAATTCACTCTATCTTCATGCTACTCTGGACATTCATACACTGTTGAAGCACAGAAGGCCTTGGCAGATGAGTGAGCAGTGTTCAGAGCTTCCTGAAATTTGCCAGCTGGATGAATAATTAGAATATATTGTACCACTAATTATATTTGTTAAACTTTGAGTGGCTTTCTTAAGGTTAACATACATGTGACCTCAACAGTATGGTTTTGCTTATGATTATGGAGCTTTCTTTCACAAGAAGAATGGTTCTGTCTAATAGAAAGAGATCATAGCATGAGAATTGGAGAGCTTTAAATTTTGGCCTTTGCTAAGGTATTGATCCTGATCAGCTCCTTCATACCTGCAATTTAAACTGTCCCAATCCCATTGAAATGAATGGGGTTTTCTTTGCAATGTAATTGCAGATAGAGGGACCCTGAACTGGACTGGAAGTCCACAGAAACAGGAAGGGGAAAGGTGTGAAAATTCCCTACTTCACCTTTCTTTTATGATAGTAGGATGAGTAGGATGGGTCCCCTGCATTGGCAGTTAATGGGAAACAAACCCGGTCTGCATTCCTTGACAGAGCCATGCACTTCTCACATTTAGAGATGGCTACAGGCAGCTTTAATGCAGGAAAAAATAGAAAGGTCTTTGCTGAACCAATAAAATAAACTGGCAATATTATCTGCCTGGGGATGTTGCATTGTCTGCATGATGTTTGGAAAAGGTAGTAAGACTTTGAGATTAATCAGAAATTATATTAGTTCAAAATATGCCTACACAACTTTTCCTGGCTGTTCTTGATTGGTGGGCACAAAGATGGAGATGCACTCCACAACCCCATATGGCTCCACTTTCCTCCTTGGATTCCCAAGAACAGCTAGAGCATGCCAGACACTCAACATGAGGGCATTGTGGGAAAAGACACGGAATATCTCACTCTACAACATTCATAATATAACAACAACAACAACAACAACAACTTCCATATACAGTGTGTGTGTCTAAACTTGAAAGAGTCACAATATAGCCCAAAGTCTTTCATGCATCAAAGGTATTGAAGGGATATTCTAATATTTATGAAGCCAGGTGGTTTTGCATTAATCAATAGAACAAAATAAACATTTGGAATTTGCTGTGATGGACACAGGCTTAGATGACTTAGACAAATTTACGGAGGTTTGTCTATCAGCAGCCATTAGATGTGTTAACTAAAAGTAGCTCCAAGTCTAGAAACAGCACACTCCCTACGCATACACTTTGGACGTTATCACACGGGGAGCTACAAACAGAAGCCGGCTTTAAAGTGAAAGTGCTACTGCAAAAGCGGATGCAATTAATTAGCTGGCTTTCCCCATGTGAAAACCTCCTGTGCATTTAAAAGAGGTTACTCCGAATGGAAAGTAGGCAGAAACTGCTTCTTTTTTTTTCCAGAAGATTCCCGAAAATAAAAAGAAGCAATTTCTGACTACTTTCTGTTCGGATTAACCTGCTTTTAAATGTGACGTCGTCTGAAAATATACCCGCTTTTGCGAGTTATTTTCAGTTTAAACCCCCGTTTCCTCACAGGATTTCCCCCATGTGATAACATCCATAGTTGATAAGAGTAAATGAGCTTCTATGAGCTTCTTATGAGTTTCTGGACATCCACTTTGAGAAACACTTCTGGGTTAGGAGACTGGACCAGATGATGCTTTGGACTGAATCAGGGTTAGAAAATGGCCATGGGTTGGATGGCATGCTGGCTTCCCAGAGGAAGTTGGTGGGCCTTCCGATCTATTACCATGAATCGCTTGAGTATTTTTTAAAAACAAATGGAAAACTTTTGGTGGTCAAAATTTTCCCCATATCCCCTCGAGGGTGCACAGGGTAATTTTATTATATCTACCCAGCTGCTTCAAGCTCAAGAGACACCCTCTTCCAACCAGGAAGTAAACCAGATGTCAATTTCCACTTTATTTTCTGGTTTTTCTGGAATAAGGTCTCTCCTGAGCTCTATCTTCATGTGTTTGCCCATCCATGTGGTAAACTTGCTGCAGACATTTTAATTTCTTATGCTGTCTGAGATGACAGAACAGCAATTTCTGTCACCATGTCAGGGAGCAGTACTATATTTGTGCCATATTTTTTCTATCATATTTGCATAATTTCCTGGAAACTCATCATAGACTAATGGTTCATGGACCAGAACTGTTCTATGGAATACCACTGAGTACCAGTGCTCTAGGGGGCATAGGGGGCATTGTAGCCCCACTCCAAAGAATCAGTGGGGTGAGGCCCAGAATCTGATTGCTTCAAAACCATCTTGATGGTAGCATAAAACTTATTGGTCACACTGTCACCACCCCTGCATTAAAATGGTGCTTATGTTTGACTGAGTAGGCCTTATGTTCTTATGAACTAGACTTCAGTGCTACTGGTTTCTTTTCATTCTTCTTTCACACTATGCTCTGTCACCATTCATAAATTGTTCTCCCTATTCCATTTTCTGTCTTCAGGTCTGTCCCTTGGAGCCCAGGCTCCCCATTCTGCACTGTTTAACATGGCTTCTGTATAGCATAGTAAAGTACAGAATGAGGATTAACAACAGTAATTTAAAAACAAAGCGAGTAAGGCAGACATAAGCTTTCAGTCTGTATCAAGAATAAGCCTTGATTTGACTTTATGTCTTTATTGTAATTTTGTAGGAAGTGAAACATTCTCCATTTTATTAGAAAAAAACCCTCTATCTATGCTCAACCCTTTCATGCGTTTTGGTCCTTATCGATGAAAGGAGCTCCATTTGTGACAGGCATCGCCAGTATCAAGTTTTCAAATTCTATATAATCTCATTCATTCGAGAAGCAATTCATGAGAATCAAATTAATTTTCAATGGGCAACTTAAGATGGTAACAAAGAAAATAATAATGGCACATTGTGCCTACTCTCAAGATAATGATCAGAAGGGATAGGCAATGAATACATTATCATCCTCAGGTTATTTCATTGCCCACCCACTGATGCTGCCAGTGTTGAAAGGATCCTGGGCAAAATGCCTCCTGCAGGCACCAACACTCACATTTCTAGGTAGCGCTGCCCCTTTGTTTTGCTCCCACAGCCCCCCCTGCATTCCTAGTCCCCAGAGAAGCACTGTTCCTTTTCTTTGTCTTGCTGTCTTCTTTCTCTTCTTTTTCTTTCTTCACCCTTCTCTCTATCTCCACTTTTTCTCCCCACCAATGCAGGCTCTTTTTCAATCCCTGCCCCCATACTTACCCTCCCTCATACTCACTCTCCTGCTCCCTAACCAGCCAGCAGCAACTCTATGCTGTGTCCCCTTCTCTCTTAAATCTAGAATCCACGCAAAATGCAAAGTGAAGCTGGCATCATTGTCCACCATCTTGATTTCCCCAAGTATGCCTCTTGGCCAATGGTGTCGCCCTAGATGTCAACTCAGAGCTCCAAGACATTACACTACAATGTGTCTGACTTAATCTAAAGTTAAAAAGATGCCACTGTCTGAGGGAAGTAAGTACAGGGGATGGGGGAGCAAACAGGGAGCCACTGAATGAGAGGGATGTGAGCAGGCCACCAGTGGGGTGAAGTGAGTATTGGGATTGGGGACTGCATTTTGTCATTCCTATGGGCTGAGGGTGCAGGTTTAGTAGTGCCACTGTCATTGCCACAATTGTGTGCCTTTCTATCAAAGCACCCATGACACTGAATGATGGAGCCTGCAACCAGCAATTGTATCTGATTGCAGGTTTAATCCAGAAGCTCTTACAAGGTGTACAGAACAGCATTGGCTGGTGGCTCCTGTGTCAGTGAGGAAGTGAAACTGCTTTGGATTTTAATCCATGCTTTACTATCCAAGGTGGTGAATCCTAGCCCCCCCCCCCCAGTAGGATCAGCACTTTGAATGTCTCCTTTAAAGTTTGTACTGATGACCAGAGTCCAAAACTCACCACTCTACTGACATCAAAACTACCAGTCACCACTGCTAGAAAGTTTAATCTGATCCACCATGGCTGATCGGTGTTGGGAGGCTTCCTAGACCAGTGAAGCTAATTATCCTGTGTCTCTCTTCTTTTACCAGTATTGGCACACAATTTCTACTGATCTGACTTCTGCCTATCTAACATGTTTAAGACCTGCTGCAATCACGGGCCCTAATGCAAGCCTGTCTGATACTAGAAGCCAAATCTAGGACAAATAGAAAGAGAGGACATGCTGTTAGAGAGAAGGTCATGATGGCAATCAAGATGGGATAAAATAGAACCATGATCTTGAACCAACATCTTAGCAGATAAAATAGGAAGATAAGAGCAAATTAGAGTGAACAGAAATTCCTTTAATCTTCCAACTTCCTTTAAAGTTTATAACATGTCTTTAAAACTGTTTATCATATTTATAGCTTTCCTCTGAATTCTCTCCAATTTGTCTATTTCCTTCTTAAATTATGGCAACATCTTGGATCCATGACTCAAGCAAAGGCTTAATGAATTCCATGTCAAGTGTTAATGTTATCCCATCATGTTTTGAACTGTATGTTTCTGATTGTACATGTCAATAATACATCCCCCTTTTTTTGAACAGGATTTCTACAGGATAATAGAATCACTCACATGGGATATTTTTTTTAGAAGATGACCAGCTGTTGTAAACTTTCAGCTTGCTGATGGTCATTCACTCTATCTCCATCCCTATTGTAGAATATGGTGAGGTAATTTCTATACTCTTTGCTCCATTTCTGTAGCCCGCAAATCCTCCAGGATAAGCTAAGTATACAATTAAATGATGGGCTCAGGGGCTACAACCACCTCCCCATATACCTAGAGGGTGGAACCCATACTTTTTGCTCCCTGTCACCCCAATTTTTCACAGATAAAGGCCATTTACCCCCACTACAGGGTTTGAAAGAAAACTTTGGGGGGAAAACAGACCAACAAAATGCGGCATGTTCCCAGCAGATTGGGGGTGTGGCATATGTACTTTGCATGCCCCCAAGCTGCTGGGAACACACCATGAAGCCTCCTGAGCAAACATACAGCAACAGATTTTCAGTGCTCTGGCAGCGCAGCATTTAAATGGTGCATGCCACAGAAATGCCAAAAAAACTCCACCATGGCAACAAAGGTACCTTTTTTCCCCAGCACAAAAAGGAGCAGTTTTCTGACACTTCTTTTTGAGCTGGGAAAACACTGGATTGGGGCTGTGATGTGCGGTTGCCATGGCCCCAAACCAGTGATCAAAGAGGCAGCCAGAGGCTGCTCTTTTTGGGCAGTCTATTTTACCCCCTAGTCATGTTTTTGCCCTACCAGACTTAACTCTAGGCCGAGAGGTAATGAGATGCAGTTAGACTTCAACTATGAGATATTATTAATGCACCTCTCAAAGGGGGGGGGGGGAATTACTTAAAAGAGGTGGTGGTACAACTACTTCTAAAAAAGCCCTCTCTGGACCCTCTGGACTTCAACAACTATAGACCAATTTCAAATCTCCCTTTTCTGGGCAAGATGATCCAGAGGGCAGATGTCTTCCAATTCCAGGCAGTGCTTCAGTGGTTCCATTCCAATTTCTTGAGCAGGTTCCAGATGGTGGTGTTTGGAGATAGCTACTCTTAAAAAAAAGGAGCTGTTATATGGCATATCATAAGGTGCCATTTTATCACCAATCCCCAACATCAACATGAAACCGCTGGGAGAAATCATCTGGAAGCATGAGGCAGGTGCTTTGAATGAATGCCTGGAAGAGGTAATGGGCTGGATGATGAAAAACAAATTGAAGCCGAATCCAGACAAGACAGAGGTGCTTACTCTCAAAGGTCCTAACCTGGGTTTGGAGGTGAGTGAATCAGTGCTGGATGGGGTTACACTCCCCCAGAGGACTGTGCTTGCAGCTTGGGGATGTTTCAAATGACAGCTCAGATAGCTGTGATGGCCAGGAGTGCTTACTATCAGCTTTGGCTGATATGCCAGCTGTGTCCCTAGCTAGAGCTGTAGGACCTAAAGATGGTAGTGTACATGCTGGTAACTTCAGGGCTGGAATTCTGCAATGTGCTGTACCTCTGCACTAAGTTCAGAAACCTCATCTAATTCAAAACATGGCAGCTAGACTGATTATTGGAACATCCAGGAATGATTATATTATACCAGTAGTAAAATCATTCCACTGGCTGCCTACATGGTTTGGGTCCAGGCTACCTACAGGATCACCTTCTCCCATATAATCTGCCTGTTACACTTGGATCATCTCATGGACATTTATTCGAGTCTGCCAGGACTAGGTTGGCAACGGTCAACCAGAGGACATTTTCTTCAGCTGCCCCAGACAATGTAATGACCTGCTGGAAGAGATTTGACAGCTGAATACACTGTCTGAATTCAAAACAGCATGAAGACCAGTCTCTTCTGGCAGGCTTACCCAGATGATTTTTAATTTGTTAATTTGAAATGATGAATTTCAAAGTGGGTTGTTTTAATATATGTATATCTTGTCCTTTTAAATTGTATGCATGTCCTTCTAAACTGACGTCCATTTTAATTGATGTGGTGTGTCTGATAGTTATTGTTGTTCCCTGCCTTTATCCATGTGGAGAGGTGGGTAATTAATAATAATAATAATAATAATAATAATAATAATAATAATAATAATAATAATTTCTGATTTTGAAAAAAAAAAAGCCTGCAAAAAAAGATTGTTAAAACAGGTCAATGGGTTAAAATATAATAAAGATTGTTTCCCTTATGCTGCTTATAGAGTGAGAGACATTTTAACATAAAAAGAGGGGTTGATCATAGGAGTAATGGGGTCCTGGGGAAGTGTATGTGGCCCATGGACTCCAGTTTGCACAGTCACAATTTTGACCCCTGGGCAAAGTAAGTTGAGGGGTGAATGGCAGGTTAAATAAAATCCTGGTGGCTAATTTGCAAATGCATTTATGGATGGGAGTGTGTGGCAATACTGGAGTAGCTGTGCATGTGTGTGTGATCAGCCATACGTACCCTCTACTCACCCTTTCTCCTCTGCAATTTCAGTCAGATAGGGAGGAGCCACATTGTGAATGTTTCTTACAAACATACTGCTGGAGCTCTATGGAGGAAAAAGAATATTGGAGGGAATGTCCACCTTCCTCATCTACTTTTCCCCTGGAAAGGACAATTTCCCACTGGTGGCTTCCATTTCCAGTGACTCCACTCTGGGGTTCAGTATGAACTTTAAAGCAGCCATACAAGGTGCAGAATCTATTCTAGATACAGAGTTTCATTCCTTGGATAGCTCCTTCAATGTAAGGTTATAAAGTAATAGTCTAAAATCCAGAATAGACTGGGCAAAGTAGCAAACTTTCTTCAAGTGGGAGCTGGAAAAAGGAAGCAAGGGAGGCAAGCTAGCTGAGTGTTGAATGTATCTAGCTTGAGATCCTACAAAGACTTAACAAAATGCTATTGGTTCTTAGCTTGGAGACTAGAAAGGGAAGCTACTACACTTAAAGTCTACAATCTGCTGATTATTCCCACCATAAAGGAACTCTGTAGGATTGACATCAAAGGTCCATGCTCCAATGCTGTGTTTTCACACCAGGCTTGAAAGTCTTTCAGTCTTACTGTGCTATGAATGTAGGAAAGCTCTCAGTGTGGTTAGACAGTGCCATAGGAATGGAAGGAGCACCAGGGAAAGGGAAACAGTATCTGGAAAAACAAGGCAGTTGGGTAGCAGAAGTAAAGAAGAATGCTTTGGACTTGGAAGTCTGTGTTCAGCCCCAGAGGGTAAGACACTCCCCTCTGGAGGACAGAACACAAGCAATTGGCAGGCAAACCCCAGTAGACACAATGCATTAATGGAGCAGCAGGTCTGAACATTCAATTTTGCAATCACATTGAGAGGCTAGCCTCAAGAGCAACTTCTATAGGGAACAGGCTGGTTTTGCTGATCATTTAATAGTTATGTTGCTCAACAGCTTTTGACAGACAAACAGACAGAGTTCCCCAGAAGAAAGGGGGCCATGAAGCATAGCTTTCTAATGCTTTAACTTAACCAGAAGGTGGGGACATTTCAAGACTGGAAAATATATCCTGCCAGGGCTTTAGATTGGCCAGTCATTACTCTTCATTTGTTTCACTGTTGGGCAGGGATGTGGAGGTAGGGTGAGCACCTGTGCATTATAGATAGTATGGACGTTATCACACGAGGGAAATCTGCTGGTTAATCCACACAAATCCCAAACAGAAACTGGATTTGTGCCTCACGATTTCACATGATGTCGCACAGAAACTGGACAGAAACTGGACCGAAACTGGTGTTATCTGAGATCTTTTGAAATTCGGTAGTTTTGAGGAAATGCATTTGCGAAATTACAGTAATTTTGCATTTACCATAATGTGAAAAGCAAATGAGCATTTGGGAGCATTTCCCTGCTTTCCCCATGGTTCCACGGCGAGCATTCCTCTATCTGAGTATGTGCAAGAAGATCATATCTAGTACATTTACGGGCTTTTCTCACTTGTGTGTGAATGTTAAATGCGCTTACTGTAATTTCACAATTAAGGTAATTACGTGTGAAAGCCATTTGCGGAATCAAGGTTTATTTTTGGTTTATTTTTGGAATGCCTCATTTCCACTTTTTTATCGCTTTCTGGCCCACGTGTGATAACGTCCTATGAAAGAATGGCCAGAGCCATGTTGTAGTATAGTGCCTTTTCCAGAGGAGACTCCTCCATTCCTGAACTCCATCTTTCTTTCCTATTTCCCTCTATCAATGAAAAAAACAACCATAATAGTATCTTTCCCAATCTCCTTTTCTTTACTAGCACATTAACTGTGAACTATCTCAAGCCCCATGTGTGATCATTATTGGAATATACTTATATACACTTTTAATAATATGATTTTTAAAGGTCAGTCATTTGGAGTGATTCTTTCCCATATTTTGAGGAATTTCATATCCAGACAGTATTGGCTGAAGACAATTTTAATAATGTTTTCCCCCTCTTTGCTAAACATTGAAATTAAACTACTTTTTACTCTTCCTTTCCTCATCCCATCTTTCTCTATAAATTAGGCCAGAGGAGGTTTGTTTAGAAGATGCCATTGGTAAGGGTTCTACAGCTGATGATCCTAAAGAAAGGATCATATACTCAGGACATTGGATCTATGTGTTAAATTTAGCCCTTGGGCAATCATAAGAATATTGTTTCACAAACATGCAGAATACCCATTCTTTGCTTATTCATCTGAGGACAGCTGCTATTTAAATCAGTTATAGTAGATGACAATGGCAAACTCCCTCTGAAGAAACCTGCCAAGAAAATCTCATAATTGCTTTGCCTTAGAGTCACCATAAGTGGGAAATGACTTGAAGCCACACAACAAGAACAAACAGAGGACAAAAGGGCCTCTGTTGCGCAGGAGCTAGGATTTCACACATTGTAATCAGAAACCTTTTGTGTGTGGTTGTCTTTAAAACATTTGCTTACATATCCTTCTGGAAGAAAATGGATGCTTTAATCAGTGGTAGATGGTTTCCACATTGATGGGCAGTGAATCTGCTCCAGATTTTAGTCTAAAAGAATTATCCAATGTGTTGAACTCTATCCCCTAAATAGATCCAGCTGATTGTAGAGTTACTTTAAATCTATAAAACTCAGAGAGTATTTGCCACCCCATTGATATGAAAGCCTCTAAAAGTGCTAGTGTGGTGTCCTCAACAATGTGTAAAAGCCATCTTATCTTATCTTTCCAGCAACAGATTGTTCTCCTTGACCAAACCCAGTTAACAACTGAGCAGCTGTATTTTGAATCAGGAAGAGGAGTTAGAACCATCTGTATAAACAGATTGCCAAAACGCTACTTAAAGAAGTTATATAATTTGCCATTACCTCTTACGATCTTACTGCGTAAGGAATAATGTAAAACATGAGCACATTAACAGTTTGAGTATCCTTTCTTTGGAGAGCCAAAATCTGAAAGACACCGAAATCCAAACTTGTCCACATGTTTGCTTTCTGATGGATGGTTCAGTGTACACAAACTTTGTATCATGCACACGATTATGGAAAATATTATATATAAAATTATCTTCGAGCTATGTGTATAAAGTGTATATATTTAGACTTGTGCCCCATCTCCAAGATAACTCATTATATATATGCAAATATTCCAAATTCCAAAAAATAATAAATAAATAAATAAATAAATAAATCCAAAATCCCAAACGCTTCTGCCCCCAAGTATTTTGAATAAGGGATACTCCAGCCACCCTAAAAAAGAAGGAAAACCCCAATGCTCCAAATTAACTTTTTTTTTGCAATGAGTAAACATTAGTCATTATGTAAACATTGTAATTTTTAAGTATTCTCATTAGAATATTAAAAGGTAACATGCCCCTAGTTGCTCAAAACGTAACTTGTTACAAATAGTGTTATTACTCCCAACAAACTTTGAATATAAGTAAAGTGGCAAACAAGAAGAGGTCTCTTTCACATTATGCAATCATTGCACTTTGATACAACTCTAACATTCATGGCTGCATACTATGTAATCCTGAGATTTGTAGTTTCCTAAATTATTTAGAATTTTCTGCATGAGAACTGTGTGTCTCACCAAACTACAAATCTCAGCATTCTGTTGGATGCAGCATTGCATTTAAATTAGTATTGAAGTGCTACAGTTTAGTGTGAAAGAGGTCAGAGAGTGTTCAGGAGTAGAATCAGAAGAGAGAAATTAAAATGAGAGTGAGTTTCAGAGTAATGGTTCTCAATCAGCAGTATATGTTCCACTACTAGGCACAGTATAGTTTAGGTAGGACCCTGACTTTACATAAGAATGACCAAGAATCTGCTTTTTCTCATAATCTCCTGCAAGAGGAAGCATTTTTATCATTAAGTTTGAGCTGATCTCCAGAGATAAAAGCACCCACAATGCTTAGAGCCCATACTTCCCACTCATCAAATATAAATAATATGAATTGATTTTAGGCTCAGCCAAAGGTTTGGCTAGCAGAAACTCCTGTCCTATCTAGCATATCATCCCTGCCCCCTCTTCTATGTTTCCAAGTAGAAGAGGTAGGTCTCCTTTTTCCATGTTGGAACCAAAGGGGGCATCCACTAAACAGATTAATGAGAGAGGGGAGTCTAGATATCTTCTATTTGACTTCATTTTTCTGTCTCTTTCTTGGTCTACGTACTGGAACCTTTTGCTTTCTTCTTGCCTGCAAAGGTCACTTCCCTCTTCTTTCAAGAACTTAGTCATCTCTTTGTTTTCCTTTGTCTGGAAAGAGGATCCATGATGTTCTAACCCCAACAATGGATGCTAGCTTACAACCATGCATGAAAGCCAGCTTCCCCCCCCCTTTAACCTTACAAGAGCATCCAGAGTAGTTTCTGCTGTTTGTACCACAAGCTCATGTTGCATTAGCCCCACTGCACTCTGCTTTATATAGATACCAAATATTCCTACACTTTGTACATACACTTTCATAGAAGACAGTGTCACAGAACACCCTTTAATTAACTCCCTTTTCACTAATATGTTAAGACAGACCTACATTTCTCCTTTATTTAATTTTTACTTTTTGAGAGCAGAATTTGTGGATGAGAGTGAGAGAGAATGAGGCTGACACTTCAGAGCAGAGGATCTGTGGAATCAAGGAGGTAACAACTTGAGAATCGAGGCCCCAAATCAACCATGTGAGTCTATTTTTATTTAAATTTTCTCCCTAAGCTTTGGCCACCTCCAAATAAGTTTTTTAAAAAAAGTCCTTGGAAGTCCCAGATTTTGTTCCTATACAAATTATGTGATGTTTTCCTCACCCTGAAGTATTTCCTAGGCATTCCCAGCATTGCCTAAGACTTTATTTTGACTCTCTAGGTTAGTTAAAATTAACCCAGTACTTTCCAAAATGAGATGTATTGATAACTTGTATGTATGTTTATACTCTTAATCCCCCTTTCCTGCTTCTCCTATTTCACTCCATATTATTATAATTATCATAGAATGAATGAATAGATTTTGATGAAAATATAATTGCTAAAATGTAAAAAACTTCTGTTGCAATTTGAAATGGAAGAACCAGTGGCATCCCCACCCCTGCTGTCACCTGTTCTGCATGGCGGTGTTGCTGGGGTGGTTAGCATCCAAAAGGGTATGCTCAGCCCTCTCCTCTGCCCTCACAATGAAGTCAGGAGGGTCACACTTGGTCTATCTCACCCCACAGTGAGAGGACCCAACTGGGTATCACCGCTCTTCTGGGGTGTCACCTAGTGTGGGCCACAACCCCCGCACCCCATAGTGATACCACTGGGAAAAACAAGTTAAAAAAAGTATGACAAAATATGCAAAGAATTTTGCTTACAGTATACAGATATAAATGGGAGAATGTATGGTCAAAGAGATTTTTCATAAAATGATGTATCAGTGGTATGAGATCCCTGAGAAATTGTCTAGAATGTATAAAGGAGTTTCTAATGTATGTTCAGTCAGTCATAATTTATTATGGTCCATAGACCCAAAATTTAGGCATAATGTATGTTGGAATTGTGAGCAACATCAAGATACATTTTATCATATGTGGTAGCTGTGTGAAAAAGCTTTTACAAATGGGTCCACATACATGCATTCATGCAGAGGGTTTTAAAGATTAATATTAATTAAAACCAGAACTGTTTCTTGTGGGATTATCTGAAGTATAGATGGAAAAGACCCATGGAAAATTATTGCAATATATGACTACGGATACAAGATTGTTACATGTGCAAAGACAGAAGAATTCAACTTTACCTACTATGGAGTGATTGGTGAAATTGACAGACTTATCACAAATGGACAAACTGTCCTGTTTGATTAGAGAGAGGTCATTAGTGGCATTTGTCAGAGAGTGGAATCTTCTTATAGACTGTTTGCATTAAAGAAAGAAAGAAAGAAAGAAAGAAAGAAAGAAAGAAAGAAAGAAAGTTGATTGGCAACCTTAGGTTTTGATGATTAGAAATAATTAATTATTCAAAGATGGGAAATTGTTGTAACAGTAGAAAGTGAAACATAAATAATTATATATTTATATAACTGCTGAAAGGAAGATCAGAAGTCATATTTTTCTTCTCTTTTCATTTCTTGTCTTTTTTCTTTTATCAATTTTTGTTTCTATGTTTATTTCTAATTTTGGTAATTTTTAAATGTACTTTTATAATTCTGAATAATTTAAAAAAATGAATGAATGAATGAATGAATGAATGAATGTAGTTTGGTCACAAACTTGAATATTGTAATTATAAGAAATAATTTACACAATGCTATCAGTGACATTTTACTGGATAAAACAATGCACTTCACAGGATGAAACAATGAGAGAGAGAGACCTACCACAGTAATATGCAATCTATTTTTTTTAAAAGGAATATGGAGACAAAATCCTGTATTTCTGTTTTTCCTGATCTTCCCTGCCCCCACTGTGTTTAAACTTTATTTTTTCCCCAATTGTTCTGTTTTATTTTGATTTTGGCAACCTGGCAACTTGGAATGTCATAGATAGTGGAAAGAGTTCATGGAAGAATCACTCTTGTGATTTGCCCACTTGTTCCTTTTTAAATCCAATTTTCCCTGCTTTTCCTCTTTAAAAAACCAAACAAAAAAAGTGGCATCCTGTTTGTTCAGAAAGTAGTCTGGAAGGGTTCTTGGAACATTCACCCCTCTATTTCCGTCTATTTTTCCTTTCTCTTTTTTTCTTTGTACAATTTTGCATTCCT
>CM034706.1:123514190-123524981 GCA_020142125.1 Phrynosoma platyrhinos | reverse complement strand
CCTTGAATCTTTTACAGCTTATATCGCACATGCTTCTGAAAGTAGGGAGAACGGTGGTGCAAAGTGTCAGTTCTACTCACACAAATGATCTCTCATTGTTTCCTCATACCTCCCACCCTCTGCTTCCACCTCACCCACTCCTGCTCCCTGAGGACAAACAGGAAGAATGGTAAGAGTTCTTGGGAAAAGGCCAAATCTGGCTGAAGATAATTCCTCTCCAGCAAGCTCTGTCTTTTGCCAAGCCAGCTCTGTTTACCATTGTGTTTGCCTTTCCAGCATTGTGTCAGAATGATGGCAATGCTGACAGATCTCAAGCTGGCCTCACCAAGCAAGGCACAAGGTTTTTATAAGCATATCCATCTTGAAAGAGAAACTGTCAGATGAATACAGACCTTGCTGTGAATGATGTTATAAAGGCACAGAGGCTAATGCTAAACATCCATTGCCAGCTCAGAAAGGAATGAGACTGCCCCCTTCCACCCCATCCCTTGCTCCCCACTTCTGGCCCAGCCTGACTACTAGGTGGAAGTATTTCAACATTCAAATCCTGCTTTTGTACTGTAATAAAAATATTCACCATTTTCATCAAAATAATGTAGTGCATTGCATTAAACATTATGACATTTTTAGAGGGATGTTCAGATATTTCCATTTGTTTTATATTAAGTTGTTGAAGTGGCCCACCTTTCTGTAAATTATGCTACACATGGAGTCCAAAGTATCAGATGGTCCCACTTTAAAGCAAGATGGTGCTCTTTAATTAGGCTCCTCATGGGCAATTTACTTATAGACAAGAGCTCTGCAAGATATAAGCATGTGCAAGGGAAAGAAAGGGCAGTTTGGTAATTTGTAATGAAGCAACCAGAGAAATGCAACTTGTGCTTGTTGTTTTGACAAAGCCCTCTCCACTCAGTCTTACACTTCATGTGATAATAGCAACTTTTATAGTTACAGGGAAGTAGTCTCATTAAATAGAGAGGTTCAGAAGAAATATCCTAAGATTCAAGTGCTAACTCATGCTGTGTTTCATGGGGCTGCCTAATATTCTGTTGCCTCTATTGAGACAACAAAAATGCGGGTGAGAGAAGCATGTATTAAAAACAAAATGCTTGTAGCATTCAGATTTTTGTTTTCAAGTGACAGCAGTGACTTCAGTTAATGTTGAGAAATGGGATGGTAAAGAGTTATTTTTAAAGTGTAACTACAATGAAAATTAACTATTTTTAAAATGAAACAATAACAATAACAAAAAGTAACCTACCAGGATATGGCAACAGTAATATTCCATGACAAAGAGAACAGCTCTTACAGTGTAAGTCATCACTTCATGCTTAGGTGTAGAAACATGGAGTGCATAACTGGGAGACTCCAAATGTTTTGGGTTTATAATTTGCACCAGCCCTAGCCAGCATAGGTTATGGTGTGGGATTATGGGAGTTGTAGTCTGAAAACCCATGGAGGGCCACAGTTCTCCTTCCTTGATGTAGAAGTTTCTTCTGGGCAGATTTTGAATGCCTACGGGTCAAGATAAATTTATGTCAGATTAGGCACTGATTAGAGTCATTTGTAGTGTGTTATACAGTGAAACCAACAGAATTATTTCAGTTTTACAAAAGTGCAAATGCTCCAGTGATTTGACACTGTCTATTTTTTTTGTCAGAAATTTCTGCCTGTTTTTTTTTTTAATTTAAATATTTCAAATGGCCACATTGGATTATTTAGCTTCTCTCCCCAGGGCAGCAAGTAAGCAAGCAGTGTGGCAAGAATTAAACACATGAGATTGCTTTAAATGCTTTTTGGAGCCTTGCCAGACCACAGTCAAGGAGAAGCTAGTAGCTTTGTTTCCATCTAATGGTGTTGAAGTGTTTCACTGCAATTAAACATCTGAACATTAGATAGAAACAGTCATTAGGCGGGCTGATACAAACCCATTAGACCATAGAAAATGCATTATATTAAATGGTTAATACTTATACCATGTCTAAAAGGGGAGACAGTTATTATCAGCAATTTAAAACAATTGCCTTTTAGTTTCCAGTGAAATAAACCACTTCAGACAAATATACTGAAGGGTGAAGCATATGTTACAGAACTATCACATTCATGTGGTGAGTTTTCCTTCCTACCTCATCTGTAGAGAGTTGCCATCTCGACAGTGTCAAGGTAAGGACCCTGGGTGCAGATTTAGACCTGGGCTCCCCAAGCCTATAACTAAGGACCTGAATGCAGTAGTCAAGCATTAGGAATATTTAGGGCAAAAGGTCTGACTCCTTAGTTAGATCAGTCTTGGCCTGGGCATGTTGCATGCTCTCTGCCAATCACAGACACCAATACTTCCATTTCTAGGTTGATCATGTGCCTTAATATAGATGAGGGTCAACAATTTAAAAATATGTTTAAAAAAAAAACACTTCCAAAAGTGTTCCTGTGTAGGAAGTTCTGTCCTGCTCTTGCTTAAAGATATAGAATGATAAGAAAGAGGAATGGTGGTGGGGATCTTGTAGCTGATTATGAACAATTAGCACCCAGGCAGCACAGAGAGGAAGTCACCTGATTACTATGGTGAAATATATATTTCCATTTCAATGTCAGTAATTATTTCTAAATGTATATCTATAGATAGAAATGAGCACATGCAAAACTGTGCACTAAATTCCCTCCAATATATGAAGAGGATTCCAAGCCTTGACTAAACAAATTATTCCAGGTAGCTTACTAGGTTTAGGTGCTAGTTATACATACAAATTAATGGCTGCATCTGCACTGCAGAAATAATGCAGTTTGACACTACTTTAACTGTCATGGTTTGTGCTATGGAATCCTGGGATTTATAGTTTGTTGTGACACCTAAGCACTCTGACAGAGAAGGCTAAATATCCCACAGAAGTACAAATCCCAGAACTCCATAACACTGAGCCATGGCAGCTTAAGTAGTATCAAACTATATTATTTCTGTAGTGTAGATGCAGCCAAAGATACAAAGGTTCAACCATATTTTGTGGCTTAACTCATCTCTTTGAAAGTAATGGGTGTATGCAGACTACAGCTAAGAGCCCTGGTGGCGTAGTGGTTAAATGCCTGTACTGTAGCCACTCACTATAAGGTTGTGGGTTCAATACCAGCCAGGGCTCAAGCTTGACTCAGTTTTGCATCCTTCCGAGGTTGCTAAAATGAGTACCCAGCTTGTTGGGGGCAATTAGCTTACAGTTGTAAACCACTTAGAGACTGCTTAGGTGGTATGAAGTGGTATATAAATGAAGATGCTATTGCTGTTGCTATTACAGAGTCTTACATATGAAGTAAGGACTGGCACTGAGTCATTTCTGCCAATTATTTTCTTTCAGAATCCCACTAATGTGAACTCCACAAACCTCTGAGGAAAAGCCACAAAATAAACTCCATGGTTGGTAATGTCCTATTGTCTTGTTTCCATTGTCTTTGTAGTTGGTCATGTAATGTGGTCCCCTGCTGATCGTAGAGCATGCTCACTCTTGCTTTAAATTTTCCTTTGATTTCTTAGATCTTGTGGAAGAGGTCTCTTTGTTCTTCCTTTTTTGTTGCCACCCTCCATTTTTCTGTATTGATTATTATAGTAGTTCTCCTTGTCCCTTCACGCAAGTCATTGACCAGATGCATTCAGGGGTTTGACTATTTCTGTCAACTTTTACTTTTTCTACTTATGGATTCTAAATGCCTATCATTAATAAGAAGTCATGTTCTCATGCATGATTAATTTCCTTCTGGACAGCATAAAATCTTTCTTTTCTAAAAGAGCTTTATTTTTATGGTAAAATAAAAAATTACCTATATAAAATATAGATAGCAAATATGATATACTAAATATTCTTATGAATATAGTCGCCTCTCTGTTCTTATGGACTTGAAGTCCACAGTTTTGCATATTCATGGAGGGTGACCATATGGGGCTTGAATATTGGTGAATCTCCATTTTTGCGTGGGGGTGGATTTGGAACGGATCCCCCATGAAAATGGAGGACTGGCTGTATACCCCAAAAAGAAAAGAAAAGTCCTATTGATTATCTGATTTCATAGGACTTATTTCTCTTTTTTTTCTTGACTTCTGACTATATATTCACTTGTATATCTTAGTGTTATGGACTTAATTTGGTTATCTATTATATACTTTTTTCTATTCTCTTTTACTCCTTCCACCTATTTTTACAGAATTCTGTAACAAGAAACCAATCCTTATCAATTTTCTTTGTTGATTTTTTAATTTAACCAACAGGTTAATTTGTCTAATTCAACCATGTCTATTAACTTTAATAACCTTTCCTTTATTGTTGGAATTTTCATTCTTTTCCAGTTTTGTGCTAGAAGTCATCTGGCCGCAGTTATGTATTAAAATACTTTCCAGTACTTCTTTTTATCACTTTTTGTTATCTTGTTTGTCATGTTTAATAGGTAGATCTTTGGTTTCATTTTACAATTAATTTTTAGTATCTTCTTTATTGTAATATGCATTTCTTCCCAACATTTTCTTACTTTGGGGGAGTTCCACCACATTTGGAACCAGGAACTTGCCATTTGTTGACATTTCCAGCACTTGTTTTGTTCTATTCTATAGATCTTTGTGATTTTTAGTGGAGTTGAATACCAACACTGAGCAATTTTAGTTAATTTTCTTTCAGATCCTGGCAGCTTGTAAATTGTTTTTTTCCCCCCTGGAGTATAGTCACTTTCTAGGTCAATTTCCTCTGATGTATCCAAGGCCTATTTCAGCAGTGTTTCTTTAATCTGATCTTGTTCCAACTGTATTGTTAACAATACTCTATAGAATTCTGGAGTCTTTTTTGTTTCTTTACTGGTAAGAATGTTATCCAACTCATTTCTCTCTTTCTTGAACCCTATTAAATTTAAGTCCATTTTCTTTTTTTAATTGTATATACAGAATTAGGGATTTAGCTCTCCTAATTCTTCCAGTGATTTTATTTTATAGTTATTTCATTGATCCTTTATTAAAATATCATCATATCTTAACCATGCATCTAAAGATTTCCATCTTCATTGGGAGGTCTCCTGTGGTGAAATCCAATTTGGTATATTTATATAAAATGTATTTTTTTAATCATCAATTTTTCCATAGGGATTTCCTAATATAGTGGTCTTTAAATTCCATTTGAACTTTAACAAAGATATGTCAGTCAAAACAAAGATTGAAGCCTTCTAGATTTAAAATTATCTCATTTTCTAGTGTTATCCAGTCCATAATCCAGGTGAAGATACTTGCTTGATAATATAATCTCAAATGAGGTAAGTCACATCCTCCATTCTCTCTTGTGTCTGTCAATGGGCCTTTGCAGACTGCCAGAAATAGTGTAAATTGAGTCCACTTTAACTGCCCTGACTCAGTGCTAGGGAATCATGGGAACTGTAGTTTATTGTGGCACCAGAGCTCTCTGACAGAGAAAACTCAGTATCTCAGAAAAAAAATACAATTCCCATGATTTACTAGCACTGACTCAGGGCAGTTAAAGTGGACTCCATTTGCACTATTTCTAGCAGTCTGCAAAGGCCTAATGTCTTCCATTTAATTCTTCCTTCTACCCCAGATGAAATTTTTTATATCTTTTCACCACAATGAAAAACAGTTTTCCTAAATTATTATTGGCAGGTTTTGGAAGGAAAAGTTCATTTGGGGCAGGATGGCTGTTTTAATTGCTGCTATCCTTCCCAAGAGAGTAAGCTGAAGTTTCTTTCAGCTTTCTTCAGTTTTCCATCTCTTTTAAAAATATTTTTCCATAATGATTTGTAATTATTATTGAAAAGGTTCAAGTTTATTTTTGTTAGCCAAATCTTTAAATACTTTAATCCCCCCCCCAATTTTACAACCTGATATTTAGCAAGGTCCCTTCAATTTGGAGTTATTTTTTGTAAGCAAAACTGTCTTCTTTTAGTTTATTTTAAATCCTGAAAATTCACCAAATTTATTCAGAACCTCCAGCAAGTTATCAATTTGTACCAGGGTATTCTCTAAAAGGATAACTAATTCATCCGCAAATACCCTCAATTTATATTGTTGATCTTTAACATTTATTCCTTGAAATTTGGGGTCTTGTTTAACGTTATTGTTGAGAATATCCAAAACTATTATGAATAAAAGAGTTGACAGAAGGCAACCCTACTTGGCCCTTTCCAAATGTTAATTTCTTTGTTCTTTCCCTATTGGTTATTAATTGTATAGACTATTTTATGTTGTAAATTTAATTCAGGAAGTTATCATGCAGTTTTGTTCTTTCTAATATCTCTACCATGCAATCCCATTTAATATTATCAAATGCATTCTCACCGTTTGTGCAAATGAAGACTATTTACTTTATGTTATCCTTTTCATAATACTTGATAACATATACTGCCATTCTGATGTTCTCTTTCATTTGTCTATTGGGAAAGAATCTTGTCTGGTCTTCATGAATTATAATTATTAGGACCTTTTTAAATCTATCTGCTAGTATTGATGAGAAAATCTTGTCATATAAATTAAGAAGGGAGAACAGTCTGTAATTTCCCATGTTTTTTCTGTCTTTCCCTTCTTTATGTATAAGAGTGATATTTGCATTGCCATGATTCATTGTTGTTGTTTTTTTCAAGGGTAGTTTCAATTCTTCTTCCAGTTTTTTAATAATAAGATGCTGTTAGTCCATCTGGGCCTAAGGCCCTGTTACCTTTCATCCTTTTTATTGCTTCTGAAATCTCATTTAAAGAGAAGGGAGTGTTCAATTGTTTCTTTTGTTTTTCAGTTATAATTTGTAATTTTTTTGTCGTTCCTTATTCTTTCATTATTTTTATTTAATCTTCCATTCTCTGGAGAAGACAAAATTATATATGTTATTGCTACAAGAAACAAGAATTAAAGAATGATGTCAAATACCTCAGAAAGAAAATATTTAAAGACAAAGAAGATGATTATATTGGAGTAAAGATATGATTAATTGTCTGAAATTGTTGACAATTGGAATCTATGCATAACTAGAATATTTTATATTTTAAATTTTATGTTTGTATATTTTAATATTGTTGTACTGTTTTTAAATTGTATTGTTTTATACTTATTGTTCGCCGCCTTGAGTCCTTATATTGGGAGACTCAATATGGGAGAAAGGCAGGATATAAGAAAACAACAACAACAACAACAATGTAACAACAACAACAAATAACAAGTAAATTGGATTGGGGTTATATATGCAACAAGACAAAACATGTCAAAAACATATAAAGACCTAGAGGAAGCTTCTAAGATTCTTCTTCAAAATGATGGCTATTTTAGCTTTACCTTAGGTTTAGATATGGATTGTACAGAAATGCTAAAGGATACACCTTTTATTCAGATCCTTATAAACTGATGTCAAGAACTGACATGTTTATGATCTCTAAAACACTTATGCCCCAAATCAAAAAGATGGACATGATACCTAAAATAGTTTCAAATGAATCTGTTTAATGATGATGGAACATATGAATCTGTTTAAATGGTGGTAAAATGAAAGTTTATTAAATTTTCAAGAATTCTTAGAGAAAATGAAAATGACATTAAAATTGTATTTTATAGAAAATACCATGAAGGATGTGCAGATAAAAATAACATGGGATGCAGCAAGGCAGTGATACATGGTTTATTTATACAAATAGGATTGGAAATCAAATAGAAAAATCAAGAAGAAATTAATAAAGTACTAAACAAAGGGCTGATGCAGACTGGCATTTTAGGCCAGCCTAGGAGTGGAGTTGGGGTGGGATGACCGCATGCCAACTGCCTCAACTCTGCCCCGACACTGTGCTCCCATCCACACAGTGCGCAATATCAGGGCACCCACTTGGTGCAGCATGCTAATATGCTACACCAAAAGGGCACAAAAGAGCCATGGTGGCAGCTGTAAGGGCAACCTTTTGCCACCCCCAAAAGGAGCAGTATTTTGCCACTCTTTTGGGGGTGGGAAAAAAGAGGAGCGGGGCCATGGCATGTGGTTGCCATGGTCCTGATCCTCTGCTCCCAGGGACAGCCCAGAGCCACCCCAAATGGGCTCTCTGCACAGGCCCAAAATCAGGAATAAAGAGAAAGAATTAAGGAAAAACCCAACCAATTACAATGTGAATAATCTATTAAAATAACTATGTAAACAACTGGACTCAGGTCTAACTAAGGAACTAGAAAAGAAACTAAAATTTGTTAAGCAAAAACACTTCGAATTGGCAAACAAAACTAAAAATAACTAGCAAACAGATTGAAAAAAGAGAAAAGACTGATGAAATAAATGCTGATGAGAAAATGTTCACGAGTCAAGAAAACATCAAAAAGCTTTTCTTAAATATTATTCTAAGTTATATAAAGATGGAAAATGCCATGGGAAGCATTAGGAATTGATGAATCAGTAAATAAACAACCTAAAAGAATCTTTCAATTTCTTCTTCTGATTCTGTAGTTGGAGCATAAATTCGGATTATGGTTATATTGATGGGTTTTCCCTGAGGTCTTATTGATATGATTTGGTTAGACTTTGCATAATATCCTTTGACTAATTTTACTACATTTCTCCTTGATATTAATGCTATGCCCTTTCTTAGATTTTCATTTCCAGTGTAAAAACACTGTGTAATTACCTGTTTCAGAATGCCCCATTCCTGCCCACTTTTGCTGGCTCCTCTGAAGTATTGCAATGTTTATATGTTCCATTTCTTGTTTTACTATGTCTAGTTTGGCTGATTCATGCTTCTCATTTTCCATGTTCCTACAATATGTGTTGTGCAGCTTCTGACTTTCCTTTAACCTCTGAGCACATCAGCAGCTGAATGTCCTTTTGGCTTGAGTCCATTTGTGTCATTAGTCACAGTGCTACTTGTAGCACAGTGCCACAGTGCTACTTGTACTGCTTTACCCCAGTAGTGCATTCCTTACCTTCTCATGTGAGAGTCTTATCTTCTGGCACTATCTCTTGTTTAATTTTGGATTGTCTCATTAAAGGGGTTTCATGGTTAAAGGCATTCAAACAGATGTACCATGCCTCCTTCTGCACAGTACTAATAAGTATTAGCTATGGTGCCATTAACATTGTCTCTGAGAGAACCTCTGCTAGAGTCCTCCCCCATGCACTACTGCTGCTGCCCAGTAACTCTTTGGCACATTTAGGGCCTTTACATACTGCCAGAAATAATGCAGCTTGAGTCCATTTTAACTGCCCTGGCTCAGTGCTAGGGAATCATGGGAACTGTGTTTTTTTTTTCTGAAACATTGAGCCTTCTCTGTCAGAGAGCTCTGGTGCCACAATAAACTACAGTTCCCATGATTCCCTAGCACTGAGTCAGGACAGTTAAAGTGGACTCAATTTGCACTATTTCTGGCAGTCTGCAAAGGTCCATAGTCTCTATTATTGAAATGCTGCTCCCATCCTACAGAGAGGAATCTGCTAGGGTATTCTCTTATATGGGGTGAGGAAAGAAATAGAATCTCCTAAGGAGTCATGAGCCCCAGAACTGCATCATCAGATCCACAAGAGTGTTGGATTTTGTCCTGCCCTGTTTGTTGAGGCAGATGACAACTGTTGTGTTGTCTGACAATACATGCACAAATCTGTCTTGTAACTCTATGCTGAAGGCCTCAAATGCTTTAATCTCATCTAACATCTCCAGCGCATTTATTAAAGCCTCTATCCTGGGGTACCTAATGTCCTTGAACGGTGAGGCCGACATGCAAGCTTCCCAGCCTGAGAGGGAAGCATCTGTCATCAGCACAATATCTGCTGTGTACTGAGTGGATTGAATCACCATCTAAGAGACCTCTGAACTGCCTGAGGAATGGTAAGAAGTTTTCTTGGGGGTTCCCAAGAAAGTGTGTGTATATGAAATTTTGTGAGAGAAGTGACTGTTGTGGCTGAAAGTGGCTTTCATGTTGAAAGGAATCTAGATGGACCTGGTGGGAACCTGTCAGGACCTAATGGCATGTCACCCCTTCAAAGATGGCCCTTCTGTCATCCAGTAAAAAGACCTGAGCATGATGTGAATTCATAAGTGTCCTAAAGAAGTAGATGTGTTTGAGATGAAATAAATGTGACTTGTCTACATTGACAATCAGTTCTAGAAGTCACAATAAATGAGGCAAAATATGAATGTTTCTGGACCATCTTGTCAGCATCCAGTTGTTTGTATGTGGAAAGATCATGATCTCTTAAGTTCTCAGTGATCTCACCATGGCCATACATTTGGTAAATACCCTTAGTGCCATGCAAGGGATTGATTAGAAAGACATGGGAATGGTAGCTATTGTTACCAATGGCAGGATGAAGATAATGGCAATGGCAAGGTCTGGTCACTGTATGACAATAAGAAACCTTTAGATCTATCGTAGTGAACCAAATGTCCTTTCGCAAGAAGGGAAGGATGGTTCTGAAAATGATGGTCCTGAATGTCTTGGTTTTCACATACAAACTGAGATCCTGAACTTTTAAAATTGGCTGAAGACCCAGTCCCTCCTGGGTGTGGTAAAATAGCAGGAGAAGCTCCACCCCCATCCCACAGATGAAGGAGGAGGGAGCAGGTTCGATGTCTCCTCTGATGAGAAGTGCCATATTTTCTGGCATATAAGATGACTGGGCGTATAAGACGACCCCCCCCAACTTTCCCAGTTAAAATATAGAGTTTGGAATATACTCACCGTATAAGATGACCCCACTTTCCAACACACACCAAATAAAAATTTTAAAAAATTGGATCTGATTTCAATATGATAAAGTTAATTCAAATACTTATGACATGCAGGTACTTAGCAGGAAAACTGTC
>CM034706.1:123487510-123506175 GCA_020142125.1 Phrynosoma platyrhinos | reverse complement strand
CAGGGAGCTATCTTGTCCCCAATGTTATTCAACATCTATATGAAGCCGGTGGGTGAGATAATATGGAATTATGATGCTGGGTGTTATCAGTATGCTGATGACACTCAAATCTATTTCTCCGTGTCTCGTTCGTCGGCCTCGAATTCCAATGGCATCTCTTCTCTCAAAGAATGTCTTTGGGCAGTAATGGGCTGTATGAGGAAAAACAGATTGAGACTGAATCCAGACAAGACGGAGGTTCTCACGGTAGCGGCCCCGAAACCAAGAATTGGGTTGCAACCTCCAGCCCTGGATGGGGTCACACTCTCCTCCAGTGACTGTGTTCACAGTCTGGGGGTGCTCCTTGATTCGTTGCTCCTGATGACAAATCAGGTAAATGTGATGGTCAGGAGTGCCTGTTATCAGCTTCGGTTGATATGCCAGCTGCACCCTTTTCTGGAAGTAAGGGATCTTGAGACCATTGTGCAGGCACTGGTAACCTCCTGCCTCAACTTCTGCAATGCGCTGTACATGGGGCTACCCTTGTGCTTGATTCGGAAGCTACAGTTAGTTCAAAATATGGCAGCCAGACTTGTCTCAGGAACATCTAGGAGGGACCACATCACTCCGGTTTTGAGGTCCCTCCACTGGCTGCCTATCCACTTCTGGGCTCAGTACAAGGTGTTGGTTATTACCTTTAAAGCCCTAAATGGCTTGGGTCCAAGCTATATCAGAGACCGCCTCCTCCCGTACAATCCTCCCCACGCACTCCGATCTTCTGGGAGAAACTTCTTAGAGCCTCAAAGATCTAGGCTATCCACGACTTCCCAGAGGGCCTTTTCTATTGTTGCCCCCAGACTCTGGAATGACCTGCCAGACGAGATCTGTCAACTAACATCATTGGACAGTTTTTAAAAAGCTTTCAAGACGGATCTCATCCGGCAGGCCTTTCCAGAATAAATTACCCGGCCTTGGGCAGTTCCCGCCTTCATCTAAATCTGGTTCCCTTTTGATGTAGCAGTGAGATTAGCTGCTACGGTTTGTTATTTTTAATTGTTGTATATTGTTTGATGTTTTAATTATATTACTATTTAATACTGTTTTAAGGGGGGAGGGATATCTTGTTATTGTAACTGTTTTAATTTGTAAACTGCCCGGATTGGGTAACCATTGGGTGGTATAGAAATAAATTTTATTATTATTATTATTATTATTATTATTATTATTGCCCTCGGAGCGCCAGCCATGTGGAGGGCCAGCGGCTCTGAGGGCAACCTCGGGAGGAGGAAGGGGCACCGAGCGTGTGGCTGCCCCTCCTCTTCCCTGCCTCCAGGATGGCTTTTTAAGCCGTCTGCTGAGGCCCTTTGAAGACCCTTTGAAAATACTTGAAAGGAATTGCAAGCTGCTAGTGAGGACAAGCAGTCTTTTATATTAAAACAAAACAATTCTTTGTCAGAATTGCCAGAAGGCAATTGGCTGTAGAGGATCTTTGTTTTGTTTTATGTCTTTGCATTTTAGGATTTTGTCTAGTTCTTTCACAATCAAAGCAATCTCAACAGACAGTCATCCCTAACCCTGCCCAGATCCTACAAACTCAAGGTTGTGGGGTCATTGATAAAGTATGCAATCTGCATTAAGAGCTTACGCTGATGACTTGGTCATTTTTTTAGATAACCCTTGTGAATGCAGAGACAAACTGATGGAAATTTTTCATGAATTTGGTGGAATATCAGGTTGTAAAGTTAACAGAGGAAAGTCAGTAATTCTCACAAAAAATTTGGCTAAATCAAAAGAAATTGAATTGAGTAATAAAATGGGTATGCAAATAAAAACAAAAGTTAAATATTTGGGAATAATAATACCTAAGAAAACTATATGTCTGTATGATGAAAATTATAAGAAAGTTTGGAATGAAATTAAACAGAATATGCATAGGTGGAACAAGAAACAACTGTCATTGCTAGGTAGGATCTTGGCTATAAAAATGCTTGTACTGCCAAAAATGCTCTTTTTTTTTCAAATGATCCCCATAATAACTATAGATAAACCCTTTAAAATTTGGCACAGAGATCTTAATACCTTTATTTGGCAAAAGAAAAGACCAAGGGTTAGATTAAAGATTTTACAGGACGTTAAGGAGAGAGGGGGATTGGGAGTGCCAAACCTGAAATTATATTTTGAATCATGTTGTCTCTTGTGGACTAAGAAATGGATAATAATAATAATAATAATAATAATTTTTATTTATATCCCGCCCCTCTGCCAAGCAATCGGGGCGGTGTACAACCTTCAAACATCAAAACAAATAAAATCAATTCAAATCCCATCCCTCATTCCCATCCCCCAAAAACAAATCAAACAAAACAAATTAAAAGACAATTAAAATTAGCTTAATTCACAATGAACATCTATACAATAGACAAAGGCATTCTAAATATACAAAAAAATAGAGATAGCCTCCCGCTGAGCATCAGGGCCACACCCCCAAGAGTCTTAAAGGGCTAGGCTGTGGCTCTGCTACTACATCCCCCATCCCGACCCTGCCTCCACTCCCATGAGGCCAGGTGTTCCGAGGGAGGAGAGGGCAGGGGAGGAGGCTCACCGCCCGGCTCCTGAGTCTCTTCCCAGGTCTCTGCTGTAGCTGGTGGTCAGGGCTTGCAGAGGCTTTGAAGGCTCCCATTAGGCCAGGTGTTCTGAGGGAAGAGGGGGCAGGGGAGGAGGCTCACCACCCGGCTCCCAAGTCGCTTCCTAGGTCTCTGCTGTAGCTGGTGGTCAGGGCTTGCAGAGGCTTTGAAGGCTCCCATGAGGCCAGGTGTTCCGAGGGAGGAGGGGGTGGGGGAGGAGGCTCACCGCCCAGCTCCTGAGTCTCTTCCCAGGTCTCTGCTCTGGATACTTCTGAAAGATAACAAATTATTATAGCTTGAAGGAGAAGGACTGCATTTTAGATGGCATGCATTTTTAGGCTATGATAAACTAAAGGCCAACAAAGACTTTAATTCCCACTGTGTAAGGAAAGCTTTATTCTGTGTATGGAAAAGATATAAAGCCAGAATCATGCCAAAACTTCCTCTATGGTTTTCACCACAAGAAGCAATTCAAAGAAAAGAAACAGCACAAGAGACAAAGTGGTTAACTTATGAACAATTGTTAAAAATAGATAGTAATGGAAAGTATAGCTTAAAAACTCAAGAAGAATTAAGCAAAGAGGGATATAAATTAAATTGGTTCCCATTTAGACAAATTCTAGAACGTTATAAGACAGATACTAAATTATGAAATTAGTGAAAGCAACACAGATTTTGATGAAGTAATCATAAATGGTACAAGTAAATGGATTAAAAAAAATTATGCAATACTCCTGAAGTGGGATCTAGAGGAAGAGATGGTGAAATAAAATATGATATTGTGGGCAAAAAACATTGGACACTCATTGGAATTAGCTAAGTGGGAAAATACCTGGACTAAAGGAATGAAATATACTTTATCTCAGAGTCTAAGAGAGAATTATTACAAGTTGTATTTCAGATGGTATCTTACACCAGAGAAACTATCAAAAATTTATAAAACTAAAAATAATTTATGTTGGAAGTGTGGAAGAAAACCCGGTACTCTCTACCACTATTGGTGGACATGTAAACCTATAAGAAATTATTGGATTAAAGTGTATGAAATAATAAGCTCTATCCTTCAGATAAAAATTCAGTTCTGCCCAGATTTTTTTTGCTCAACATGTGGGAGGAAATATTAGAGAAAAATCATTGGAAAATTCTCTTTTACTTGGTGACAATGGCTAGAATGAATCTAGCGCAAAAATGGAAATCCAAATATACTCCAAGTATAAAGGAATGGTTAAAAAAATTATATGATGTGATTGAAATGGATGAACTGATTCAATTTTTAAGATGGGAATACAAAAAGAAAACAACAGAAGAATGGAAGCCAATGTTAGAATATTTAGAACAGATATGGGGAAAAATAGCTATAATTGGTTTTTAGGATTCATCCAAATAAAATTGTACATAACTCAGACCCAGTATGGAAAATGTAATTGGCATAGAGGGAGATGAAGATAGATGAGGACACCTGAAGGAAGTAAATACTGAAAAAGATGAATGTTACATATGTGGTAATAATAAATTCAATACAAATGGAACATGGAATAATAAGACTAGGGATTT
The DNA here is from genome assembly GCA_020142125.1 of Phrynosoma platyrhinos. Lineage (NCBI taxonomy): Eukaryota > Metazoa > Chordata > Lepidosauria > Squamata > Phrynosomatidae > Phrynosoma > Phrynosoma platyrhinos. The sequence continues at coordinate 123,502,018 of CM034706.1, read as the reverse complement.
TATGATTTAAGATTTAAGATAGGCCAAAGCAAGGACTTCTCTTTAGCTAGAAGTAGAAAAGAAGGCCAACTAAAGTTCAAGGAGCTAACCATTATTAGTAAGAATGAAGTTTAGAATGAAAGAATTGGAAAGAAAGTAGAGCAGAATGATTGTGAATATGGTGGGTAATTGGTTGAACAGAAAGGAGAAGAAGGTGAGAGAAAGTTGAAGAAGGTAAGAGAATGTGGATGAAGGTGGGAGGATGTTAGAGAAGGGTAAGAAATAAAGATTTGGTGAACAGAAGGTTTAAGAAAGGATGGAGAGAAAGGAGAAAGAAAGGAGATTAAAGAAGATGAGGGGAAAGGCAGAGTGGTTAATTTAGTAAGAGAGCATAGAGAATGAGGAGAGTATGGAGGGAGCAAGAAAGAAGAGAATGGAAGATTCAGTGAAGCTGGATGGATAATTTGGATATTGTATTTTTATGACTAAGGAATTTATAAGTCATTTGATAGATGGTTCTTAGATAATGTAAGCAGATGTTAGTTAATGTGATAGATATGTTTGTTATTTGTAGGAATGAATATGTATTGTATTGTTTGTTGTATTAATTTGTGTGAATGTTTTAAGGTCTTTGTCTTTGTTTTTATATATAATAAAATATTAATTTAAAAAAGATTTCTGAAAGTGAGGAACCACGCAAGAAGAATATTGACATTGCTTTCCACGTGGTGCAAGAAATTAGTCAAAATGGACTTGTTCAGTTAGAATACTGCAACACTGAAGTGAATATTGCAGACATCCTTACCAAACTTCTACCAAGAGATTGGTTCCAGAGAGTACGTGAAGGGATGAAGATCCTTGAAGTTGATCCAAGAGAATGAGAAGGGGATTGTTGGAAAATCTTTGCATTCTCTCTCCCCCACCTCAGATAAATAGGATTTTCCTGCATGCAAACTTCTCTGTCTACCCACTTTTAAAAAATCTTATTTGGTCCTGCTGAATCATAGGTGCAATAAATACCTTTGTAAATTGGTAAACAAATCATGTGGTCCATCTTACTTCCTTTAGGAAGATTTCTCACACAAAGAGATTCTCCTGCTATCTCCCACTCTCCCATCTCCTTACTCTCTCAACTTTCTTTGAAAAGATGATGAGATAAAGATTTCTTCTTTTACCTGAACTATTCATTAGCTAGTTAGGATGTAGGTTCTATGCATATGTAGATTCAAGCCATTAGTAAAGTTTTTTTTTAAAAAAACTACAAGCTATTTGCGTTGTCTTTGGGTCAAGTTCAGTTTTTAGAGAAGCACAGTTAGGTAGGACACGTTTCTGCTGCTCTGCTAATTTAAAAGCTAGACCCTAACAGGCTTGGCTTTGATACTGTTGATATTTTTGTTTCATTAACAAAGGCTGCTGCCCTAGGAAACATGAATCCCCCAATAACACCACACCATCACTACCAAAACATTTAATTAATCTACCCCATTCTTCCTTTTGGCAAACGCCTGATCAGGAAATCATTCTCATTCACTGGGGTTCCTCAATCAACTTATTGTTTTTACCTCCGTCTCCTTTCCTCTGAATTTAAACTGCAGACTCAACAATTTAAAGCAGGGGTAGGCAACTTTCCCCTTTAAAAGCCGAGGGACTTCAGCTCCCAGAATCCCAGGAGCTATTGGCCAACATGGGACTATTGGCCAACATGGCTGAGGCTTCTGGGAGCTGAAGTCCCTCGGCCCTTAAAGGGGAAAGGTTGCCTACCCCTGATTTAAAGGTTTGTCTTTTACGCAGACAGAGGCACAGCCCTCTGAGGCAGGGATAGGCAACCTTTCCCCTTTAAGGGCCGAGGGACTTCAGCTCCCAGAAGCCTCAGCCATGTTAGCCAATAGTCCCATGTTGGCCAATAGCTCCTGGGATTCTGGGAACTGAAGTCCCTCGGCCCTTAAAGGGGAAAGGTTGCCTACCCCTGCCTCAGAGGAAAGTGTGCAGATATCCTGGGAGCAGAGAGTGAATGCAATGTCCAATGCAATTATGTGTCCCCACCTGGTATTCTCATGCATGAGGTTCTCTGACCAGCTATTATTGCTGGTACACACTGATCGCTTTGGCTCCTTTCCCTGGTCATGTCTAACCTCCTTTTAAATTCACGTGAGCCGATGTGGCCTTTGGAGGTAGCAAAGACCATCATTTACTAGTTACCTGTGAAGTTTTGGGACGGGCCTTCAGAAAATAATCGAGGACAGCAAATCTAGATCAGGCCCAGCGAATGCAAACTGTGAAGCTATAGACAGCAGCTCTTCTGCAAATGAATTGTTTAAAAGAACTTGCGGCGGCTCGCTTCCAACTTTGGCTGGGAGTTTGCACCTCCGGTGGGAGAGAAAGGGCAAAGCTTCATTAGAGGTCTGCGTTTCTTTTGTAACGCAGGGAAACGGACACACTCGCCAAGTGACCGTTCCTTTCCCTGCATTTTTCTTTTTCCCTCCCCTGTCGCAGGCTGAGAGCCAATGCAATTGATCGGGAGACTACGGTCCGAAAGACACTGACGAAATAATCCAGTTTGAGATCGCTTTCACTGCCCTGGCTCAGTGCTAGGGAATCCTGAGAATTGTAGTTTATTGTAGCACCAGAGCTCTCTGACAGAGGAGATTAAATGTCTCACAAACCCTACGGTTCTCAGAATTCCCTAATATTGAGCCAGGGCAGTTAAAGCAGTGCCACACTGGATTATTTCTGCAGTGTGTTTTGGACGTTTAAGGAGCAAACTAATGGAGAGGATCAGAAAAATTAAGATCCACCACAGAAGCTTGGATCGGGACGGTGGATTAATTCGATCGGGGGCACAGTGGGAGCGTTTTCTTCAGATAGAGAGATGGACGACATGTGTTTCTCTCCAGTGTTTTGTAGAATTGATAAAGATACTTCCTAGTTGACGACATCTGAGGCTCTCACCTATCCAGTGATTTGTTCAGGAAAGGGCTCCCCAGAGAGGAACAGCTTGGAGCTGGGATATAGGGACCCCTATGATAGATTCTCCTTAGAGTTGCCATAAGTCGGGAAAAACCTGAAGACACACTACCGCTACCACCACAACAACCAGCTCTCAGCAGCTTGGTACATTTTAGATGGTGATGATAATCTGAAAAAACACGTCTGTTTCAAGATCTGTAGTTTCAGGGACTTTCTTAAACTCCTTCCCCCCAAGTTGGATGGGCATCTTTCACGAGTGCTGTAGTTGTATGTTCCTGTATGGCAGGGGGTTGGATTAGATGGCCTTTATGGTCCCTTCTAGTTGCAAGAAGTGTGGAACTTTATGAAAGTTTATGCAGGGCACTTAGGTTGGGAAAATTCATTCCTTCTTCCTCGGACTGTGAAATTGTCTTCTTCGGCTACCAGCTTCTTTATTTGCCAGCTGAAACCCTGAAATCAGAAGGCTTGCACGCCTCACATCAACAAACGCCTGAAGTCGCCTGGAAATAATCAGGTGGGACAGAGGGAAAAGGAGAGACCTCCCCCCACCTTTTTTTTAAAAAAGTGATTTCAATATAAGGACTTACAAGAAGGTGAAAAGTTACTGGTCTAATATTTACATGTTAATCCATATATATATATATATATATATATATATATGGATTAACATGTAAATCTTACACCAGTAACTTTTCACCTTCTTGTAAGTCCTTATATTGAAATCACTTATATATATATATATATATAAAACTACATTTTTGTAATGTTGCCAGAAATGTTTTTATTAAGCATTATGGCTAAATATGGATCGTTTCTTCAGTGTATAACTAGAGCACAGGAATATAGTTTGCTCAGATTTGGACAGAGATCGATGGAAGACTCGATTGTTAAGGTTGCTGTGTGAGCCCAAAAGGCCAAATTCTGGGTTCTGAAGGAAAAGCCAACCGAAGACTTTATTTTGAAAGACTGGGAACCGTTTCTGGACTTTTTGAGCAAGAAGAAATCTAACCATCTGTGGCTATTGCTATTAGCAATTTTAGTCAGATTATTGAGTTGGATCTGTAATGGCAGAATGTTATTTCTTCTTCTTTTTTTTCCATTACAGTCAGGATTGGTGTGTGTGTGTGTGTGTGTGTGTGTGTGTCAGAGTCCTACTAAGTATTAGTTCTATATATTTCTCTCTGTAAGTGTGTTCTTTTCCCTATTTTCCTTAACTTTGTTTGTATATTATTTTGATTGCAAATGATATTGTTTATTTATTAAAAAATTAAGCTAAACAACTAAACGACATTGCATTCTGCCCTGGTCGGTTCCAGACTGTCTCTTTACCAACAGGAATGAGGATGATGCCTGTTTAAAGACTACTTTTAGGAAAGTTCCCTGTGGTGTGGAAAGCCAGATTTCCGACAGAGGGAGACAAAAAGCTAACATTCTGGTTGCGGAACAATCCTACCTATAGCACTCTCTGAAGGATACGTGGTCTCTACCTATTTTGCTTTTTGGGAATTTCCTTGTGCGAGAGCAATGAGACTACTGGCTCGGAATTTCCTTTCAGAGCTGCCTAAATCTTCTCCATTCCTTTTAGAACATAGATTGCGGGGGGGGGGGGGGATCAGTGGTTTCTGAGAGTGTGTGATTTTTTTCCCCCTTGCCTAATTTTCTGCGATCGCAGGAAGAAATCCGGTTTGTGCTCTATGTGTTTTGTCATGGAGGGAGAGAAGATTGTTAACTGGATTTATTCAGAACAAACCCATTGGCATTTAAGTCAGCATGTTTCCTTGAATCTACAGTCACTATAACTGAGCTACATCCCATTGATGCCAATCAGCCGCCTTCTTTAAATACGACTCAGGGCCTTTGCAGACTGCCAGAAATAGTGCAAATTGAGGCCACTTTAACTGCCCTGACTCAGTGCTAAGGAATCATGGGAACTGCAGTTTATTGTGGCACCAGAGCTCTCTGACAGAGAAGGCTCAATGTCTCAGAAAAAAAAATACAATTCCCATGATTCCCTAGCACTGAGCCAGGGCAGTTAAAGTGGACTCAATTTGCTCTATTTCTAGCAGTCTGCAAAGGCCCTCAGTCAAAGCAAGCAAGCAAGCAAGCATTATCTTATGTCTAAAAAATAAATAATCAAACCCTTTCAAAATCGATTTGTGAATTCTGGATACTAAGGTGAAATAGTTGCTACGCTGGGCGATCTGTTTGGTTCAAGGGGAGCGAATATGGAAGTGCAGAGAAGCATCGGAGTCCAGAAGATTGTACAAACACTTTTCTGGAGAGGATCGTTGTGGTTTAAATGACAACAAATCTGTGCAGTTTTTTAAAGGGTCGTGTGTTGTAAAAACAAAGAGGGGTGTGAAGTAAATGGAAACTTGTTCTGATGGTCCAAACAGAGAGTGACTCCCCTTCCCCCGTATCTAAACGGTGACTTCCTACCCTCAAACCAGTCAATCTGGTTCCAGCCATGGGGGCAATTCTACTGCATTTACTTTGATACCTCCTTTGTTTTATCTGATATAGGAGTTTCTGGCTGTTTTCACACTATGAAACTGTGGCACTATGATTCCTCTTTAACTGCCCTGGAAAAATCATCTGGAATTGTGGGATTGTCAGTTTAGGGAGGGGCCTTTAGAAATCTCAGCCAGGGAGCTCCTCTGGTGAGTCTGGTCAAGCTACAAATCCCAGGATTTCCTGGGATGCAGCCATGGTAGTTAAAGTGGAATGGCAGCGCTGTAATTGTGCAGTGTGAATGATCCCTCCCCTCTTTACATAGGGGGGTTGCAGAATGCCAGAAATAGTGCAAATTAAGTGCACTTTAAGGGTTAGGGTTAGTGCAAGGGAATCATGGGAATTGTTTTTTTTTCCCTGAGACATTGAGCCTTCTCTGTCAGAGAGCTCTGGTGCCACAATAAAATACAATTCCCATGATTCCCTAACCCTAACCCTAAAAGTGGACTCAATTTGCACTATTTCTGGGAGTCTGCAACCCCCCATAGTCACATAATCTGTCTCTGATGGACCCATTCATGGTATGGTAGGACACTGGGAAATTCGTCCTACTGATTTTGGGTGCAGCTAAAATGGGATGGAGGAAGTGTTTCTCCTTCCCACAATTCAGGTCAGGTGGCAGTGTCCCTCAGGCGTTATTTGTGAGGAATAAAGGAGAAGTTGCCATCAACAAATGCTTTTAAACAGTCGGGGTCTTTGGATAATGGTGATGTTCGTGATTTAAAGTTGATTAAATGACCCAACAGCGGGTTCAATGCAGCGATATATGAATCTTTTCCTATCTGCAACCTGGCTTCATGTCATTGCACTGGTGTGCCTTGCTGACAGTCATTGGAGCACAGTCTGAATAAACAGATCGGAACAATGACTGTGTCGTGTGAATTTACTGGATTCGCGTTAATCTGGATGTAGAGCCAGTGTGGTGCAGCGGTTTAAGCGTTGGACCAGGACTCTGGAGACCAGGGTTCATTCCTTGCTTGGCCATGAAACCCACTGGGTAATCTGGGCAAGTCACACTCTCTCACCCTCAGGGGAAGGCAATGGCAAACCTCCTCTGAACAAATATTGCTCAGAAAAACCCAATAGGTTCACTTTAGGGTTGCCATAAGGCAGAAACGACTTGAAGACACACAACACATACACACCCCATCCCATTTAAATGAAATCCCATTGGCTCTAGACCTATTATCAGGATGCATCCGCTCTTCAGTGATATCAATTTCATACCACTTTAACTGGTAAGGACTGCTGAGATTTGGAGTCTGGTGAAGTACTTAGCAGTAACTGCCAAACAACTCCAATCCACTCCTATGAACTACAAATCCCATGATCTCTCAGGATATAGCCAATGACTATTGGAGTGGTATGAAACTGGTATAACTGCAGTGCAGGTACAGCTAGAGGCTTTAAAATCAGACAGAAATGGTTATCAAAGTGGTAGGGCCCTAAATATCCTAAAGGCATCACATCCTGTCTCATCTTGGAAGCCAAGCAAGGTCAGCCCTGGTTAAATACTTGGATGAGTAGCCGCCCACGAATGCCGAGTACTGTAGGCTATATGTCAAAGAAAGCAAGTGACAAAATCACTTCTGGGTATTCCTTGCCTAAGAAAACCCTCTGAAATTCATAGGGTCGCCATACGTCGGACAGGAGACTTGACGGTCTGGACTGGAGCAACTGGTCTTTAAATTGTGTGGGTGGGTATGGACCACGTCTTGGAGCGGGTTTAAATCGGGATCTCTGCGATTCTTGGGCAAAGAGCTAGATGCCAAGTGACCGGGGGGGGGGGGGAGCTATTGAGAGAACATCTGCATGCATCTTCCAGGGCGACTATGCCCTTCCTATGGGATTTCCAGTCCAATTCTTCACACTGTAGCTTAACACTTGGTATCCTTTCCCACTACACACTTAAAACACTATGGTTCCACTTTAACTGCCCTGGCTGCATCCTATGGAGCCCTGGGCTCTGTAGTTTGGTCAGAGGCACTAGAGAGCCTCCCTGGCAGTAAATTCTCAGTGGTTCTTCTTGAACTGCAAGTCTCAGGACTCCATAGGATGTTGCCCTGGCAGTTAAAGCTGAGTCGGTACTGTAATTGTTTGGGCTGGGCTGAGTTGATTCAGTTGTTACATGGTGGACAACACACAGATCAATCCCATTCACTGTATTATTATTATTATTATTATTATTATTATTATTATTATTATTATTATTATTATTATTATTATTATTATTATTATTATTATTATTATTATTATTATTATTATTATTATTATTATTATTGGTCCTCACTGTGCTAGGGTTGGGCTGTATCCAGATCCTCGGACTCCAGGTCTAAGGCTATACTTCGGGGACTGCCCAATCCCAAAGGCCCTCTGGCAGGGCAGTTTTTGGGAAGTTTTTCTGCGAAATGGGGACTCCAGTCAAGAAATAAGAAGACTAGGAATGGGGAGGGCAGCTATTAAAGTTTTTTTTTCAAAAGCCTAAAATATAAAGATATACAACTGAGCACTAAAGTTAGAATAGTACAAGCCATTGTTTTCCCCCTTACATATGGATGTGAGAGCTGGGCAGTGAAGAAAGACGATAGGAAGAAAATCAATTCATTTGAAATATAGTGCTGGAGAAGAGTGCTAAGGATTCCATGGTCAGCCAAAAAGACAAACAAGTGGATCGTAGAGCAGATCGAGCCTGAAATCTCCCTGGAAGCCAAGATGATAAAGTGAGGTTGTAGTACTTTGGTCCCATCATGAGAAGGAATGAGTCTTTGGAAAAGATGATGCTAGGAATGGTGGAGGGACGTAGAAAGAGAGGAAGACCACATTCTAGATGTATGGACTCTATTAAGGAGGCCATGGGCATGTATTTACAGGACCAAAGCAGAGCAGTGGAAGATAGGAAGTATTGGAGATGTCTCATCCACAGAGTCGCCATGAGTCTGCATCAACTCGAAGGCGGTTAACAACAAGAAGTTGAAATCAAGAAAAGCTGCTCAGGAGCATTGCTAGTCCCGGTTTTTCCCCTCGGAGACTTTTTAACGTGGATCATGCCCTTCCTGGCTCTTCCTCCTCTTCTGGGCAGGACTTCTTTGGGGACGAGAGGCGTTCGTCCTTGTACTAGAAGAAATGCGCCTTCCCCAATCCATTTTGCAACTCTGGCCGTTTCCCCCGTCCGGTTATTTATGACTCTCTTTCCTACTAATTGACATATAAATATATGTTGCTTGCTTGCTAACGATGCTTTTTTTGGGCCAGCCAGTCAAGGTAAAAGATCAGGGTTAGGGTCAGGGAAAGGCTACGATCTGCCTCTGTCCTGATCTTTTCCATCTGTGGACCTTTGCGGGAAGAAAAAGCGGCACCCAGGCGCCCAGGGACTTCGGGGAGATGCCAGCAAAGGATGCAAGGGGCCTGATCCACCCAGGGCCTCTGCTTTCCCGGGAGAGCCTTGTGGGCCGCCCCGAGGAGGCTGTGCCACAAAAATCCATCAGAAGCATGAGAGAATGGCTTGTTTGCTACTCTCCAGCTTGGTAGAGGAGTTACATCGTTTGGACTTCAGTTTCTGTTGATATTGTTGGTAGGAGGATTCTGGTAGTTGTAGTAGTATACATCCCACACGCTGAGATTCCAGAGGTCTTCTACCAGAGTGACCAGATATCATAACTGCAAAAGAGGACAAATGTTGAGGATTCAAGTTTCCTAAGGCTTCAGCCTTTGTTAAGTAAACAAAAATATCAAAATATCAAAAATATCAAATAAGACTGTTAGGGTCGAGCTTTAAATCAGAAGAGCAGCAGAAACGTGTCCTGCCTAACAGTGCTTCCCTAAAAACTGAGGCTGACCCAAAGACAACACAAATAGCTTGTTTTGTTGTTGTTAATCGCCCTTGAGTCGATCTTGACTCATGGCGACTCTATGGATGAGACATCTCCAAGACCCTCTGTTCTCCAATTCCTGCAATCCCTTAATATCCCTGATTTCCTTAATAGAGTCCATCTATTAAAATATCAAAATATCAAAAATATCAAAGCTAAGCCTGTTAGGGTCTAGCTTTAAATCAGCAGAGCAGTAGAAACGTGTCCTGCCTAACAGTGCTTCCCTAAAAACTGAGGCTGACCCAAAGACAACACAAGTAGCTTGTAGTTTAAAAACAAAACTTTACTAATGCCTTGAATGTATACATTCATACAGGCAACATCCGAACCTAGCTAATGAATAGTTCAGGTAAAAGCACCAATCTTTATCTCACCATCTTTCCAAAGAAACTTGAGAGAGTAGGGAGATGGGAGTCAGAGAGATAGCAGGAGAATCTCTTTGTGTGAGAAAATTTCCTAAAGGAAGTAAGCTGAATCACATGATTTATTTACCAATTTACAAAGGTATTTATTGTTCTTGTGATTCAGCAGGACCAGATGGGATGTTTTTAAAGAGGAAAGAGAGAGGAGTTTGCATGCAGGAAAATCCTATCTATCTGAGGAGGGGAGGAGAGAATGCAAAGATTTTCCAACAATCCCTTTCTCATTCTCTTCAAAGATCTTAATCCCTTCTCTTAATCTCTGGAACGATCCCTTGGTAAAGGCTTGGTAATGATGTCTGCAATATTCATTTCAGTGTTGCAGTATTATAACTGAACAAATCAATTTGGACTCATTTCTTGCACTATGTGAAATGCAATGTCAATATTCTTCTTGACTGGTTCCTCACTTTCAGAAATCTTGATGCATCTTTGATTATCTTGCATAAAAATGGTTGGTTTGGGCTCTGTCCAGAAGTAAATTGTGCAGCCATTTTATTTCATCACATGTTGCCTTTGCTGAAACACACTGGGCTCCAGTGGAAGAATCTGTAATTGTGGATTGCTTCTTACTTGTCCAATTTACAGCTCCTCTAGCACAAAAGATCAGGTATCTGCTCTGCATCTGCATAGGCAATCAATTGCAGATGGTTACAGGCTGGCAGCATCAGTTTGTGATTTGCAATTCCTTTCAAGTATCTGGCAACTCTCTTCACTGCAATGAAATTTCTTTCAATAGGAGAGTTGACCATTCTGCATAAGATTCCAACAGCATTTGCAATATCAGGTCTGGTGAAATTGGCTATGTATAGGAGTTTTCCAACTGCAGTCCTATACTTATTTCCGTTCCTTAAAGGTTTCAATTCCTTACTGTCCTTTAAGAATTGTACTTCCAGTGGAGTTGACATAGCATTTGCATCTTTCAGGCCAAGACAGTCCAGAAGATCCAGTATCTTCTGTTTTTAATTAAGGAAGAAACTTCCATCACTGCTTCTTTCTATTTGTACTCCAAGTTAGTGTGTGATGTCTTCCAAATTCTTGATATCAATCTCTTTCTTGAGATTCTGGATTATCTCTTCACTAGCTGCTTTGTCTTCTCTGCATTGGATCAGATCATCAACATAACTGGTGATATAAGTCTATTTATTATTTCTGAAGCTCTTGTATACACCTTTGTCAACAGTGCCAGGAGTGAACCACTCTTTGAGAAGAAGCTGGTTCAGTTTCTCACTCCATGTTCTGGTGGCCTGTTTTAAACCATACATGCTCTTTTGCAATTTGCATGCAAGATGTTCTTTTCCAGGAACTTGGAATCCTGGAGGCTGTTCCATATATAGCTGCTTAGAGAGATCGCCATAAAGCAAAGCTGTCTGGATGTCCAGATGTTGAACATTCATTTTCTTGTAGACTGTGGCAACTAGGAGAGTTCAGATGGTTGTGTGTGTGACTACTCCAGCAAAGGTCTTGTTGTAGTCCTCTCCATATTGTTGACTGTAGCCTTTAGCCACAAATCTTGCTATGCATCTCTGAATCTTCCCTTTGCATCTTTCTTTGTGGTAAAGACCCTCTACAGCCAATTGCTCTTTTTTCTTCTGGCAATTCTGACAAAGTCCATGTCTTATTTTTATATAAAAACTGAATCTCCTCACTAGTGATACACTTCTCAGAATCTGTCTTTGGTACTCTCTTGAACTTGTTCTAGTCAGAGAGTTTTGGAATTAATTCCTCTGTGGCTTGATAAAAAAATCTGTAAGGTGGCACACTTCTATTGGAGCATTCTGACCTTCATACCTGGCCTTGGATACTTGGCTCTGCTTCTTGTATGCCATCTAGTTCCCCATCATTACGCTGGTCCACTGCTGATGTAGCCTCTTCTGGATGCAAGTCCTCTGTAGGATGAAAGAATTCCACATGTTCTGGTTGCTGGTGGGAGTTTTCTTCCACTGCAAATAAATCTGGACAGACATCTTGGTTTGGATTAGATTTGGGCTGTGGTCTTTCATCAACATAAACAGCACTTGTTAATTTTATTGTGTATCCATCTGAATTTAAAATTCTGTAACCATTTCTAACATAACCAACAAAAAAATCCCTCTTCACTTCTGCAGTCAAGTTTGCCTCTTTTCTATTTGGGAATATAGGTAAATGCTTTGCTTCCATAAACTTTTACATGATTTAATTTAGGCTTCATTCTATGCCATTACTGTAATGGGGTTATATCTTTGGATTGAGCTGGTGGTTGGTTACACAGGTATGTAGCAGTCATGTTGGCTTCAGACCAATAACGTTTAGGCATATTGGTTTCCAATAGCATAGTGACTGCCATCTCCTTGAGAGTTCTGTTCATTCCCTCTGCCACACCATTTTCTTCTGGAGAATAAGCCTATATGGTCTGATGTACAATGCCAAGTTCCTTTAAAAATTCATCAAATTCAACATTGACAAACTAAGATCCATTGTCTGTGTGCAGACTCTTTGGCTTATAGCCAAATTAGTTAGAGACTTGATTAAAGTACTCTTTCAATTTTTGAAAAGCTAGACTCTTCTCTCCAAGAAGGTAAGTGTAGATGTATCTGCTGAAATCATCAATAATTGTCATAAAGTAAGAGTTGCCTCCTGCAGATTTTTGACTTATTGGTCCACAAAAATCTGCATGTAGAAGATCGGATAGCTTGGTCGATTGTCTCTCAGTAACTGTAAGGTGTGGAGCTGTACTGGCCTTTGCTTTCAAGCATTTTACACACTTTTCATTGTTGGAGTATGTTTTAATTTTAAAGTCTCTTGCAAGCTCTTGATTGGCCAGTCTCTTAATATTTTCCACACTTTGATGAGCAAATCTGTGATGCCATAAAATTCAGCAGTCCTTGTGATTACATCTGTATTTGATAACACCTATGAGCTCCTAGGTATGCTCTAAAGATATATATTTTTTTTTGGTCATGAAAACCAAAGCAGGATTGCTTGCCTATTGATGCTGTGGTTTGCACACTATAAAAGAAGCTTCTAAATCTGGCACATAGTAGGCATCTGGGATTTGTAATATCACCTATGCTGCCAGGAGCAAGTTTTGTTTGCAAAATAACAGTCCCTTTTCTATGTGCAAAAACATCTTGGCCATTAGCAAAATAAACAGGAAATGTTGCATTTGTATTAAAATCCACAAACCATTCTTTGTTGTTAAAGTAATGTGCAGTTGCTCCACTATTGACAAGAACTGCATTTTTATATTTACCTCCAACAATTTGAAATAATTGTTCATAATTGTTCATGAACCAAACCAATATCAATATTGGAAGAACTCTGTTTAGGGTTAAAAGCTGGTTTCTTAAAATTGCCTTTCTTCACATGGGGTTTTTGCTGCTCAGCTCTAGGCTTTGCCTTATTAACATTGTGTCCATTTGTTCTGGGAGAAGACAAGGCTTTGATATGCAAATCCTCGTTAACAAGTTGATTCTCTCGTTAACTCATTAATTCTCTGTCTGTAGCTTTTGTATCACAGTTAAAGGTAAAGGTATTCCCTATTGAGAAGGTGGTGCTCATCTCTATTCATAAGCTGAAAAGCCAATACTGTCAGTGACTACTCTGTGATCATGGGGCCAGCATGATTGCACAGAACACTGTTTACCTTCCCACCAAAGTGGTACCTATTTATCTACTTGCATTTGCATGCTTTTGAACTGCTGGCAAAAGCTGAGATTAGTGACAGGAACTCACGCCATCATGCAGCACCCAGACCTTGAACTGCCAACCTGCTAATCTTGTAATCAACAGAGTCAGCCTCTTAACCACTTGAGCCACTGCATCTCTATTGTATCATAGTTGCCTTTCATCAAATTCTTCCTATTTTGAAATTCAATAATTTGAGCAATAGCATCTTGCAAAGGAACATCTCCTTTATCTTGCAGAGCATTAAATATTGGAGAATAATATTTTGGAAGGCTAGACAAAAATAGTGCAGGTTTTGCATGTTCTGGGAAAGATTCCCCAGGTGATGTTATGCCTGATAAAACTGTCATAAAGCCATTGATATACTGATTAAAAAATCAAGGATGAGACAACTTTGTGTTAACAAGTGTTACCATGAGAGCTGTTTGATTAGAAGTACTTGGAGAATCAAATACATTCTGTAGTTTAGTCCATATTTCTCTTGCATTGTTCAAACCTTGCATATCTATGCTGGAATCTATAGACAGGCAAATGTAAGCAGCTGATTTTCTGCATTTTCATCAAATTGTTGTTGTTTTTCTTCTTCTGTGAGTCTCTGCCCATTCACTGCTTTGAATAATCCCACTGTAGTCAAGTACATTTGCATTTCCATGACCATTTTTTAAAAAATTTGTGCCAGTTAATATTTCAGTGGTCATTGTGGGGTTAGGATTAGCCAAAGCCATTATCTATTGTTTCAGTAGTAAAGTACCCATGACAATCACTTTAAAACAAATAGTCTGGGCCCATAACCCAAAAATGTTGGGGATTCAAGTTCCCTAAGGCTTCAGCCTTTGTTAAGGAAACAAAAATATCAAAATATCAAAAATAGCAAAACTAAGCCTGTTAGCGACTAGCTTTAAATCAGCAGAGCAGCAGAAACATGTCTTGCCTAACAGTTCTTTCCTAAAAACTGAGGCTGACCCATAGACAACACAAAGAGCTTGTACTGCAATTTAAAAACACAATTTTACTAATGCCTTGAATCTATACATGCATAGAGGTAACATCCTAACCTAGCTAATGAATAGTTCAGGTAAAAGATGAAATCTTTATCT
>CM034706.1:123443305-123453505 GCA_020142125.1 Phrynosoma platyrhinos | reverse complement strand
CTTTAAGGGCATTCCATAGCCTTCCATAATCTATGCAGTCAAAGGCTTCGCCATAGTCTGTAAAGCACATGCTGATTTTCTTTTGGAATTCTCTGATGCACTCCATTAGCCATCGTATGTTTGCAGTGTGGTCCCTCATGCTTGTTCCTTTCCTGAATCCCTCTTAGACCTCTGGGATTTCTCCCTCCATGTATGGTTAGAGTCTGTGTTGCAGAATTTAGACCACTAGTGGTGTGGTATAATTCACATACCTTAGATTATTCATGTTCCTTCCCCCATCTTCATTCCTCATTATTCTGAGTCCAAACCTGCTCTTCGTATATATTCTGCATGCAAGCTGAACAGATAGGATGATAGGTAAAATAAATAACACCACCATCTAGTCAGCTAAAATCTTATTATAGGCCAGCAGTTTGAGCATTGGACTATGAGTCTAGAGACCAAGGTTCATTTCCCCACTCAGCCATGGGAACCCACGGGGTGGCCTTGGGCAAATCGCACTCTCTCAGCCTCAGAGGAAAGCAAAGGCACATGAACATATCTTGCCAAGAGAACCCTGTAGTAAGTTTGCCTGTAAAGATAAAGGTTTCCCCCTTGATAAGTGTTTTTTAAAAAATTAAAAAATTATTAGTTAAAAGAAAATTAAAATAATACATCATTCAAACTGTCTTCATATAATTTAGCACTACAACAATTCACATTTGGTCAGCGCATGTCTTCTATTTTTAGATTGTACAAAGAGGAAGGGAAAGAGAGGGAAAAGGCAAGAACAACAAAATGAACAAAGTATATTACTCATTCTCTCTCGTTCTCTCTCTCTCTCTCTCTCTCTCTCTCACTCACTCACTCACTCTATATATATATATATATATATATATATATATATATATATATATATATATATATATATATATTCCAGTGTATCTAATTACAGGAAAGGGAGAATCCAACTAAATGTAAATTCATTTATGTACATTGTCAACATCAGCGACTTGTTACTTTTACTACTTAGTTCTCCCTATAGTTCTTTCGTTGTATTAGTTTGTTGTTGTTGTTGTTCCTTTCCTCCTCCTCACATCTCTTCTCTCTCTTCCTTTTCCTCTCTGTCATCCCTATTTTATTCTGACACATACCCAAACTGCTAACACCCACTAGTAACTACCTCTCTTCCTCTTGCCTGCTATTTAATTCCCTTCCTTCATCTTTCTTACCTCCTTATACTTCCTTCTCTACTCTTCTTTTCCTTCCTAGATTATCTCCAAACCAATCTCTCTTTTCACCAACCTTTCTATCCTGTTTCTTTCTTTCCCTCACAGCTCTCTTCTCCATCTTATACTTACACTCACCTTCCCACATTCACCTACCTTCAATTCACTTACTCTATCTTTTCCTCACATTCTTCCCACATTTGCTCCCTTACTGACTTCCTTCCTATTGAGTAGGAGTTTAGTATTTAATTTTATTGACTTCCTGTAATCACATTTTCTTTTTGAAGCTTGCCCTGTTTTCTTATAAATTCTGCCTGAGTGTTTTATGAAATTCTAGCTTGCTCTATTTGTGTTTGATCATTCTCTTAATCTTCCAACATTTCATTGCTTTCGATATTTTGTCATTACTTGACATCTATTTCTCGTTGTTTCCTATCTGCTTCTTGTTGTTTCCTGTCTTCTCTTTTCATTCTATTATCTCTCCCCTTCTTGACCAATCAGTTAGGACCTCATATCTTCTCAGCATAGTTTATTTATTTATTTATTTATTTAGAAAGAAAAATCTATCTTGGCTATTTTACCCCATCTTTTTTCCAAATATTTCAGTACCGGTTCCCACTCTTCATTCATTTTGTCTATTGAGTCGAGCTTTAGTCTTTGTGTTAATCTATCCATTTCCATAGCATCATATAGTTTGATTAACCACTCTTTCTTACTAGGTATAGTCTCCGTTTTCCATTTCTGAGCATACAGAATTCTTGCTATTGTGGTGATATAGAAACATATTTTCCCATACTTTTTCTCTATTTCTCCATCAAACATGCTTAACAAATAAAATTCTGGTTTCATTTGAGCATCCACCTTTAAGATTCTACTCATTGTTTCTTTTATACAATTCCAGTATTTTTTTTTTTTTTTTTTTTTTTTTTTTTTTTTTTTTTTTTTTTTTTTTTTTTTGCCTTAATACATGACCACCAACAGTGGTAAAATGTACCCGGTTTTTCCTTGTATTTCCAACATATATCATTTGTATTTTTATATATTTTGGAAATTTTGACTGGTGTGATATACCATCTTAAATACATTTTGTAAAGTTTCTCCCTCAAGTCCTGTGAACAGGTATATTTTGCCACTTTTGTCCATATCGTCTCCCAGCTACTTAATTCAATTGTGTGTCCCAAATCTTTCATCCACCTAATCATTTCTTCTTTTGTTGTCTCATCTTCTAACGCTAGATTTAGTAATATTCTATAAATGTTCCCAATCATTTTGTCTTTATCCTAAATTATGAATTTGTCCAACTCTGTTTCACTCTCCTCAAATCCATATACTCTATTATCTATTTTATATCTTTCTTTGATTTGAAAATATGTGAACCAATTCATCATAAATCCTTCCTTTATTATTTCTTCTTGATTTTTTAACTGCCCGTTTTCTGTCCCTTGTTTGATTAATAATTTGTAAGTTATCCAATTATTATTTGTAATTGTTTCTCTTCTGTGAAAAGCTTCCTGGGGGAAAATCCATTGGGGCATTTTTCTATATATTTTCTTATGGTATTTTTTCCAGATTCTTAAAAGGGGTCTTCTTACACAGTGATATTTGAAACTTTTGTAGATGCTATCTTTATCATATTGTAAATATGCGTGCCAACCAAATGTCATATTGTCCCCTTCGAATTCTAATAGTCTATTGTTTTTTAAGGTTACCCCTTTCTTTACCCATGCGAGAGCACACGCTTCAAAATATAATTTCAGATTTGGAACTCCAAGACCTCCTTTTTCTCTCACATCTTGGAGAACTTTAAATCTAATCCTTGGTTTTCTCCCTCTCCAAATAAATTTCAAAATGTCCTTATTCCATTCCTTGAAAGGTTTCTCTGAAAAGATAATCAGAATCATTTGGAATAAAAATAACATCTTTGGTAATGCAACCATTTTAATCAAAGAAATTCTGCCTAGTATTGATAAATTTAATTTACTCCAATTGGCCAAATCTTTTTTTATCTCTTTCCAAATTGTTTTCATAAAAATCTACTGGTTTTTTAAAACTTCAATACCTAAGTATTTTACTTTGTTTTGTATCTTTATCCCCATTAATTTACTTAACTCTTGTTCTTTTACCTTCATCATTTTTTTAATTAAAATTGATGACTTGTCTTTGTTTATTTTGCATCCAGTTACCTTGCCAAATTCCTCTAGCTCCTTTAGTGCTTCTTTTGCACTCTCACATGGATTATTAAGAATAATCACTAAATCGTCCGCAAAGGCTCTGATTTTATAATGATAATTTTTCTTTTTTGTTCCTTGAATTTTGTCATTCGTTTTAATCTTTGATATTAACTCTTTGATCACTATAATAAATAGTAAGGGTGACAGGGGACAACCTTGCCAAGTGCCTCTTTTTATTTGAAATCTATCCCCATTTGAAATCTATCTCCCCATTAATTAGTACTCTGGTAGTTTGTGTCTAATATATTTCTTTAATCCAATTTAAATAATTTTCTCCTACATTTATTTTGGTCAGAATTTCAAATAGAGTATGCCAACTTACCGAATCAAAGGCTTTCTCAACATCCACAAATAACAATCTCAGTTCTTTTTCATTGTGAAATTCATAATAGTCTAATATATTCAAAATGTATCTTTATATTTTTTTTTCTCATCTGCCTTTTCGGTAAAAATCCCCTTTGATCTTCATTTATTTTATCTTTTATACAATCTTTTAATCTATTTGCCATAACTGAAGAGAAAATTTTATAATCCAGATTTAATAAGGAGATGGGTCTATAATTTTTAGGATCTATGGTGTCTTTTCCTTCTTTAGGAATGATAAGTTTGTCTAGTTGTGACTGACTGTAGGGGAAAGTGCTCATCTCCATTACTGAGTTGAAGAGCCAGCATTGTCAAAGATGACTCCATGGTCATGTGGCCTTCCCACCAATGTGGTACCTATTTATCTACTTGTACTTTTACATATTTTCAAACTACTAGGTTGGCAGAAACTGAGACTAGTGATGGGCACTCACTCCATCACATGGTGCCTGGGCCTCAAACTTCCAAACTACCAATCTTGCAATTGTCAGAGTCAGCACTGGCTCAACCCAGCCTTATTTATTTATTTATTTATTTCCATTTATACCCCACCTTTCTCCATTAATTTAAAACAGAAGACACATGCTTCCTGTCATTTCAGGGAATAATTTAGTTTTGTTTTTTACTGTACAGTTCTACTACTTTTTATTTTTAAGTTTTACTGAATGATTTTAAAAACATACACAATGTTTAAACATATATACATACAACAAAAAACATTAAGCATTTAACATTACACGTTACACTCTTCTATTTCATTGTCACTTTTTCTTAGTCAGTCTACATTTCCTTAATGCACTTATCAATTCCTCTTTGTCTATTGTAACTTTGTCCATTGTATATATTCAGCACTACTAATTTGCTGCCATCCTTCATCCTTCATTATTCTTTCCTTCCTCTCTTCTTTTCTTACAGCCTAGTTTTCTCATAATTCTACTACTTTTTAATTTACTCTACGATTCATACATTTTTAAAAGAAGGAGGAGGTCTTTCTTTTTGTTAAAGATATGCCAGAACAATAAATGTCTCATATTGTATTATAGTGGTTCAGTTATCACCAGTATATGAATTTACAATCTGTCACATGGTGCATAGAATCATAGAGTTGGAAGAGACCACAAGGGCCATCCAGTCCAACCTCCAGGTTTAACTTCTTGGTATAAAAGGTTTGAAGCCCTGAAGTATTATGATGTACTTGTATGCAGAGCAACAACAGCAACAGTTTAATGCTGCAAGCCAAAGAGACAAAAATGCCCGCAGGAGTCAGACAGAAGCCTTTTCCAAGCTTCTTTTCTGTCTTAACTGGAGATAATGGACTCTCTCCTTAAAAAGTGTTTTCTTTACCAATAAGCTATGACTGTTCTCCTGTATTTATTTTATTTTATTTTATTTTATTTTATTTTATTGGCCACTCCAGCTGCCCCTATGGTCTTTTTCCTTCCAGTCTTTCCTCCGCTAATACCATAGATTTAAATCATGATACTATATAGCCAGACTGCAGAGATCCTTATTGGTTACACTTTTTAACAGAGTCAAAAGCATATATTATTCCATTTAAAAACAGCAGCTATTTCCTTACTCTGGTAATCAGTCATTATAAAGGAACACTGAGCTCAGTGGACATAATCAATGAAGAAACAAATGTTAGTGAGCCATCTTTTAGTGTCCCACCGCTGCTGAAAATATGGAGATGAGAACCTATGTAAGAAATCACCAGATGAAGACTAAAAAAACTCCATCCTTAATGGCCTAAATGAGCATGTCAAAGTATCATGTTGCTTGACAGTTCCTGGAAAGGGTGATAAAGATAAGGATCTTTCCTGTTTCTCCTGTTCTTACATTCTGTTTCAAACTGGCTAGAAAGCAGCAGAAGCAACCAAGCATGAATTGAGTTCATTACTTACTAAGAGTAGCATTTGCAGCTTGTGGTGACAATCAGGAACAAGTCAGGTGCCATTTTCTTCTAGGATCAATGCCTTTTTCTTCCCACAAAGTTTTGGGAAATGTTGGGAAGCTGGCCAATCAGGCAGCACTTGGTTGGTTGAGGGGGCTAGTCCAGAGGAGATCAGATATAGACTTCACTTCAGTCCATCCCTGGATTATTTAACCCAGACTGCCTCAGTCTCCTCATTTGTTCTCTCAGGAAATTTGTCCCCCACTCTCCCTCCCTCAAATTGTATGTATTGAATGTCTGAATTATGTGTAATGGCTGTAATTTTCATTGGTGTAGGCAAGGCCTGAATGGCCACACACTTGGTTGAGGGGGTCTTCTTCAGAGACTATGGAGGCACAGGAAATAGTGTTGCACCCAGCTTTAGGGCAGATGAATCCACAGAGCCTCTAGGTAACAGAGGAACCATACTGTAGCATCTGCCCCTATGCATCCCCATAGCTATCATTCTGGTGTTGTCCGGCTAGACTGTGCTTAATGGTTTACATATGTTTGACTGATGACAGATCTGGACCCTATACACTCATCCCTCACAGCTCATGGTCTTGCTGTTCGAGTCCCCCACTACTTTGCAGACAGCAAGCCATGGGGGACAAAATGGTGCACGCGCCCAAGGAGTGCATCCCCATTGGAATCAATGGGGCTCCAATATTGGCAATTTTCCCAATTCGCGGGGGGGGAGGAGTTCTGGAACGGCTGTACTTGGTCTAAGCCTCTTCAGCTATAACCAATAAAAGTTGTGGCCATTTCTTGCAAACAAATGTGGTTTGCATGTGTGACAGCTCTCTCACCACCTACCACAATGTGAAGGTAACAACATGGCACTGCCTAAAATCTCTTAAAACCTTTCACTTCTTTTCACTGTATGACACCACTGCCACCAATTTGTCACAGTGAACTCATTAACCCAACTACTTTCTCAGATGGCAGCACAATGGGATTTTTTTATGTCCCAATGATGCCTCCAATGTGTGATGAGACCCTCGAACTCAGATCTCTCCCATAGTGTCTCCTACACTAGAACTCTCTTCATAGAATCATAGAATCAAAGAGTTGGAAGAGACCACAGGGGCCATCCAGTCCAACCCTCTGCCATGCAGGAACTCCCAATCAAAGCATCCTTGACAGATGGCCATTCAGACTCTGCTTAAAGATCTCCAAGGAAGGAGACTCTACTACTCTCTGAGGGAGTATGTTCCACTGTCGAACAGCCCATACTGTCAGGAAGTTCCTCCTAATGTTGAGGTAGAATCTCTTTTTTTGGAGCTTGCATCCATGGTTCCAGGTCCTAGTCTCTGGAGCAGCAGAAAACAAGCTTGTTTCCTTTTCAATATGACATCGCTTCAAATATTTAAACACAGCTATCATATCACCTCTTAAACTTCTCTTCTCCAGGCTAAACATCCCCAGCTCCCTAAGTCGTTCCTCATAGGGCTTGGTTTCCAGACCCTTCACCATTTTAGTTGCCCTCCCTTGGACACGCTCCAGTTTCTTCACATCCTTTTTGAATTGTGGTGCCCAGAACTGGACACAGTATTCCAGGTGAGGCCTGACCAAAGCAGAATAGAGTGGCACTATTACTTCTCTTGATCTAGACACTATACTTCTATTGATACAGCCTAAAATTGCATTGGACTTTTTAGCTGCTGCATCTCACTGATGACTCATGTTCAACTTGTGGTCTACCTGGACTCATAAATCCCTTTCACACGTAGTCTCATTCAGCCAGGTGTCCCCCATCGTATATCTGTGCTTTTTGTTTTTCCGCCCTAAGTGCAGTACCTTACATTTCTCCGTGTTGAATTTCATCTTGTTAGCTTTGGCCCAGCTTTCTAGTCTGTTCAAGTCATTCTGAATTTTGATCCCGTCTTCTGGGGTATTAGCTACTCCTCCTAATTTGGTGTCATCTGCAAATTTGGTAACTATGCCCCCAATACTGTCATCCAAGTCATTAATAAATATATTGAATAGCACTGGGCCCACGACAGAGCCCTGTGGCACCCCACTGGTCACTTTTTTCCAGGTTGAAAAGGAGCCATTGTTGAGCACCCTTTGGGTTTGGCCAGTCAACCAATTACAAATCCATGTAACAGTTACTTTGTCTAGCCCACATTTTACCAGCTTGTTTGCAAGAATGTCATGGGAACCTTGTCAAAAGCCTTACTGAAATCAAGATATACTATATCTTGTAATCAATGTTAAGTAAAGTGATAGGTCTATAATTTGCTATACTCTCTGGGTCCTTCCCTTCTTTAGGTATTAATACTATATTGGATTTTTTCCAAGAATCTGGTATACCTTCTTTTGGAATCTGATTGAACAATCTTTGAAGTGGCTGAAATTTTTGACAAAGAACATGAGAAAGGAAGAAGAAGAAAAACTTAAGGAAATATCCGGTTGCTTTGTGGCAAAGAAGGTAAAATACCTCGGTATATCACTTACAAATAAAAATGTAGACCTGTTTGAAAATAATTATAAGACAGTGTGGAGAAATATCCATTCAGATCTCCAAAGATGGGGGGGGGATTTCTTTTTTTGGACGTATTGCTATTGTTAAAATGATGATTCTTCCTAGAATGCTCTACTTGTTTATGAACATACCAATTATAATAAAAAATACAGTATTTTCAAGTTGGAACAAAGATTTAAGGAATTTCATCTGGCAAGGTCGAAAACCAAGAATTAAATGGCAGGTATTACAGGACAACATATTAAGAGGAGGTTGTGCTCTCCCTAACCTAAAATTATACTATCAAGCCGCATCTATGTTGTGGATCCAAGATTGGATTAAATTAGAAAACCGTAAACTATTAAATCTAGAAGGAACATCGTTAAGGTTCGGTTGGCATGCCTATTTATGTTATAACAAAGAAGCAATTAACAAAGACTTCAACAACCATTGTGTAAGGGGAGCTCTAATTAAAACCTGGAAAGAAATTAAAATGAAATTTTATAGAAAAATACCAGCTTGGATCTTGACCCAAGAAGCATTTTATGGAAGATGGAAAGACAATAAATGGATTAAATATAGCGATCTTATTATAAGAGACCCACAAGATAATTTGAATTTAAAATCCCGAGAGGAATTGAATGTAAACCCAGATTGGAAAATAGATTAGTTTAACTATTTGCAAATAGAGAAAAAATTCAAAGAAGATTTTAGAAAGGAAGGTATAGAAATGGAAATGAATCAAATAGATAAAATTCTCTGGAGTAAAGAAAAAGGGAAAATCTCCCGATTTTATAATTTATTATTGGAAAGAGAATGTGAATCGGAAATATTAAAGAATTCAATGATAAAATGGGCCAGAGATATAGGATATAATATAACTTTAGAAAAATGGGAGTCTGCAAGAAAAAAAACTCAAACTTTTACCATATCTCAAAATCTTAGAGAAAATTATTTTAAGATTGCAAATAGATGGTATTTAACACCAATCAAGATAAAGAAAATCCAATGATGTAAGATAGACAGGTGCTGGAAATGTCACAAAGAAGTCGGATCATTATATCATATGTGGTGGACCTGCCCTCGAGTTAAGAAATTTTGGATTGGAATATACAATGCAATACAAAATACACTGAATATCCAATTTCCCTTAACACCAGAATTATTTTTATTAAATATAACATCAATTCTAAAGAAGGAAGATGAAAATGGGTAAGAAAAAGAATAACCCAACCCAAGGCTGTAAACTGACACACTTCCCTATCTAACTTCAAACATGCTTCTTCCCCTCTCTATATACCCACTTCTGGGAGTAGACCCCAACTTTTTCTAGTTTCACTCCCAGTGGCTGTTGAGCTCACTCCTTGTGCAGCATTAATTAGCTCCCCACCTACCAAATCAGGTGTCAGAGACAGGGCCATGTGTAAGGCTGCAAAATGATTGGCTGTACTAATGACCACACTTATGCAAGCTCTGATTAAGCACACTCATTTGTGCAATGATTTTTACACTAGCATAGTGCCCAGCAAGATTCTTGCTTAAAAGTTTATGTATTAAAAAAATACCCAATAATGGTCTAATCAGATACCAGAAGAGTGATGAAATGTGGAAAGTAAAGAGATAAGAAAATACTAAAGTAATTCCCCATTTACTTTAATAGGGAAATCCTAAATATTTTCAGAGCTTACCTCTAATCTGAAACTAAACCAGGCGTGGCAGGCGCAGGACTCCACCTGGGCCATCCTCGGCCCCACCGCCCCTTGCCAGCGTGGAGGAGGAGGAGGGAGGAAACCATCTGGCCTTCTTAAGGCCCTTCAGAGCCCCTCGCCTTATCGGCGGCACCAGCAGCAGGCGCAGCAGGCGCAGGACTCCACCTGGGCTGTCCTCGGCCCCACCGCCCCTTGCCAGCGCGGAGGAGGAGGAGGGAGGAACCATCTGGCCTTCTTAAGGCCCTTCAGAGCCCCTCGCCTTCTCGGCAGCACCGGCAGCAGGCGCGGC
>CM034706.1:123394880-123443205 GCA_020142125.1 Phrynosoma platyrhinos | reverse complement strand
GTTGGAAGAGACCGCACGGGCCATCCAATCCAACCCCCTGCCATGCAGAACATATTGTAAGGAAAGCAGGCTTGGACATGCAAAAGGGAGGAGTGAAAATAGGAGGAAGAACTATCAACAATCTAACATATGATGACAGCACAATAATACTAACAGAGAACCGCACAGACCTGTAACAACTACTAAGGAAGATCAATGAAGAAAGTGAAAAGGCAGGCTTAATGTTGAACATAAAGAAAACAAAAATAATGACCACAGAGGACCTTCACAAGTTTAACTTAGACAATGAAGAAATAGAAATAGTAAAAGAATGAAACATTGATAGAAGTGGGGACTGCAGTCAGGAAATCAGAAGAAAATTAAGAATGGGGTGGGTGACTATGAAGGAACTAGAAAAGATTCTAAAATGCAAGGGTACACAACTCAGCACAAAAATTAGAATCATACAAGCCATTGTATTCCCTATTACCATGTATGGATGTGAGAGCTGGACAGTTAAGAAAGATGATAGGAAGAAAATCAATGCATTTGAGATAATGTGGTGCTAGAGGAGAGTGCTGAGGATTCCATGGACAGTCAAAAGGCAGAGATATCCCTAGAAGCCAAGAGAACAAGACTTCCGGGCTCTGCAGACTGCTCAAAGCGCCGTCTTGGAGCTAGGGAAGGGGAGAGGCAGCTGGATGCCGAACTCCCCAACCCCTTCCTGAGGATGTCATTGGAGTGCCCACCGTCACAGACAGCGAGCACTCCAATGACATCCTCCCGGCCCAGCCTCTGCATGGGTTGAGCTGGAAGAGACGCAGAAGAGCCATGTGATGGCTCTTCTGGTGCCCTTTCTGGGGCTTGAGGAAGGAGCACTATTTTAGCACTCCTTTCCCAGGCTCCAAAAAGGTGGATTGGGGCTAAGGTGTGGGCAGCCTCAGCTCCAATCTTCCGCTTCCCAGGGCGGCCCACGGCTGCCCGTCTGTAAAGCACCTTAGACTGTCACATCATGAGAAGGCATGCATCACTGGAAAAGACAATGATGTTAGGAAAGGTGGAGGAAGTAGGAAAAGAGGAAGGCCACATGCCAGATGAATGGACTCTATTAGGGAGGTCACAGGTATGCGGTTGCAGGAATTAAGCAGAGCAGTGGAGGACAGAGGGTCATGGAGATGTCATGTCCATAGGGTTAACAACAACAACAATAAACCTCCTCTTCTCTTTCTGGTCAGGAAGAGTTAATGTGAGATATTGCAGGGAAGAGAAGAACCATGTATGTTGCTTGCTAGGGAGAAAGTGGGATGTAAATGTAATAAATAAATAAATAATGAGTATAAATATATTTATCTCTATTAACTACTGTTGACCATAAAATCCAATTGAAATTTTTGTATTCAAAAGCAGATTACCACTAAAATGTCAGTTGTTTTCAAATAGCTTTTATATTGGTAGAATTGTATTCCAGTAAAAAAAATCTAGCAAACTGATTATTATATTGTTACATTTATTTTAGCAATGGATCTATTTTAGCAATGGATCAATTTCCTCTTTTTAAACAAAGTTATAATGATTGAAATATAATTTTCAAATTTTGTGTGTGGGGGCGTTCACTGATTTTATAAATATCAAATGTTCTATATTTGCTTTAAATGCCAGTTCTTTTATATTTTGTTTGGAAGAAGTGAATAAATATGAGGGAAGCCACACTTAAATGTTGGGAAGTTGGGAAAAGCTGTGGCTTGGGTTCTCTATAAATGTAAAACTTCATTGCAAGAAGGCATTTTATCTTCATTAATGTGAATCTTAAACATATATGGTTTTATGTGAATGGGCCATACCCATGACAATATTGTGGTTCTTAATATCATGCCTATGATTTGCAGATGTTAACTTGGCATTTGCACACATTGGTATTCACACACACACCCTTTGTTACTTACTGTGATCTGGAGTCACTTCAGCTTTGGAAAGTATTTCCAAACACTTGACAACCTAAAAGCAGTTTCCAATATGTAGTCTGCACACTTAAATTCTAAGTAAAAATAAAATAAAATAAAATGTAATATTCAGTCTAGGATACGAGCATCAATATCCCAAGGAGCCCTTCCATATCTTGCCCCCCCTTCTGTATGCCCCCCTTCTTTACAACTGTTCCTATTTCCAAAGAGACAAATCAGATTATTTTAAAAATGGCTGGTGTCCTTGGCAGCAACAAAGTGCATTAAAACTGAATAAGTATCTATGTTCATGAAGGTGGGCTTGCCAGGGCAGCTGAAGGACTCCACAATGACAAGATAGCATTTCACACCCACTGGCCCAATGGTGTCACTAGGATTGATGTCACTCAGTGTGGTAACTCATGTTATCACCCCCATGGACCTCTTGCAATGAGGGTCCAGTTGGGCAAGAGGGTCTCACCCCAGGGAACCCAGCATTTTGCCATCACCATCTCGTCCCCAGTCAAGACAACAAAAACAGCAAGAACAGGTTTTTTTAATTACTAAATATCTCTACCCACAAAGAAAGAG
The DNA here is from genome assembly GCA_020142125.1 of Phrynosoma platyrhinos. Classification (NCBI taxonomy): domain Eukaryota; kingdom Metazoa; phylum Chordata; class Lepidosauria; order Squamata; family Phrynosomatidae; genus Phrynosoma; species Phrynosoma platyrhinos. The sequence goes on along the minus strand of CM034706.1, from coordinate 123,440,695 downwards.
GAAATCACAACAAACAGCCGATCCCTATCCAAGAGGACAATGTCAGAAAGAAGCCAAATAGACTTGGGAGGGATACTGCGGGGGGGGGGGGGGGGGGGGGGAGCAGAGAGGACAGTCCATAGTTTCATCTCCGTCTTCACCACCCCCAAAGGGAAGTGGCATGTCAAGAAGAATCTCCCCCTTTCTATCTGAGGTAGCAGCCTCATTGTTGCCTGGTGTCACACCCTATGGTGCTGTCACCTGGGGCAGACTGTAACGCCTGCAGCAGCTGGTGATACCACTGTACTGAACATGATGAGTCCTCATTGGGATGTTCTGGACTTTTTTCTCCATTTTGAGGTGGGATGGACATGAATGTTTTATGTTTGATTTTCCATTGATGGCTATGAAGTATCTCACTTCTGTCCAGGGAACATTTAAAAACAGCTTCTCAGAGTGAATTAGGATTTTTTTAAAAAAAACAACAATTAAACAGTTCATTCTATACTTTATACATCTTCTCTTATTCCCTTTTTAAAAGGAATAAGAGAAGCAACTACTAAGGAAGATCAAAGAATAAAGCGCAAAGGTGTATACCTTTTACACCTTCTCTTATTCCTTTTCAGCCATTCAAATCTATGAGTTCTCCCACCTGGTTGGCAATTCTTTTCACCATTCAGTCAACATTCTGTGCCACTGAGTCTTTAAAGGTCTGGGATGGATATTGTGTTATATATTGTGTTATATTTTCATATGAACTATAACTATTCCCTATGTTTTGATAGCTATTCAGCCTTATACCACAGGCATTCCTTTATCATTCAGAATTACAAATGTATCTACATTTGTCACTCAAAATAAAACAAGCTAAAATTAAATCCTCAGGAAACTGAACCAGATGCACAACACAAGGAAATTAAAGCTCTGAACACACAGTTGGAGAAGGTTGGCTGGTTTTAAAAAAACAAAACAAACAAACAATCCCCTTCCCAACAACTTGCTTACTTACTGCTCTTCCCACAAATCTGCTCCACTGTGCACTCATATTCTTTCCTCCCTGAAAAAGATTAAGTACCAGCACTTTGATGTGAGCTCAGAAATGGACAGGGAGCAACTGAAATGATTTCAATACAGGTGAGATATAATCTGAGTACCTGATCCCCATTAGGACCAGGCATCTGTATTTTGAACTAGCTACAGTTTCTCAAGAAGGATGTAGTGGCTCAAGTGGTTAAGACGCTGACTCTGTTGATTGCAAGATCAGCAAAATGGCAGTTCGAGGCCCAGGTGATACCTGATGGGGTGAGCTTTTGTCACTAGTTCCAGCTTCTGTCAAACCTAGCAGTTCGAAAGCATGCAAATGCAAGTAGATAAATAGGTACGACTTTAGTGGGAAGGTAAACAGCATTCTATGCAATCATGCTGGCCACATGATCACAGAGTAGTCTCTGACAAGGCTGGCTCTCTGGCTTAGTAACGGATATGAGCTATGGTTGAGCACTTGACAACCTTGTCAATGGGGAATACCTTTACCTTTTTACAGTTTCTAAACCATTCCAAAGATGTTCCATGTGGAGTATATTGCAAGAACCTAGCTTGAAAGGTACCAGTGCAAAGAAGATCCATGACAAGGAGAGTCTATAACTAGCCAGCCTCATCTAATGAAAAGTGCTTCAACTCACTCAGGTTATATATGCCCTAAAGGCACCTAATCCTGTCTGATTATAGAAGCCAACCAGGCTCAGCCCTGGTTGGATGGGAGACCCCCAATGAATACGAAGTGCTGTGGCCTATGTTTCAAAGAAGGAACTGGCTAAATTACCTCTGAGTGTTCCTTGCCTAAGAAAACTATATGAAATTCATAAGGTCACCATAAGCCAACAGGTGACTTGAAGGCAATACATGGGATAGCTATTTATCTGCTGCCTGCAATGAGAATCTATTAATGACCTGGTGGGTTGTATAGCAATTCTAAAAAAAAAATAAAAAGAAAAGAAAAGAAAAGCAAAAGCAAAAAAAGCACAGCCATCTATCTTTATGCTGATGTCCTCCATCCCCTCCAAGGTCCTCAGATTTGCACATTTACTTGACAAGCCAGCCATACAGAGATTAAAGGTCGTATAGGCATATTTTATTTTATTTTTTGTGGCCCTTTCTCCAAGACAAATGAAGTTGGCAAATCTGGCCTTTCATGATTTTGTCCCATCTGCAAATCCAGAGTATTATTATTATAATTATACAAATGAAAATATATAAATGAGATATTTTCAGCTGCAACCTGGTATTTGTGTAACATATTAGCCAATTGATTCCTATAGCAAGACCCCCATACTCCAGCCAGAGGCTCAGGATGCAGCTTATGAGATTTCCTGATATCAATCATGACTTAGGCTCCTTGAAATCAACCCAGACACTTCATGGGAAATGCTAATCACAAATATTGGTGGGCACATTGCATTCTGTTATCTCCTTACGGGTTAAATTACACCACTCATTCAATCATTTTGCTTGTTCAGACAATGAGGGTAGGTCAGGAACAGACAAATAATCCTTTCTGCTTGTCTTCTCTGAAGTGACACTGGAATGAAGGTGAACGCTTTAGAGAGATATCGGTTACCGTGGTAAGTCTCTACAAACAGGCACACACATTTGCAGCTTAGTAATTTTACCTTCTCCTTGTGGAGGCATTCTTTTCTGAAGGTGAGCTTGCTTATCTGTCAGTAGCACCATTTTCTTAAGACAGAAAGATGGACAAATACATAATAGAAATAACACTTTATGCATAGTGGGACAAATGTTGCTTTGCATTTTTTTTGTCTACTTTTATAGCTATTTAATTTTTTAATCAAATATATAAGCCATGATCCACAAATTGTAATGTAAAGAGGACTGCTGGATGCATGTTGATATTTGTGAGGCTTTTCTTGCTACAGAGATGGCCAGTGCTTGCAGTCTAAAATGTACTCTATGTAGTTCTGATCACCTATTTTAGAGTACAGAGGATTGGGTGTCCAAATAAATCTATCTACATAAGTGGCCAGAATAGGCAATACCAAGAACACTATGTGAGTCATCCCTGCTCACAAATGCACCCTTTTCTCTTCAGTCCATTCTCAGTACATCATGTACCACCAAACCACTGAACCTAATGCTGTACATGCTTCCATCCCCTATACCAATCAAGTCAGGTGGTAGGAGTGAGAAGGAGAATTTCTTCTTACTTTTCCATAGATTCAGATGAGGAGAAGACTGATAATTGGGGTGGCAGCCTATTTTTCATAAATAGTAAATTTATAGTTCAGAATATTCACATAAGTGATATCTGAGAGGAGAAGTTGCAAAGGTGGCCTGGGCTCTTGTCTCTAGTACCTCTGGTAGTTGTACAGAAAAATGAAAACCAGTAGATTCAGCTTCTCATGGTGTAGTGGAAAAAAAAAATCACATTCTGAAATTCATTATTCTATATAGGTCCATGATGGTGAATCTATGGCACACATGCCAGAGATGGCATGCAAAGCCATTTTCCCTGGCATGTAAAGGGTGGGGAGGAGAGGAAGACGTGTGGGCCTGTTCCTCCTCCTTCCTGGCTGTTCCAGGCCTTCAGCTGCCACTCTGGGAGGCATGGGAGGAGGAGGAAGAAGTGTGTGCCTTTTCCTCCTCCTTCCAGACCTCTTAGAGGGAGCTGAAGGCAGGAGACAGCCTGTTCCTCTTCTTCCCCCCTCACCTCCCACTGGGCCTTCACCTGTGTCTGTAGAGGCAACTGAAGGAAGGCCCGGGAGGATGGGGGTAAGAAGTTCCACCACAGAAGTCCTGCTTCCAGGGGGCAGAAGTCCTGCCCCTGGCACTGGCTAACACCCAGTGCCAGAAGGCCTTTTAGTTTGGACACTCAGCCCCTAAAAGTTTTACCATCACTGACATAGGTATTAAAGGCACAGGAATCCTGTTCACCCTTGCATCAGTCTCTCTGGAAGTTATGTAACTTAATATTCTGCAAACTTACACACAGTCATTATTATCTTAATAGAATCAATTTTTACTCTCCTCTTGATTGTAAGGATATTCAAGGCAGTTTACAATAAGAAATATAACAAAACAAGATCAGTAGCATCCCTGCACCAGGTATCACCTGGTGCGTGTGTGTGTGTGTGGGGCAGAACTTCTGGGGGGCGGGACTTCCAGAAGGTGGGATTTCCAGGGGCAGGACTTCTAGTTGGGTTTCAGAGGTGGGGCATCCAGGGATGGTGCATGCTCTCTCTACTTCACTGGCCCATCCTTTTATTGATGAGGAAAAGAATGGAACGGTGCTTGGGGGACAGAGCATGTGGGGGAATGGAGTGGTGTGCACATGGAGACAGAGAGGCACACAGGGGATGGAGAGGTGTGTCCAGTGGACAGACTGTGGGGAATGGTGTGAAGAGAGGGCTGACCAGGTGTCACTCCCCTTTTGGGTTGTGACCTGGTGCCATCTGCACCCCTTCAGTGATGCTACTGATAATAACACAAAGGAATTAAAAATAGATAAGAAATAAAGCCACATTTTAAAATGAAGAGACTAAAAGAATAGGCAGAAGCAACAGTTAAATCCTGATGAATAATAAGACTTCAAAACAGCCAGGTAAAATAAAACTGTCTTCATTGCCTATCTAAGGGCAAGACAATAAAGGATTAGGCATGACTCTCCTAAAGCATGTTTGAGATCTTGGATACTGCAGTCTAAAAGCCTCCCAGATATTTTCCCATGTGTTCTTAGATCAGTTTGTATGGGAGGAAGACATTCTGGAAATGTTCAGGTCCCAGGATATGTAGGGATTTAGAGGTCAAAAACAACACCTTGAGTTGAGCCTGGAAGCAAACTGGTAACAAATGAAGTTAGTGAAAGATCGATGTGATGTGATCCTATCAAGTGGCTCCAGCCACAGCCCTGACAGCCACATGTGGAACCAATTGAAGTTCTGTGTCCAAGAGTACTTGTGCATAGTGTACATTACAGTAAACTAGCCTAGAGATGACAATAACATGAATGGGCAATGGGTCTATGTCCTCCTGGAAATTGCAGCATTAGCATATAAGATGATTTGATTAAAAAGTACTTTGGACAAACACTGATACGTAAGCATTTGAGAGCAATCCAGGATTGCTCTCAAATGGTGAACCTCCTGTTTCAGAGGAGAATGATAGGCTCAATTAACACTCAGTTGAGAATGATAGGCTCAATTATCAGAGCCATTCCAACAAATAGCATCACCATGTTGATTGGACTAAGCTTTTAGATTATTTTATTTCTTTCAGTCCAAACATACTCTTATAATACCAGTTCAGGCTTTCCATTAGTCCAGGGTTTCCTGGATCAGAAGCTGGTAATGGGGTGGGGAGAGAGAAAAAAAGAAGAAAAAAGGAACATTCCTTCCTCCCCTCAGTGAACAGATTACTGATGGGAAGATAGACCTGCTCACTGGCTCAGTCCCTGATATCACATGTTTAGTGTTAGGTGGAGGGACTCTCACAACAGCTGTGCTTGCTTCCCTCTCACATGTTCACATTGCATCGTAGACTAGTGCAGGTTTCTACAGGCACAGAATTATAGCAACTACGTCTTTGGTGTTAGGCAGTGTTTTGTCTATTTCTACTGATAATGCCACCCCCTTCTATTTTGGAAAGAACATGCCAGACTATCACAGACTAGAGGGTTGAAGTTTAACAATAAGAATATCATAGTTTTAAAAATATGTCTACACAGCTGAAATGGAAGTATTTGGTCACCAGAACTGACCTAATGCAGGACACCACCATGTAAAATCCACCAAGACAAGCACAGCTCACCAGCCATCTCTGGTAGCTTGCCTGGTGCTCAACATCCCTGAATGAAGACTTCATTTTTGATGAATTCCCATACATGGCTACTAGGTTGTGTATTCAGTTTTCTGGGTCACAAGTTGTGGAAGGCTGGTTTAGTTTAACCATCTGACTCAGATGTTTGGAAATTTAATCAAGCTCTCTTGCATGAGGAAGCAGCTTCTATTTTCATGGCACATATTGGAACAGGGCATGGGGCAAATGTGTTGTCATTTCTCACCCTAAGCTTGATAAATGAGCCCAAATACAGAGATGAAAGAGTAAAAGAGAAACCCCCAGTGTTCCCAAGTATGCTAAATAAGTATCACAAGGAAATAATGAAAAGCATAAGGTCCCACACTTGGTGTTTATATTGAAACACTGAGAGATTTTTGGCACAATCCAGCAAGTATCAGTATGATTAGATGCCACTGAAAGCAATGGGATGGGATGTAATTGTGACTAATGCTTGCTGAATTGTGCTTTGCTAACTTTCAATCTTAAAAAGAAGGCAACTAGACTTGTGGGATGACACAATGGGAGGCCTCTCAGGATTCTTTATTGCAGATGGCACCCCAGAAACTGGAATCACAGAGCAGCTATTCCCCAATCTTACATGGTTTCCTTAGTTATCTAATATCATTCCATCCTCACCTACTCACACATGGCAGTTACAATGATCCATCTTGGCTGATATGTATACTGGCTGAAGCTACATATGCTATGAAACAATAACATAATCTGCCTGTAATTAGAGATTTATTGTTCCTAAATATAAAGAACAACTCTAGAGCAATCCAGAAGGGATTGAAGATATGCAGTGAAAGCTATGAATGTGAAGATTAAATTGAGGGTGTGGTGGCACTTAGGATCACCATAGTCAGAAATGATTTTAAGGCACACATCAACAACATATGGAGAGAGAGCAGTTTTAACAGTAGCAGAGACTTTCCAGATCCCTGCTATAGTCTTTTGTTCCACATTTCCTTGCTTTAATTCTGTTAAAGTTGTCTTTGGGTGAAGCAGACAAGCTGCAATCAGCCCGATTAGCCTGGGACCATGGCAACTGGATGCTGCCGTCCTGAAGCTGGCTGCTGCTGTGATCCTGAATGGGCCACCGGCAAGGAGCAGCTTTTTGCCAATCCTTTTTGGGCTGGCTTTGGGCCTCCTAAGGCAGCCTCAGAGCAACTACCAACCATGTCAGGGGCATGTGTTGTCTGCACACCATGGCCCTGAGGCGGCTGGAAGCTGAACCTTTAGCTTGTCTGTTTCAGGACTTTGATTCTCTACCTGACAGAAATATTGTGTAAATAAGGATTGCAGACTGAAAATTCTAAAGGTCCCTGAAAATCACATGATCCCATAGGATGGAACCATGACAATTAAGCTGAAATAATAATACTATAATTGTATAGAATGAATAGGCCCCAAGAATCTTCTCTCAGGACATTTATAATGGTTGGGAGTGCTATGTGGAATTTGTTTACACAATTGTGTAGCCAAAATCTCTTAGAGGAATTTTTAATTAGCTCAGTTATTTTGGCTGCACTACATAAACAGCTATAGGATACGTCCCAGCATTTACGGAGATGATGGGAACACCAGGAGAGGCAGAGATAGAATTCTCTCAATGAACTGAATAACCACATGTCAAGACATGCACTCACTCACACACTCATACAAGAGGCTCAGGAATAAAGGAATTAGTGTTTGAATAGACCCTTAGGCTGAACTAACGGTGATACTTACTAAAACTTGGTATGACTCTGGAAAGTCCGATTGAATGGGGGGGGGTGCTAGACTATGCTGCTTGGGAGTGCTGAATTGGATGGTAGCCAATTAGACACTAGTCAGAATTCAGTGTGCTGTGGAGTCACCATGAATTTTATCTAGCTCAATGAACTAAGGATTTGGGGGACCTTATATAGGCAAAAACTAGCCTCCGGCAAAGATACATCAAAGAGGGCCAAATCTGTATAGAAGACAGATCACTCAAAATAGCAATATCAAGGTGGGAATGAGTTGTAAAATGAGATTCCAGCTTAGGTGCAAAACCATCCCGGTTGTAAATTACCTTAGCCTTCCTGTCTTCTGGAAGTGTGAATTCCTTTCCTTAATGCAGCTCCCAAACCTCCCTTTTGATCTCTATCTGCTTGCCCTGTGTACATGGTTTCAGGCTTTTGAGCTCATGGCAACTCAGAGCTTCCAGTCTGCTTAGAGCCATGGCAAGGAAAGCATATACACACACCAAAATTTGCAAGATGCCCAATATGGCAAACAATTGTTATGATGTTATGCTGTGAGCTCATCAATTGAAAGTAACAAAGAAATTTGCTGCCACAAGATGTGATGACTATTATCTTTGTTGTTGTGTGTTTTCAAGTCATTTCTGACTTATGGCAACCCTATTACAAGGATTTTTGGGGATGAGAATGTGGGACTTGTCCAGTGTCACCCAGTGGATTTCCATAGCTGAGGAGGGAATTGAACCCTGATCTCCAGAGTTGTAGCCCAATGCTCAACCCTCTACACCACACTTTAAAAAAAGATTAGATTAATTTATGGAGGACTGGCCTATCAGCCAAGAGACATTAATCACAATAGCTAAATGGAACCTTCATGTACAGCAACTATGTACCTTGTGAAAATACCTGATGCTGGGCACAGACAATAGAGATGAAACATTATCTTCATGCAGTGCTGGCCCAAGCAAATGCCTCACTCCAAGTCAAAGTGCATAGCATAAAAAGCTAGGCAAGTTATTTTTCTTCTCCCCATCTGGCAGTAAAGATATAATACTTTAACAAGCAGATAGCTAACAATTAGCTGCTCTTTCAAGACACTTGCAATTTGCTACTTGAGGTAGCTATGTCATTCTGCATTTTGTAGTGCCAACCCTGCTTCTGTGTCCTTCTTGTGAGCATTCACTGGCACTGAAAGCTAATCTAAATGGGCCTTTGGTCTCAGTCAGCAAACTAGCTCTGCTCTAACCATCACAAATTAACTGCATGTTTAATTTACTGTAAGTTAAAGACTATAAATCTGTCCCATAGCTTTTTATAAATCTGTTTTCTGATGCCTATGGGAATATTTGCTTTGAAATAAACAGCAACAAAATAGGAAGGAGGCTCAAGTAGAGAAACGTGATTTTTTTTAAAAAAAGCAAAGTACTATAAAAGCAATTTCATGGAACTGTCTACTTGCCTAAAGGGAAAGTGAGCCCCCTGCTGCTGCAATTACTCTGCTGCTGTCTCTTCAAGAGGGACCCTACCGTTTTTGTTGTATTTCTTGGTGGTGATTTCTTCCAGCCAATCTACTCTGAACATGCTACAGAACAACCTGTGGTGCTAATTGGATTTGATCAAAATGGCATATTTCACAAGCATGACATCATTTCCCTCCCTTTTTCATAAGCTGATTCAACAACTGGTTTTGATTCCACTCCAAGAAAGGAATCAAGCACAGCTAGGAGATGTGCCTCAAACTTTGGCAGCAATTTAGCGACAGCTTAAATTTATGACACATCTCAACATTTATATCCATTTAAAGTGAAAGGCACAGGAAATAGTGAAAACATTTCCAACTTGCATTTACTATCTCTTGTTTTTTTCCTTCTATAGGAATTGTTATTATTGACAGCGAGGAAAGGAAAATACACCCAAGCCCTAACTTTGTATAGTCTGCATAAAATTAATAACTGCATAATGAAAGTTTAATCATAACTGTGCACATTTTTAGGCACCTCATAAATTCCTTTTTGAAAAACAAGTCGCCTTCTGATTTCAGTTAATGAACACTATGAAATATATGGAGCAAATACCAGACGTTATATTATTTAAGATATATCTCATGCACCAGCATAAATATTCACAAAGATGCTTAAATTTTGAGATGCTGTAATACATGTTTAACATTATATATTGAACAGGTTTCCCATAGAAAAATGAATAATCAAATTTAATAGTAAGAATAAAAAGAAATGATACTACTAATAAAAATGTCAATAACATCAGTATACTGCTAAAGTGTATAATCTAGGAAATTCTTAGAAATCTCACCTCAGTTAGCCATGAACCCAATGGATGGTTTTAAACACTACTTTTGCACACTCAGCATTAACACCACCCTTAGAATGAGAATAATAATTCTGGCCTTCACGACTGTGGTAAGGACTGCTGACATCATAGCAGTCCTTATAAAGTAGAAGAGGGTGTACACTTAACAATTCTTTTACACAATTAGCAATTGTGTGTTCAGGGTTTTTTCTTGCTGCAAGAGCCTTATAGCCTTGCTTTAAGTGCTGGGGTGCTGTCTCCAATTATACAAAATTGTTTTAATATTTATTTATTTGGAGTATTTATTGTCCTCTGTTCAGCTATAATCTCAGATCAACCCATGCAATAAAATAAGGTAAATAAGTTTGAAAGTGCTGAGACAAGATTATAGATCCATATTAACTACCCTAAAGTATGTGCTTATTAGAAGGTTTTCTTATAATACCAAAAATAAAATAACTAATTATCTAGCTGGAGGTGAACAATGGTACACGTCACTATCGGCGTCTATCAAACACACTAGATTGGGGAAGGTACATAATAATAGAAGCTCATTTTCCTTATATAGCCAAAACAACTTTGTCCACCTCTGTAGGCAGTGGGACACCCTCTGCATCCACCCAGATGAGAGAAGTTATAACAGTTTTGGTGTGGGGGGAATCCAGGTTTTATAGTGTATAACAAAAATGTAGGTGAGGGAATCTTAGGTTGGGAACATTTTAGATAATGTTATAGCTGATTTATAGTAATTCTGAACAGGAATGTTCCATAATGTAACATTTTAGTAAATCCCACTTGTATTATATAGTGCAGGAATATTTCCTCCCATAGAAAGGAACTTTGCTCATTTTAACTCTGAGACAGGGTAGGCAACTTTTCTCTTTAAGGGCTGAGGGACTTCAGCTCCCAGAATCCCAGGAGTTATTGGCCAACATGGGACTATTGACCAACATGGCTGAGGCTTCTGGGAGCTGAAATCCCTCAGCCCTTAAAGGGGAAAGGTTGCCTACCCCTGAGAAACAAAACAAAACAAAACAAGCCTTTATTGCCCCACACCTCTAGCAGTTGTCAGAATTAACCATTATATACTGGTTCTGAAATTTAAAGAAATGATCTACTCTTCAGTCTTTGGTGTTCCTCTTGTTTATGTGGCTTATGATGTCATTTTCCTCCATAACAAAATGATGGCCTAATTCCGTAGTTGTTCACACATTTTTCTTCTAAAAAGGAAACAAAATGTTTGAATAGAAAACATTTGTGCTTACCATTGCATTCCATATTGAATTCACGTTCCACATTATTCCAGATTTTACAGATGAGAGCTTCTGCTTTCAGATTATTTTCAGTTTGGTTTCTGAACCTTTTCTTCAGCCTTTTGCCCAAACATGACAACACTATCCTCTAGGTGTACTGAAGTGGTTGAAAAACCAAAAATAAACTGTGAGAGTGAAGAAGTTCATGCTGGAAACTAATCTCAGCCATGGAACAATGGGATGTTGACAAACTACTATGCCTGCCTTACTGCCTTTGTGGAATATGGGGATTGTACAGTGGTTCTTTAACTGCCTGAGAAGAAGCACCCATTATATTATAGTTATATCACTAGTCCACATGAATTTCCATGACTGCCTCCTATCTTGGTGTTTGTAGTTGGTGTGTCTGTGCTAAAGGAGCCTTTTAAGAATTCTAAATATACTCCCTACACTGAAGATCCCAGGAATCCATAATATGCTGCCAGGTCAGTGACATCATACCACTATAATTGTATATTTTAGAAGAGCCCAAAGTGAGCTCTATTCTGCCAAGCTGCAATCTGTTGGAAAAATTCATTTAAAAATGCTCTCAGATCTTTACTAGCCTGAACATAACACTTTGGGCAATTGCAGAAGTTATTACCATAAACCCAAAGTTCCACAGGATGCAGGAAGAGTATACAAATAAAATAAATTATTAATTAAAAAACAACTCTGTAGACAGTGGACATCCAATGCTTTACTAGTGCTGCTAAATCTTTATTTTGATGTATCTCAACAGTATCCCCTAGAGGGCTGAGTAAGAAGATTATCACATCATGATTAAAAGCATTTTACCTGAGCCGGCTTAAAATTAGAAGTGGGTGGCATCCTGATAGTATCAGACATCACCATCCGGGTGCAGTCCAGATCCATCGCCGCTCAGAGGGGTTCTCTGGAGGCCATTTTTTCAAGCTGGAAAACTCCCAGTTTTGAAAAGAGGTGTGAGGAGTGTCCCTTAGAGTAGTGATGGAGCCAGGCTACACCCAGGTGGCCATTTTTGTGGCTAAATGTGTCTGATAAGATCAGGATGCCACCCGCTTCTAATTTTAAGCCAGCTCAGGTAAGACACTTTTAATCATGATGCAATAATCTCCTGAGTGAACACTCTGAAAGTCAGCCTGAATAATTTGATGTATTATTGCATATTTCCCAGTCCATAATATAAGATCTTTTGTACAATTTTATGTTTTGATTGAATTGGCTGGCTCTTTTGAGCTGAAGGTTTAGGATTGTTACTAGGTGGATTGGCAATCAAGATATTTTCTGATTTGGTAGTTAGGCTCCTGGAGGCTATGCAGCAGTGTCCACATTGGGTGTCACTCGGTACAGAGGGTGGGACTTCTGGGTGAGATTTCCAGGGGTGGGACTTCCACCCAAGTTTGGGGAGTGGGACATGGAGTGGTGGAGCAGGAGGAGCAGCGTGTACTTGTGTGCACAGTCAAGGACAATTGTGCATGCAGAGAGGATCATGCGTGGGTGGGGAGAGGTGCTCTTGCACATGCAACCTAGGAAAGTTGTGTGTGTGGGGGGGAAGAGCTGCTTTTGCATGGGTCAGAGGTGCACACAGGCAGGGAAGAGGCTTGCACGTCCAGGAGGCCAGATGGTAAGCATATTTCATAGAGTGTGAGGGATGGTGCCATGGGGGCTCACTCCTCACATCCTCCCAGTGATACTGATGAGGCTATGACATCTACTAATAAACAAGAATGTTCGTGTGTGTGTGTGTGTGTGTGTGTGTGTGTGTGTGTGTGTGTGTCTGTTTGCCTACCTTTCTTCACTATAACTTTAAGGCCATGGCATCCTAGATGCCTGAAGTTTGGCAGGAATCCTGGGGGTATGCATCTTGGGTTATTTGGTTTATGAAATGCATTTTAAAAACATGGATTGTCATTCATATAAATGGACCTGTATCCTGTAATGCCACATTGAATTATAATGGAAATAACCAGTCTGTGAGCTATGAGCCTGCAGCAGCTTCAGTTACTGGCAGAGCAGAAGCAAGAGAGGGGACCGAAGTCAGTTTGTAAACACAAGTTTATTATGTCAACAGTCCCAAAAGCCTCTGAAGATGCTAGCCACAGATGCTGGTGAAACATCAGAAAGAAACTCTTTTAGAACATGGCCACACAGCCCGAAAAAACCCACAAAAAAACCTATGGATGCCGGCCATGAAAGCCTATGACTTCACAGTCCCAAAAGGAATTAGCATTTCAAAGTTTTGGGCCCCGAACAGAAGAAAAATGGCTACATTTATACACCTCTAAACAAAGAAATCCAATTCTTACACTTCATTCGATATTTCAAACCTTAAACATATAGAATCTCAAGCAATAAGAGTAAAGATTTCAGAATACATTATAATCTACTTAAAGCACATCTGGCCACATTCCAATGCCCCTTATCTCAGAAGATGGTACCATGGGCCCCTTTGCACAAAGTGCCTGTGCCTCCTATCAGTGATTTATTATGGCTGCTATATATCACTCTGGCGTCTTAATGTAGCAGTCCTTCAAAAGGTCAGTCTGTCTCTAAACATTCTAAATATTTCTATTCATAGGCCTCAACTCTCAGAATCCTCTCCATGTGGCCACTTGGCATCTATTTTTCTACATTTCTAACACGGATAGCTAAAATTATATTGATTATTGAAACTTTTCCATCTCAGAATCACCAAGTGGCAAACACCAGGCTCCTTGGGAGTAAGACAGAGGTGTTATAGAAGTAAATTGACTCCCCAAGAGTAAAAATTGTCCTTGAGAAGGAAGCTTTGTGATTTGGTCCAAATGTTTGCAACTTGTCTTGAGTAACCCCCTTTGCAGATGACACTTTGTGCCATCTTGGAGGCAAGGAAGGGGAGGGGCAGCCTCACGCTAGGTGCCCCAACCCCTTCCTGAGGATGTAATCAGAGCACCCGCCCTTCCACATGATGGGTGCTCTGATTACGTCTTCCAGCTCAGTGTCTGGACATGCTGAGCCAGAAGAGGTGCAGAAGAGCTGCATGGTGGCTCTTCAGGCACCCCTTTTGTGGCTTGTGGAAGGAGCGCTATTTTAGCACTCCTTTTCCAGGCAGTGAAAGGGAGGATTGGGGCTGAGGCATGGGGCAGCGTCAGCCCCAATCCGTCACTTCCCAGGGTGGCCAATGACTGCCCGTCTGCATCTTCCCTAAGTGTTTTTTTTTTTTAGGGGGGAGTATTAAACCTTAATTCCTGGCCTTTCCATGATTAGAACCAAGCACAAGTGTACCTCTGTGTAACCCAGGTATCTGAAAAAATGTGCATGGTCCTGATTCCAAGGATGTTTGTATATGTACTCATTGAAGTATTTGTGAATAGACAATAGATACCATGTTTTCCAGAAAGGAGAGAGAGAGAGTCTATTGAATAGGACAAAACGAGGTCTCCTCTTCTCCTAAGGAGAGAGTAGAGACACATTCTAGCTATCTAATAACAAAAGGAATCTTAGAGATCCTATTTTTTAATGCCGTGGAGACTAGAAACATAATAAGTCTTGCCCAGGATTTATGAACTGGCGAGTAAAAAGTATAATCTTTTGCTGAATCGTATTTTATATGCCAAGCATCTGCCAAAGCTAAGTTGCCCATCATCTCAAAAAAGATTTGGGCAAACATCCCTGTTTTTTGTTTTTTTTAAATTGATCTCTCCGATTTCCTATCTATGCTTGGGTTAATAACCCCATTCCAATCACCACATAGTATCATAATTCATATCTTGTAACAGATCATTCAGTTTATTATAAAAATTGCCTTTCTGCTCCAATAGTCCATAAACACCAACCAGTAAAAATTTACGATCCTTTATAATTACTTCAACCATTATCCAATTACTGTTTAAATCTGCTTTAATTAAGTTGGATTCCCAAGAGGATTTAACATAGATCACAACACCTTTCTTTTTAGTTTTTACCATAGCACCATATTCTTGACCCAATTTTTTATATTTTAGGTATTTCTCATCTTTCTTTCTAATTTGTATCTCTTGCAGACATATTATATCATGATTTGTTCTTTGTAGAAAATGAAATACCTTCTTTCTTTTTTTCAGGTGTATTTAGCCCTTTAACATTCCAAGTTAACACCCTTACAGAGTTAGACATCTTTGTTCCTTGCTAAACAACAAATGCAATTATCTAATCTGTTTTATTTCTTTCTATAACCCTTTCTTCTGTTCCTTCTGATGTAATTATTGTCCTTTCTCCCTTTGTCTTGTCTGTATTAATCTTATTTAAGTTTTCCTTTTCTCTGGTCTCCTGTGTTGTTCTAAAATCCTCTACTTCTTTATCATTGGTCTCACTCTCTTCTTCTTGCTTTCTTTTTGGGCCTTTACCTTTTCCATTATCAGTGTTATCACTGGAGAGATCCTTTCCATTTATGTTCAGGAATTTCTTTGCATCTGTTACAGAATTTATACCCACCCTTCTCTTTTTATACCAGAAAACCAATCCTTCTGGTAGATTCCATCTATACAGAATCTTATTTCTCCTAAGTTGTAATGTTAAGAATGACTAGTCTTTCCTTTTCCTCAAAATTCTCATGGGGATATCTTTCAAAATTTTTATATCGTTACCTTCTATTTCAAAAGGTTCTTCGTTATGTAATCTTAGGAACTGGTCCCTGACTTGCTTCTTGACAAAATACATCAATGTCCCAAGGAAGATTATTCTTTCTAGCCACATAAGAGTTCAAATGGAACATGTTATCTATTTCCAACCACATTTTTTATCATCAATCTTGAGAAATTTGGCCATATTGGGCATAATAATCGATGCTAAGTCCTCTTCCCTTTCCTCTATAACACCTCTGATTTTTATACATTTGTCTCTCCTCTTAGCCTCCCAGGCTGCCTTCTCATCTAATTCTTTCTCTTTCCATCTCTTGATATTTGCTAGTTCTTTGTCTACAACCACATTCCTTTTTTCCCATTTTTTCAACTCTTTGTTTTGTTTCTAAGATGTCACCTGTTAATTTTCCTACTGTTTGGTTAATTTCATGTAATTCAGATCTGATTTCTCTCCTAATTTCTGCCTTTAAATTGGACATCTCATGTCTAATCATTTCCCTAATTTCTTCTAGCAGGGCTTGATCTGTATCTACCATCTTAGGTTGTTCAAATGAAGGTCTTTTCTTCCATTGTGCCTTCCATTTAGTAGACTGATTTCTTGTCTCCATCATGCTTTGATTAGATAAATTTAATTATGTCTCTCTTTACCAATTTACAATTATAGGAAATTAATTTGTCTCTTGTCATACCCTTTAGATTACCAATATGGTTCCAATCAATCCTTACTGAATTATCAATTATCAGCTCTATAAACAATTTTTCCACGTTAAATTCAAACTGTTAAATTTCCTAAATCAAAGTTCATGTTAATTTGCATCAGATTTCCACACCATTTAACAATCCACCAATATCTATCTATCTATGTCTATGTCTATGTCTATGTCTATGTCTATGTCTATGTCTATGTCTATGTCTATGTCTATGTCTATATCTAGATAGATAAATAGATTGATGGAGTCTAAGATCAACTTACAACCAAACTTTCATCATCAACCAACCTCACATCTCATCCCTGCTTTTATCTTCACTCCCTTACCCCTTCTGATGGCTGACTCAGATGATCATCCCCAGTCCCTGCAGTAGGTGTCCATCTCCAAAAACCAGGACTAAATAGGTACCATTAACATTAAGATAGTTATATAGATCAACGTCCATCAATCAGCATTCAGGATGTCAATGCTGCTATAGAGCTCTATGGGAATTGATGAACTCCTGAATTGGAGTCAGGCTATATATAAAGATAATCTTCAATTGGAGTTGTAGGCAGGGTCTAGTTGATTTCCAAGATCTGGCTGATAATTAAGACGATTACTTCTCTGAGAATCCCCTAGCTCATCTAAAAGGTCATCATCTGAACCACTCAATTCATTTCTACACCTCCAATTAACCGCTCCTGCTTCTTCTAAATCCTCTTCCTCTCGTACTCTCTGACCTCTATTATTCTCTTGGCTATTACTCTTGTGCATCTTCCCTCTTCCTAAACCCTTATCCTTCTCATCAGTGGGAAATTTCTTCCTCTCTAAATCCTGCTCTGGCTCTTTTTTCCTAGTTTTCCTCCTATTTTCTTCCTGTTCCCAGAATCTCCTTGCTTCTTCAACTGTTCCTAAGACTATTCTTCTTTTTCTAAACCAGAAGATCAACCCCTCTGGTGTTCTCCACCTATATGGTATCCCTTCTTGTCTTAAATAACTCGTCAGGAAAAGATATTCCTTCCGTTTCTTCAACAGCCTGGCTGGGACATCCTTCAAAATTTGAAGTTGCTGACCCTCAACTTCCAACGGGGATTCATTATGAACTTTGAGAAGTAGATCCCGAGTCTGCCTTCAAACAAAATAAACTACAATGTTCCTTGGAAGCCCCCTTTGCTTTGCCACTGTTGAGTTAAGTCGAAAAGTTCTATCTATTTTGTATTGAAATTGAGAAGGGTCTTTACCTAGGAAATTTGCTAAATTCACTGTAATAAATTCCATCAAATTTTCCCCTTTATCCTCTGGGAGTCCCCAAATTTTCACACATTTTTCTCTGAGCTTCTGATCCCATACCGCTTTCTCATCAAGATCCTGTTCTCTATCTCTTCTAACCTCTGCCAATTCTTCTCCAAATCTGTCACTTCTATACTCTAAATTTTCAATTTTTTGGTTTGCTACCACTAATTCCCCTGTAATCTTTTCTACCATATTATTAATTTCCTGGAGCTCCATTCTGATATCATGATGTATTTCTGATTTAAAATCTTTCATTTCCTGCCTAAATTCCAATCTAAGTTTCTTGATCTCTTCATTATGATGTATTTCTGATTTAAAATCTTTTATTTCCTGCCTAAATTCCAATCTAAGTTTCTTGATCTCCTCCAAAATATTCACATTGACATCTATTACTTTAACTTGCTCTATGGAGGATCTCCTAGGCAACTGTGATTGAGTCTGAATTTTAGCAGTTTGATTTCTTGACATTTATAATTTATAATTACAATTATATTTCTTATTGGTTGTTTCACTTGGCTTAATTATTTTATTTATTATATTTATTACCCACTGTTAATTTAATTTATTTTGATCATCCACAAGGTGTTCCCACCAATTCCCCCTAATACAACAATATATTTCCACCCAATTAAAGCAGGGGAATTCAATCAGTTATTTTTACAATATCAATTAATTAATGCCAATTAATTAATTACAGAACAGAAAATTCAATCCCACCTTACTTTCAAATTTGAAGTGATATTATTAAGCCCAAGTCTTCTCTACCACAGTTGTAAATTACAAATTAACCAGTCAGTATTAGAACTTCAAAATATTCAAACTCTTCCCTCTCACTCTCCTTGGATTAGGCAGTCACCATGTATCACAGTATATGATGAATCAAAAGTCGAGCTCCTGAGGAATTGATAAGAACTATGAAATTAGTGACTCTCAAAGTTCCAGAGCCGCAGATGGGATAGTCACTCTTTGCTTTTTGAGTCTATGTATGCAAGCTTCTGCTGTTCACCTTCCCCGCACTGTTTCTCGTCGACCCACAAACTCTAGGCAAGTCCTCTGTCTGTAGTTTTAGTCTATGAACTAGAGCATCCCACTGATGTCATTTGCTGCATCTCTCCCCAGCACCTCCTCACAAGCGTCGTCACCAACACTCCTCCCCTCTAGACGCCACAGAAGAAAAAGGGGAGAATCTTCAGAAGAAGAAGGGGATGTTTATGAAGGGTTATGAAAGTATAAGAACTTTCAGTAGACACATAAGATAAAGAAGTGTGGTAAGTGGATATTATTAATTATTGTTATAGGAATTATGTGGGTATTTAGGTTATAAGGGTATTTTCACTTTGAAATTCTTTCTTGTGTATATTAGATTTCATAGCCTAAGTATGGATAAGATTAAGATTATTTCCTGGAATGTCGAGGGGTTGAACACATTGAATAAAAGGAAAAAAAAATAATTATCATCTACAGAAATTAAGACCAGACATATATTGCTTACAGGAAATGCATATTCATTGTAAGGACATTAAATATTTGAGAAATAAAAAATTAGGAGAAGAATTTGTGGCATCAGCAAAAAATAAGAAGAAAGGTGTTGTGTTATATGTTAAATTGAGATTTAACCCTAGGGAGATATTTGTGGACAATGAAGGATGTTTTGTCGTTGTTGAGATTAATTATTTTTTGGGGGAGAAAATGTTATTAATTGGAATATATGCTCCTTTAACTAATAAAGCTGAATTTTATAAGCAATTGACTTGTAAATTGGAAAACTGGAGTGAAGATAAGATTATTATCATGGGAGATTGGAATGGGGTCGTTGACCCACAAATGGATAGAACTTCATCAAAGGAAATTAAAGTTTCACAGGGCAAATTGCCTCAAAGTTTTTTTGAAATGTTAGAAAAATTAGTATTAAAGGATGTATGGAGAACTTTAAACAAAAATGTTAAAGATTATACTTTTTTCTCCCATGTACACAATTCATGGTCAAGAATTGACATGTTTGTGGTTTCTGCAACAATTTGTAAATTGGTTCAAAAAATCGAGACACTCCCCTCAGTGTAATCAGACCACAATCATCATGATGAGTTTAAAAACTTCTCCAAAGGAATTCTGTTGGCAACTCAATATGAGTATTTTGGGTAATGAGAAGATAATTAAGGAGGCAAAAGAAGAATTGCAATTATTTTTTCAGGAAAACTTAAATAAAGGAACAAAAATCAATGTAATTTGGGATGCTTTGAAAGCATATATGAGGGGTTTTTTTCTAAAAAATGGAGCTGAAAGGAAGAGAATAAGAGAAAAGCAAATAAAAACCTTGGAGGAAGAAATAAAAAAGACAGAAAATGAATTGAAAATTAAGCCAAACAGCACAAAATTAAAATCTAATTTGCAAATATTACGTGGTCAAATTTCTATTTTAGTGTCAGAAGATATAAGGAAGAAAATTAGATATATAAAACAGAGAGACTTTGAGTTTTCAAATAAAGTGGGAAAATTATTGGCATATAAGTTAAGGTGGGAACAAGGGAAAAAAATCAATCCTGGAATTAAACAGAAAACAAAGTAATTACATCTCAAGAACATATTAAAATAATATTTTTAGAGTATTATACTAAATTATACAAAAAATGCTGATTATGAAGGGAATAATAAATCAAAAATAAGTAATTACCTGCAACAAATGGTTCTCCCGATGATCTCAGAAGAGTGTAAGGTAGAATTAGAGAAAAAAATTACTCTACAGGAATTATTAGATACAATTAAAGAGACAAGAAGTGGGAAAGCCCCTGGCCCAGACGGATTTATTATGGAATATTACAAAATCTTTTCAGATCAGTTAGCTCTCCCATTATTGGAAACAATGAATGCAATATTAGACAGTAAAATTCCAGATTCTTGGTCACAAGCCAATATAACATTAATACCGAAGGAAGGTAGAGATTTAACAGATCCTAAAAATTTTAGGCCTATTTCACTTTTGAACTGCGATTACAAGGTTTTTACTAATATATTGGCGAACAGGCTAAAAAAAAAAAAAGTTAAATAAATGGATAAATAATGATCAGGCAGGAATTTTACCGGGTAGAAAAATTAAGGACAATACGGGAAATCTTTTAAATCTAATTGAATATTTTAATAAAAATATAGATAAGAAGGGAGTAATTTTCTTTTATGATATCGAAAAAGCATTCGATAGTCTCAACTGGACTTTTATAAAAACTATGATAGAGAGACTAGGAATAGGGGCTAACTTTAAAAAAATGGATAGATATGATTTATCAAACTCAGGAAGTGAGAATTTTGATTAATGGGGAATCTACCAAACCTTTTAGAATTGAAAAGGGGGTTAGATAGGGCTGCCGGCTTTCTCTGTTATTGTTTATTATTTGTTTTGAAGTACTCTTGGAAAAAATAAGAAAGGAAAAACAGATACAGGGGGTAAGAATTAAAAATAGTGAATTCAAACTTAAAGCTTTTGCGGACAATCTAATGATGTCATTAATGAACCCAATTGGGAGTATCTGCAAATTGAATGAGGTAATTAATGAATTTGGGAAGTTAACAGGATTAAAAGTAAATAGAGAAAAACAGCCATGTTGATGATGAACTTAACAAATTGTGAAAAGGAAAAGTTAAAGGAAATGACAAAGTTTAAAGAAAACAAAATGATAAAATATTTGGGCATAAATTTCACAACAAAGAACTCAGAACTATTTAAAAATAATTATGAAACCAAATGGAAGGAAATTAAGGCAGATCTGGCTAGGTGGAGTAAGTTAAATTTATCATTGTTGGGTAAGATAGCAACGGTAAAAATGAACATTCTCCCCAAAATGTTATATCTATTTCAAAATATTCCGGTACTGATTAGTGATACACCATTTCAAAAGTGGCAATCCGATATATCTAAATTCATATGGGGGGTAGGAGACCAAGGATTAGGATGAAACTACTTCAAGATGCGACAGAAAGAGGTGGTATGAACATGCCGAATTTCAAAATTTATTACTATGCTTGTTGTTTATACTGGATCATAGATTGGATTAATTTGATGAACGAAAAAAATCTAAAGTTAGAAGGATTTGACAAAGTGTATTCATGGCATGGTTATCTATTATATGACAAAATTAAATTGCATACGAATTTTAATGACCACTATCTAAGAAGAGCCCTTTTGAGGGTATGGCTTAAAGTGAAAGCAAAATGGGATGATAAGATACCCTTATGGACAGCGGTTGAAGCAGTTGCAACTAGAGAAAATAAATTAAGAAATGAAAATTGGTTGACATATCAAGATTTGTTGCGAAAAGATAAACACGGATTAGAAATTAAGACACAGGAGCAATTACATAAAGAGGGATATAATTGTAACTGGTTTACTTACCATCAATTAAAAGAAAAATTTCTTTTAGATAAAAAGATTAAATCATTTGGTTCTATGAATATAGATTTTGATGAGATACTTAAGGCACAAGATAAACACAAAATCTCAAGAATTTATAAATTATTATTAGGTTTGGAGATGGAAGATGAACTCATCAAACCCCAAATGATGAAATGGGCACAAGATATTGGCCAGAATATCGAATTGCAAATGTGGGGGAAAAAAATTGGAAAACAAGACTTAAATTTACAATAAACTCAGACATTAGAGAAAATTTTTACAAAATGCAATTTAGGTGGTATCTGACTCCCTTTAAACTGGCCAAAATGAAAAGGAACTTTATGAACAAATGCTGGAAATGTGAGAAAAGGACTGGCACTTTCTTCCATCTTTGGTGGGATTGTAAACATGTGAGAAGTTATTGGAGAATGGTTCATAAAGAAATGGAAAAAATATTTCAAAAAGATTTGAAATTCAGTCCACAAATATATCTCTTGGGAATGATTGAAGATGAAATGTTAGAAAAAAAACTCATGGTAAATTATTGTTTTATTTAATATCGGCGGCTAGGATTGTCTATGCAGCAAAATGGAAAACAAAGGAGATCCCTGACATCAGTGAGTGGGTCAAGAGAGTTTTAGGTATAATGGAGATTGAAAGATTAACTTCAGTGTTGAAAACAAGAGAATATGGCATGGTTATTAATGAATGGAAACCCTTGATTGAGCACTGGATCAGAGAGAAAGAATCATGTTTCCTAATTGATGTGATCTAGTACTATTTAGACTTGGGGTTGTAATGTTAAAAAAGTTCGAATTTAGTGTATAATGGTTTAAAATTTTATATTTGTAAAGTGGGTAAATTAGGAGTATCACAATATTATGTGTGACATTAGATTTATGGTTACTTAGTGATAGAAGTGTTAACTTGTTATGTGTCTTGTAACAGTATGTCTCCAGCAAGGAAGTCATTTTATTTGTTTGTTAGTCTTGTTTTGTTGTTATATGTTATGTTATGTTATGTATTGTACTTTTTTAAATGTTAATAAAAATTAAAAAAAAAAGATTAAGTCTTCTGATATTCTCTAGACCCAGATTGATCCACTTTATAACTGCCCACCCTGATATTTCCACTTAAACAACGGCACAACAGTAGAAGCAGTAAAAACCACAAGTGGGAGTGTTGAAATTGCATGCTTGGCAGCAACAAAAGTTGCTCTCTACTGGCTTCTGCTGTTTTGCCTAGCCGAGTGACAGGTCTCTCTCTTCCTACAACTCCCAAAATTCTTTATGTTTCCTTTCCCAGAAGTCTGAAGATGTAATTTCCTTTTCCCATGTGTGGTGCAGTTCACAGCAATAGAGCTACTCTGTTACTCTCTTCCTTTGGTATTCGGCACTCCCATCAGTTTACGTAAGGTAGAAAAGAAAAAAGAAAAATATATTCCTTTACTCCAACTGTTCCTTCTTTTTATTTGGCTTCAGCTTTCTTCAAATTTCTCCTGTGATCATTTAAGCAGAAGGAAAAAGCAAACAAACATAAGCCTGACATTTCTTTTTTTACAGTCCTGAGAATGTAAAGGCTCAAGCATTGGCTGGTGTCTGTTCTATTAGGCTGTATAACAGTGTTTAATATTTCCCAAAAAATCTAAAGCTAACTTTGGAAAATTCACCACAAAACTAACTAACTAACTAAATAAATAAAAAAATAGTCCAAACTGAGCTTCCTATCCTCCTCTTAAGTACGGAGGTGAATAGAGAGAAAAAAGAAAATTACTAATGTGGTCAAATGTTGCTCCTGACCCAAATTGCTTTTGGAAGCTCACTGTGGCTATGGAAGGTCTTGGGTCTGCTAGCTCTCCCTTTACTAAAGCGCCTTCCTTTGAGCGCTTTAGACAGTCCAGGAAGCTTAAAAAAAAAAAGACCCAATGCTGACCCCGCAGAAAAAACCCTGTACCCAGGTGGTATCTTGTTGACTGAATTGTTATTTATGTAGTCATTTAAACCACAACAAAAAACCCCAACTCTTCAGCTACTTGCAAAGAGATGTCTTACCGGAACCTCATTGCCACCAGAAGTCCTAAGATATTTTGTTGCCTGAGCTGAATTACAAGGTGGTGCCCTTTGTGCTGACCATAAACACGTGTTTCACAAAATGCAAAGTGACTCTGTCATCCATCTTCTCCATAATGAGTATGTGTTTGAGAGAGAGAGAGAGAGAGAGAATGAGAATGAGCTCACCATCAGATCACTCAGCCAATTCTGTCTCCCACTCAGTACTTTTTTCTTTATTTTTCCCCTCAGTGTTTTTGATTTTTAAAGGGTATTTTATTATTTTATTAAAATTATAATAACTCAATTAGTAGTCTGCAATACCACCCAGTAAGTAGGTAGCAGATTTCTCAAAGCATACAGAACAGTCCCTTCTATTAAGCTTGGCAAAAAAGAGGTTGCAACAAGAGTGAGACCTCAGAGCAACAGAACAAATGGGAAAACCTTCAACTATTCTGCTTGAGACTATAGAGCAGTAGTTTGTTAGAACTACTGTCATGAGATCAAATGGAAAAAAGTTTGTTCTATGGATATGTTGCAATGATGCAGATTTGAACTGCCTCAGACCAATGGATAAATCCCCTACCAGGAAACCCTCAAGAGAAAGAGGATGCATGCTTATGGGTCCTACTATGCTTGGCTTTATGCAAACTGGATTGAAACAATGTGCCCAACTTTGACAGCTCCCATTTCTTAACTCAGGAGACTATTGCATTAGGCTATAAACCGGCTTACTTGAGCCAGATTAAAAGTGGCATCCTGATATTATCAGATGCATTTAGCAGCTGAAATCACCACCTAGGTACAGCCTGGCTCCATCGCTGCTCAAAGGGGTGCTCCTCACACCTCTTTTCAAAACTGGGAGTTTTCCAGCTTGAAAAAATGGCAGCCAGAGTGCCCCTCTGAGTAGCGATGGAGCCAAGCTGCACCCAGGCAGTGATTTTGGTGGCTAAATGTGTCTGATACTATCAGGATGCCACCCACTTCTAATTTTAAGCCGGCTCAGGTAAGCTGGTTTATAACCTAATGCAATAATCTCACTCTACAATGGCTATTCTAATCTGTGTGAAGCTGTTGGGGAAGGGTTATAAGAAACACAGGGATGTTTCCTTTGAAAGCACTTGCAAACCATCAGACCTGGTTTCTAAATATGAGGACTTAAAAATACAGTTGGAGCCTAACTCAATATGAGAATATGAAATGAAAATATTTGCCGCAAGACTACAGCTTTAGAAAAAAATTACAAAAATTAGGAGACCAGTTTTGTGCAAAGACCCAGTCCTGGTAGAGATGAGAATGGATGGAAATGGTTTTAGAGCAACATAGGGCATTTACAGACTGCCATAAATAATGCAGCTTGAGGCCACTTTAACTGTCCTGGCTCAGTGCTAAGAAATCATGGGAACTGTAGTTTATTGTGGCACCAGAGCTCTCTGACAGAGAAGGCTCAATGTCTCAGAAAAAAATACAATTTCCATTATTCCTTATCACTGAGCCAGGACAGTTAAAGTGGCCTCAAGCTGCATTATTTCTGGCAGTCTGTAAAGGCCCATAGTTACCTGTACTTTGGGACTCTCAGCAGGGCTGTGACTATAGAGACTGGATGAGAGCCTGCATTTCAAAATTTACTGCTGTACTACTTACAGAGTGAAGAATATTTCTCCATCCTGATTTTTCTATGGAGCTTCCTATTTTCTGCCTTTCACACACTCAGCTTCATGTTTGCATGTGCCAAGTAATTAAGTGTGATACATAAATGTGTTATGCTCTAATAATTTTTTTAGAAAAAGGAAGGCCCATCTGGAACAAGAGCCAGCCTTGTACTTTTCCTCAGTAGTTGAAGGTAGGCCTTTGCCTTATGTCAGAAGATGGTAAGGGTCTTTTGCCTATTCTTTTCCTCCTTTGCACAAGCAGCTGGATCTAACAATAATAACAATATTATTCATAAGACACAATGAAGAACAGCATAATTATGACCACCCTGCTTGTGGGGAGAAGAAAGGCAGCTATTAACAATACAGGAAGTATGAAACAAATTAATATAGTGATGGCAATGTGCATTTCATTAAATTAATATGATTCAGCTTTTTAAATCTGACCAAAGAATTTGTTATATGAAAATAAAAGATTCATCTTTCAGGAGTCTTTTCAGATCATCATTTTGCATGTGCAGTAAATACACACTTTTCACTCATCCATTGTTCAGAATCATAATGAATTAAAAAAGGCTTCTGTTGTAGATATATTTCATTGCTTCAGCTGTATTTTATTGCCTAGAAAACTGGTTTCTTTCACTAGTTTGCCTTTCTTGTTCATGTTGTGAATATTGTGGGAATTGTATTGTTGTTTTAAATTTGTTGTTATTTGCTTTGAGCCCCTATAATTGGGAGAAAGGTAGAATTTTAACAACAACAACAGCAAATTGGGCTGCTGTGTAGGTTTGTTCTTAAGGCATTTTATTGGCTGGTGCCTCAGACATCAGTAGTAATGAAAATATTTACTGTTTGCTTAAAAAACTATTCCAGCCATACTGCTAAGGGACAGCATTCTCATACATACCACTTTAATTGTCTTGGGATTTATAGATTGGTGAAGGACCAAACTTCATTTAACTTAGAATTAATTGTGTTAGAGTTTTCTTGGTAAGATTTATTCAGAGAAAGTTTATCATTGCTTTCTTCTTAGGCTGATATGAGTGTGACTTGCCCAAGGCCATTCAGAGGATTAACAAATCACAGCATTCTCTAGAGTGGAATTGAATGGAATGACTGTGCAATATAGATTCACCCCACTAGCACATCATCATCACCATCACCATCATTATCATTATCATCATCATCATCATCATCATCATCCATATAATTTGTATTCCTTTTTAAGCAGTTCTCAGCATTCTGTATTGCTTTCCTTGAACACCTTGAGTTGGGCTTTTTCTTTTTTCAGTGAATGATTTCCAGAAACTATTTCTGCAGTAACAAATAATAATTTAGAAACCACCATGGATAGATAAGATTATACTGGAAGTACTCCAAATTTTGACAGTATAGGCTAGAGTTGGCCATTGCAAGTTTGAAAAAGTCATATAATGGACTCCGATGCAACACCAACTTGTCTAATCATCAGGCAAGTTATTGCCTTCCTCCATTGCTGGTATCTCTGTGTTGCAAAGTGTTAGCAGGCATGATGTCACCAATGTGAGACTGTATTATAAGATTCTGTCTAGGCTAAGAAGCGACTGGCTAACATTTCCACTTTTGGGTAAGCTGAAACTCCTTCTCCACAAACTGAAAAGTAGCTACAAAGGCAGATCTTCTTGTATTTAGCAGCTAATGTGAAGCAAGAAATTCTCTCTCAAGACTATTATCTGAGGCCCTTTCACACTAGTATGATAACCTATGGGATCCTACAATTTGAAGTTTAGGGAAGGGTATTTATAACTCTCCACCAGAGAGCTCACTTGGGGCTTTTTACCAAAGTACAAACCCTAAGATTTCATAGGATTCAGCCATATAGTGCTGAAACTGTGTAGTCGGAAAGGTCCTGGGTAATTTTAGGATGTTGTTCTCTATAGTGTTGCATAGGCTGAGGAAGCTCTCCAGATCATGGGTTGTTTGGGATGTGTGTGTCTATGGGTACAAACTATTGTTAACAATCAGTGTACCTATTGTGAATGTATTGTGAATGTAGGAATTATTACAGTGGATCCTTGGTTTCACTAGTGTTTGGTTCCAGGACACTTCATGGATATCAAAATCCATGGATGCTCAAGTTCCATTAAATCAGTGCTTCTCCATTATTTTCTGTCACGCCCCCCCAGGAAAGAAGAAAACATTTCACGCCCCCCCCCGCATGACTGTAAATAGTCACATGGGTGGGTTTGACCAATCAGGATAGAGCACGTCGGGCTGCTACTGGGGCTGCGCTGGGACAATCTCCCTCTCTCCAGCCGTAACGGGCCCCCCTGTACGGAGCCTCAGGCCCCCCCTGGGGGGCCCGCCCCACTATTTGAGAACCGCTGCATTAAATACAGTGGCATATGAAATGGCATCCCTTATATAAAATGGCAAAGTCAAGGTTTCCTTTTTGCAGTTTATATATTTCTTTAATATTTTCAGGCTGTGGATGCTTGAATCTGTGGATAAAGAATCCATGGATACAGAGGGATAACTGTATCTTTTTTAAAAAAAAGAACAAACAAACATATGATACAGTAGACCACCCTTATCCATGGGTGATACGTTCCAAGACCTGCAGTGGGTGTCTGAAACTGCAGATAGTACTGAACCCTCTACTAGTAATGTTTTCAGGCCATGATTGATGGCTGGTAACTGAAAGCATGGAGTATGAAACAGTGGAACAAGGTGGACTATGCATTGTTTTATTTCCTAACAGCAACCACCCAAGTTTGTTATTCTAGAGAACAGTGACAAGCTGTTTGATCACTCCCTAATCTTCCCTAGGATAATCAGTTTTCACTTGTGTGAAAAGCCAAGAGAGATTTCATATCACTTCATTGTGATGGGACATCTCACAGGACAACCCTAGTATTCAACAGAATCTTGTTTAAAACATTAGGATTCAGTTGAGACATTCTGAAATACAGTCTGTGCAAAATGGAAGGGAACCATGAAGTTAATAATATGCATTGCATTGTGTCCTTTATGTCATAACTATAAATGTATTTGGGCTGGGGTTGAAGCTTTTTCCCTTGCTTTGCTTGCTTGCACCTTGTAGCATTCGTCCCATGACTTCTTGCTACATTCTTACAATATGAGTAGTGTTTGGAACATTGAAAGCACTTCATATACAAAGCAGTTTATGTAGCAATGCTATTCAGTTCAAGGCAATACTATTGTTTCTAATATTACTGCAGGGAAAGAGCTTGCCTAGAGTGTATAGTATGGTAAAAGTGAGATTTCAACTCCCTGAGTTACATGCACCAGTCTCTTATCCAGTGTGTTACAATAATTCTAATTATGCTCTGTATCTCATCAGATGGACGCAGACTGCTAGAAATAGTGAAAATTGAGTCCACTTTAAGGGTTAGGATTAGGGTTAAGGAATCATGGGAACTGTATTTTATTGTGGCACCAGAGCTCTCTGACAGAGAAGGCTCAATGTCTCAGAAAAAAACCCCAATTCCCATGATTCCCTAGTACTAACCCTAACCCTTAAAGTGGACTCAATTTGCACTATTTCTGGCAGTCTGCAAAGGCCTATTTGAGCTTAACGTGAACAACCTTTTTTTACAGAGTATTCTTTTCCTGCTGCATGCGTTGTCAGATTGAAACCTGGAGATATTACATTTCCTCTTCAGTGGAATAAGACCAGGGTATATATTATACATTTTTGTCTTTTTCTGTCCATTCCTTCACCGTCCCCTCTTTGCTCTTCTAGATCTGTGTGATTACTACGCCAGGTGTGGAAGGTGAGCAAGTAAGATGGAGGAAGCCAACTTAAATGTAACTTAAGAGAGGGGAGTACAACAGGCAGGCAAATCCATCCATGATAGTTTGATTACTGGCATTCTCCAGATTTTCAGCCACATCAGACCAGATTGGTTAAACTTTCTGATGTCTGTGGCATAGGACTAGTTATCTTCTTATTAATATGTCTCTCATTCCTTTGAACAGCTTTTAAAAACCACTGCACATTCCAGCCCCATTGTCTGTCTCTCCTCTGCTTTCAATAACAAAATAAAAATGGTTTGGATAAATCTCAACAATCTCTCTTAATTCACTTTGTACACTAAATTAATTTGCTTGTATTACTATATCAAGGCAATTAGGCATTGCTCTTGCTGTACATATCATATTAGTTCCATATACATGCGCTGGCTTGGGGAAGTGTGCTGAATTAAACAAAGGCAAATGAACAGATTGGTTGCAGATAATGCAAACATTTTTGATTAAAATGCATAAAAATTTGAATAAGAATGTATTGTTTGGAATACACATGAACCAGTTCCCCAAAGACTATCTGGTTGCAAGGATATGTGGCTTTAATTAACTGGCCAAGAACTTTAAAAATACACTAGCTAGAGAGAACTAATTTGTGCAATGCTATATTCTTAGTAAAAGTGTATTAACTTGCAATTGGAAATATAAATGAAAAGCTGCCTGTCAGAAAGGATTTTTTTTAAAATAAAAAAAACATTATAAAGAGTACTGCACATGACTGAATCAAAAATGTTTGTGTTTTTTGTCTTCAAGTTGTTTCCCACTTATGGCAACCCTGAAGTGACCCTATCACAGGATTTTCTTGGCAGATTTCTTCAGACAGGGGTTGCCATTGTCTTCCTCTCATCCTGTGAGAGTATGGGTTTTCATGGTCAAGCAGGGATTCAAAAATAAGCCCTCACAAATAACATTGGGCTAAATCCAGTACAACAACAGTGATAACATGAAGAGTATCTTCCAGTTCTTCCCTTCTCCCACAGTGCTTCATATCACCAAAACCTCAGATTGCTTCCCAATCATTAGGAACAAGTCTTTAGGTTACATGGGAATGGGGACTGTATAGCCCAATGGTGCTCACAGAAGTTGCTTATGTGACTAAAAGCTCACCACTGGATCCTACAAATTGATTTTAGTTCTTCACATGCTTTCTTCCTGTTGAAACTGATGCGACTGAAAGTTGTTAATTTTAAATGAATGATGTCTAATATTAGCAGATGGCCCTTCTATAATGCCTTTTATTAAACTGCAAGCTACTTCATCCCACTGTTTAATACTTCACAAATCATCTATATTGAAATAGTGATACCCAAATTGGATTTCAATTTATTAACTGGTGGCAACTGTTACCCAAGGAAAGGTGTGGGGTTGGACTGGGGAGTCCCCACCAAGTATGTCAGTGTTACTTCAAATGTTGGAGAAATTAGCTTTGCAAGGAGCTGGATAACCTTTAGGACTGTTTGCACCTGTATATAACCATAATAACAGAAGAGAACTCCAGGTTTGGGTGAATAGGGTTTTATTTAGAAAAATGCAGAGTGCAATCACACACATGTTAGCAATTCACACAGACAAAGCATTCATTCAGAGCTAACCAAAATAGAAATATGGAAATGGGATAGTGGAATATGAGGATTTTAGAGGATGATATTTACTTGTCCAGAGAGTAGACCATGGAAAGAGAGAGTAGCTCAGACTGGGGTCTGAAGGCCCCAGCCATCCTGGGCTTATTCTGACTCCAGATATGGAATATGAAAATATGGGGACCCCAAATCCAGTGTGGGATATGCAGGTGTGCTAACGCAACTCATGATTGAAGCTCAAATCCCACAAATACTGGAGAGTAAACCAAAGTGGACGCACTTATTGTAGCTTATTTCCATGTAAGTGAATAAAGGATTGTACCTTGTTGGGGTTGTTTTAGGGGGGTTGCAGACTGCCAGAAATAGTGCAAATTGAGTCCACTTTTAGGGTTAGGGTTAGGGTTAGGGAATCATGGGAACTGTATTTTATTGTGGCACCAGAGCTCTCTGACAGAGAAGGCTCAATGTCTCAGAAAAAATACAATTCCCATGACTCCCTAGCACTGAGCCAGGGCAGTGCCTCAATTTAATGTGCACTATTTCTGGCAGTTTGCAAAGGCCCATTGATCCTTCTCTGTCAGAGAGCTCTGGTGCCACAATAAACTACAGTTCCCATGATTCCCTAGCACTGAGTCAGGGCAGTTAAAGTGGCCTCAAGCTGCATTATTTCTGGCAGTCTGTAAAGGCCCTGAAGAAAGAAATCTGCTAGGCATTGCTCAGTAGAAATTATGTAATTACTCCAACTAGTTTAAATTACCCAGCATAATTTTATACAGAAGGATGAAAAAGTTATCCTTTTTGAACTGACCCAGTTCAGTTCCCTAGTAATGCCAACAAGGCTATGAAACTAGGTTGCTAGAGGAAACAGCAAACCTCTGAAACCTATCAATGGAAAATATCTGCATTATTAAATTCTCCAACCTATGTCAAAATGGCCAGACAGAATTGTTTTGTAGAGATTGTTCCCATGGCTTTGTCTGGGCTAAATTTGAATCATGCCTATGACAGCATACTCATTGCTTCCCTGGAAGTGCTACTACACATTCTAATTGACCTTATTATTAGTAAATTGCTCATAAAACTGGCAAACCTGGAATAAGTAAGGATTTTAAGTTGAGAGAAATGGTACATGTGGAAAGAGTTACTAAAGAAAAGTCCCTGCAGAGGATAATAAATGGGCATCTATAATCTTATTTCTAGAAAACAAAGCAAAGACGCTGATGCTGAAGAACCAGGGGGAGAATGATATATAAAGCAGTTGGAATCAGAATAATTTATCAACATATTTTATATCAAGATTAGTCTTTTATGAGAAGACAAAATATCTGAATAGAAATAGTAGGTTTTCCCCCAAAAGTGGCAAATGACAGCACTTCCACACTGCAGAAATAATGCAGTTTTTAACAGAAACCACCAGTATTTTAACAGAAACCATAGATGAGATATCCAGTGACTCCGTTGATGAAATTATTCTGGATCAGCTCCAATCTGTGAGTACTGATGACGTGGACAAGCTCCTTGGTAGAGTGAGGAAAACAACTTGCCCTCTCGACCCTTGCCTATCATGGCTGGCTGTCCAGGGGAGAGATGCATTGAGGAGATTCCTTATGGATATCATCAATGCATCCTTCAGGGAAGGATATGTTCCATCATGTTTGAAAAAATCAGCAGTTAGGCTGCTTCTGAAAAATCCTTCCCTGGACCGCCTGGATATGAACAACCATAGGCCAGTCTCTTTATTACATTCTTGAGCAAGGTGATCGAGAGGGTGGTTGCTCTTCAACTCCAAGCTGTCTTGGATGAAACCCATTATCTAGGCCAGGGGTCAGCAAGGTTTACATACCTGGGGCCGGTCGCTGGTCCCCAGGTCTTCTGCCAGGCAGGAGGGGGGATGAAGGTGTGTGAGTGTGGCCCCCACAGACCCCCACTGCCACCGCCACCACTGCTGCTGCCCCATCGCTGCTGCACACACTGCTGCTGCACCACCACCGTGTGTGTCATGGCCACCATTTTGTTTGCCAAAATGGTGGCCGCGACTCATTTGTGCAGTGCACATGCGCAAATGAGTTGCAGCCGCCATTTTGTTTGCTAAAATAGTGGTTGCGACACACGTGGCGATTGCGGGGGTCATCGTTGTCATCATTGGCAGCAGCGGCGGGGGTTGGCGGGGGGTCAGTGGGCCAGATGCGGCCCACAGGCTGTAGGTTGCAGACCCCTGATCTAGACCCATTTCAAACTGGCTTCAGGACAGGCTTTGGGGTTGAGACTGCCGTGGTTACCTTGACCGACGATCTGCATCTGAGCATCGACAGGGCTAGTGTGACCCTGTTGGTGCTCTTAGACCTCTCAGAGGCTTTCGATACAATAGATCACGGCATCCTCTTAGATCGCCTGAGGGGTTTAAGTATTAGAGGCACTGTATTGCAGTGGTTCTGGTCCTTCCTCTCGGGCAGGTCTCAGAGGGTGCTGCTCGGGGACAGTTGTTCAACTAAAAGAGTGCTCACTTGTGGTGTTCCACAAGGTACCATTCTGTCCCCGATGTTATTTACATCTATATGAAGCCGCTGGGTGAGATTATCCGGAGTTATGAAGCTGGGTGTTATCAGTACGCTGATGACACCCAGATCTATTTCTCCATGTCCCGTTCATTGGCCTTGAATCCAGACAAGACAGAGGTGCTCACGGTAGCGGCCCAGAAACCAGGAATTGGGCTGCAACCTCCAGTCCTGGATGGGGTCACACTCTCCTCCAGTGACTGTGTTCGCAGCTTGGGGGGTGCTTCTTGACTCATCGCTCCTGATGCCGAATCAGGTAAATGCAACAGTCAGGAGCACCTGTTATCAGCTTCAGCTAATATGCCAGTTGCGCCCTTTTCTGGAAGTAAGGGATCTCAAGACTGTTGTACACGTGCTGGTAACCTCACGTCTGGATTTATGCAATGCGCTCTACATGGGGCTACCCTCGTGCTGGGTCCGGAAACTGCAATTAGTACAGAACATGTCAGCCAGAGTAGTGTTCGGAACATCTAGGAGGGAGTATTAAGGTCCCTCCATTGGCTGCTTATTAGTTTCTGGGCCCAGTACAAGGTGTTGGTTATCATCTTTAAAGCCCTAAATGGCTTGGGTCCAAACTATCTCAGGGACCACCTTCTCCCTTATAATCCTGCCCTCGCACTCCAGTCCTCTGGGAGAAATTTGCTGCAGCCACAAAAATCTAGGCTCTTGGCTACCTCCCAGAGGGCTTTTTCTGTTGTCGCCCCCAGATTATGGAACGGCCCGCCGGATGAGATCCGTCAATTGACATCTTTAGACAGCTTTAAAAAGACTGTCAAGATGGATCTCTTCTGGCAGGCCTTTCCAGGATAGATAATCCCAGCCTCAGGAACTCTTGTTCGGAGGGTCCCCAATAGTCCTTCCCTTAGAATTAATACAAGCTGCCCCAGTTTCATTATTGCTGTTATAAATTGTGGTTTGTATTTGTTGCTTTATTAATTGGTTTTAATCTGTATCTGGTTTAATACTTTTTTAAGGGGGGGATGGGGTTTGATGTATTCTAATTTTAAAATTTGTTAGCCACCCCGATTGATCTCAGAGGGGTGAGATAAAAATAAATTTTATTATTATTATTAGTTTGACCATCACTTTAACTGTCATGGCTCCATCCTGTGGAATCCTGGGATTTGTAGTTTGGGGAGGTATTCAACAGAGAGGCCTGATGCCTTACCAAACTACAAATCCCAGAATTCTGTAGGCTAGAGTCATGGCAGTTAAAGTGTTGTCATACTGCTTTATTTCTTCAGTGTGGATATTTACACTGTCTTCAGTTTTTGTACTTCCCCTTACTTGTCCTAACTGGTGGGAAATATGCAGAAATAATCTCATTTCCAGTTTGGTTATGATCCTGAAATAATAGATGTTTGTAGAAAATTAATCTGCCTCTTGCTATTTGACCACTTTTGATTGTCTATAATATTTTGACCTCTTTCAGCATCACTTCCTTCAATATTATAATTTTCTTCAATATTATATTGCTGATACTGTTATCTTTGTTATCATGTGCCCACTTGATGGAAGTTTTGGATAATGTGGATGATAATGGCATGAGGCATCATGGGCTGTATAGTATCAAAGCTACATTCACATATCAAATGTAGTGTATTATTATTATTAGTTTGTTCATTTCATATCTCTTCCCCCGCCCAATACTGGAACTCAATGTAGCTTACAAATCATAAAATTATAGAGGTGGAAAAGACCTCAAGGGCCATCTAGTCAACAGTAGAATTCCCCAAAAGGTTATTACTATGGTTGGCCTGCTTACTAATAATGAACTGATCTGCTGGTTTCTTCAACATGGGCTAATGAGTGGATATGATTTCTTGAATGGGAGGCAGTCTTGCAGGGTGTGTGGCTGCTGTGCAGTCTGCTATGCAGGATTTCTCCAGAAGAAAGTCTGCAGCTTCAGTTGTAGATAAACAGAAGAACTGATAAGAAGCACTAGCAGGGCACAGGGACTTGCTGTTCAGAGAATTTGATGCCAGACCACCACATTTTCTGCTTGATTTAACAAATATTTTTGTTCCTACTTATGCCTTCTGGTATATTTGAAGTTAAAATGCATGTTGCAAACACTACAGATCCTCAGGACTTTCTCATTATTTTACCATATATTTTACAATATCATATTGTAGTTGGTCTTGCTGCAAGTCTCAATTGATGTTTGCTTTGTGCTATGAGTAGAGAAGAATAAGCTTGCTTCTGTATATATCAGAGTTTGGACTTTTTCTTGTGAAGAGACATTAGAGACAGGAATGAGTAATGGACAAAATCTGTCAAAGATAGGGAGTGTGCTGGCCTCGAGACACAGTAGAGACTGATGAATGTGTTGGTGGTAGTGCTGGTGTTATTACAGGGTGAGTTCCCCTTATCCAAAATGCTTGCGACCAAAAGTATTTTGGATTTCTGTTTTTTTCAGATTTTGGAAAATTTACATATATATAATGAGATATCTTGGAGATGGGACTCTAGTCTAAACCTGAAATTCATTTATGTTTCATATACACCTTATATACATAGTGCGAAGGCAATTTTATACACAATATTTTTTAATAATTTTGTGCATGAAGCAGAGTTTGTGTACACTAAACCATCAGAAAGCAAAGGTGTCACTATCTTAGGCACTCATGTGGACAATTTTGGATTTTGGAGTATTTCAGATTTGTGGATAAGGGATATTCAACCTGTATACTCATTTATATCCCGCCTTTCCTCTCAATACATGGCCTCAAGGTAGCACATAAAATACTAAGAGTTTAAGTTTAAAAATTAAATACATCCAAAAACATCAGTAAATATACAATGATTAGATACTGTTGCCATTGAATGCTGTTGTAATTCCCATGACTTTGGCTGTATCCTATCTGTCAGCGTATTGGTATTATATGGTATAGTATAATCACTGTGTTGGTGGTCATCAACTATAACAAAAAAGACAGATGGCTGATTGAGATGATACACTGAATTAGCCTGTAGCGCAGGGGTAGGCAACCTTTCCCCTTTAAGGGCCGAGGGACTTCAGCTCCCAGAAGCATCAGCCATGTTGGCCAATAGTCCCATTCTGGGAGCTGAAGTCCCTTGGCCCTTAAAGGGGAAAGGTTGCCTACCCCTGCTGTAGCATCTATGGAAAAAGAGTAATGAGTGTTTCACCAGTAGCAGCTCTGAAATATTTTTTTAAATAGCTATAGACAGCCTCTAGAGTA
Organism: Phrynosoma platyrhinos; assembly: GCA_020142125.1. NCBI lineage: Eukaryota > Metazoa > Chordata > Lepidosauria > Squamata > Phrynosomatidae > Phrynosoma > Phrynosoma platyrhinos. The sequence goes on along the minus strand of CM034706.1, from coordinate 123,403,743 downwards.
ACACTGAACACATGGCATGGCCAAGACCCTACCTCACACATGCAGTGGATTCTTCTGCCTCCCCTCCAGGCAGCTGTTAGTATTCCTGTCCTCACTGCAAATCTTCTCAGAGAGAGGATTCTGCTGTCATCATCCCCTCTCTCTAAGGTATCTGAGGATAGGAGGCAGTCCCCATTACTCAGTCACTGCCCTGGCCATTTAATAGCCATAGTAGTACCACACAGGACTTGACTGCTGCTTTGGAGGGAGGCCCCTTGAACCCTGTCTAACAGCAAGACATACATCTATGTAACCTCAAGTGACATGCATTGATGCCACTAACAAGAATCCACCCATTGTCTTCATCTATTAAATTATATGTCTCAATCAGAAGTTGAACCTAAAGCAAGATACATATCCAGGTTCTCTTTCAAAGCTCCCTAGATAGCTCAAACTAGAACTGATTATGGTTATTGTAAAGTGCACACTGTGTATCTTAGATCTCTGAACTGGCACCACCTCCCTCTTATATATGCCACATTTTTATTTATATAGGTTGAGGTCCACCACATATTTATGTTTCCTTGCTTCGTCATGCCTTGGGATATAAGGTTGAGTGAAATGACCCATGCCTTTCTAGCCCAATTGAAGATTCTACAATTTATATGATTTCATGACTCTGTACATTATGTCCATATTTGATGATATGAATGTATTGGAACTCTTACGCTTTTCCAGCATTCCATCTAGAAGTCCAGGGAACAGAGGTTGTTAATAAAGGCCATTTATAACTTCAGCTGTTAGGAAATGCAGCAACTTTCATTAGAATGCCATTTAACTGAAATTATGAATGTAAAGTTCAAATAGCTTCCTGTTATGCCCCGTATTTCATTCTGGCAGTCAGATGCCCTGCTTAAGTTAAAAAGCTGATTCGCTATTTTCTGCCATAATTTTTAAATCATAAAGAAAAAAGGGAAGGGGGGGAGAGTTTAACTGAAAAGTTAGCTCTCCATGAGGACCTTTTAAAAATCCTTGAAATTCATGGCTTCTTGTTGAGTTTCTTTAAAAAAACAACAACACACCAACACCACTATTCAAATCATTGACTGTGGCTCAGATAATGACAAATAATTGGAGAACAATGTTCTGGACTGCTTGCAAGGAAATCCTGGCTATGCATCTGCCAGCAGCTGTATGGGGACAGTGTCTTATTCATGTTGATGTTGTTGTTGTGTACCTTCAAGTAGTTTCTAACCTATGGTGACCCTAAGGTGGATCAACCTATCACAGAGTTTCTAGGACTGAGAATCTGTGACTCACCCAAGGTCACAAAGTAGGTTCCCACAGTTGAGCAGGAAATCGAACCCTGGTCTCCAGAGTCACAGACCAACAGTCAAACCACTACACCACATTGGCTCTTGCCTACAGGTATTCACTCACAGGGGGGAAATAATGTAGAATCTAAATTTTGTTATTGTATGGGTTTCCTGCCAGTGGGGAGTGCTCAACCACGTATTAAGATCAGTGCACAGGTTTTGCCTCCCATGGATCATATTCACCACAAGGTCCTTTTCGTCATAGAACTAAAGTTTTATTCATACACAGGAGAAAATAAAGGGATGCATTTGAGGATGTCAGTCCTCAATGAGTACATGTGACTGAGCTAGTGATTCACCTTCATGCACTGAGGTTCTTTTTTAAAAATTGCAATGTGTGATTTGTGGAGCATATTCTGAGTCTCATGAGAATTCCAATATATTGGAGATATAAAACTCCCATATGTCCAAGAGTGTTTCCATGTGTAGAATCAAGTGTATTCCACCAAGAACCCAGAGCCAAATAGAAAAGAAATAAATTTCAATCAGAAAAAAATAAAAATAAAACATACACTTCTTGCATTGTTTTCTAACTTCAATGAATGCCAGTGTCCCCTTAGTGGGAAAGAAACCAACTGGTCTTAAATACAGTCAACCTATCTATTCCTAGAGGCCATCCCTTTTGCTTTGCTATATGCACATAGAACTTCTTGCAAAAACATACTTCAATGGTAAAAATTAGTAGATTAGTAGATTTATAGGATGTTCTTATTCTGGATTTTTTTTCTTTGTAAAAAAAGTATAAAAAACAAATGGGACATCACTTGTTCTGTGTAGATTCTAAAAAAAAGCAAAAAAAAAAAAAAAGCCACTCTGTGGCCAAAACTGTCCAATCCTAGTGCATTAGGATAAAGTTAGGTATTTGCCAAATGTATATTCCAATTCTATTTGCCGTTATAATTCGATTTATGGCAATCCTATGAATGAGAGACCTCCAAGATCCCTGGTCATCAACTACCTTTCTCAGGTCTTGCAAACTCAGGGCAATGGGTTCCTTGTCTGAATCTATTCACATCTTCCTCTTTTCCTATTGCCTTCCACTTTGCCCAGTGTTATTGTCTTTTCTTGTAAGTCATATCTTCCCATGATATATCCAAATTACAACAAACTCAGTGTAGTCATCTTTGCTTCTAGTGAGAGTCAGGCCTGATTTGCTCTAAGACCTATACATTTGTCTTTTTAACAATCTACAACATTTTTAGAACTTGCCTCAAGCACCATATTTCAAATGTGTTTATTTTAATTCCTCAGCTTTCTTCACTGTCCAGCTTTCACACCCATACATAGAAATCAGAAACAATATGGCAGGAATGATTCTGACTTTAGTATCTATTAATATGTATTTGTACTTGCAGATCTTACCTATTTCTCTCATTTCTGCCCTTCCAAGTCTCAGGCCACATCCAGACTGATTAAAAAGACCAGAAAGTTCAAGTTTTTTTTGTTCTTTCTGTTTTTATTTTGGAGATGCATACATATTCTATTCATCCCAGAATATATTCTGATGCTATGATCAGAGATTTTTAAAAAAATCTAATATCAAATCAGAAAGAACAGGAACAAAATCTAGAACTTTGAATTCAGTGGATGTGCCCTTTGTCTGCTTCTAATTTCTTGACTACAGCCTCTATTTTGATTTGGGACTGAGTCTACAAGCCCCAGTGTGGTGTAGTGCATTGGACTAGGCCACTGGGTGACCTTGGGCGTCACAATCTATCAGCTTCAGAGGAAGACGAAGGCAAATTTCACTAAGAAATATAGGGTTGTCCTAAGTTGGAAACAACTTGAAGGCACACAAGAACAACAAGAATAATAATTGGGTATGTAAAATCTTTAACTATTTCAGTGTCTGCATTAGCCAGTCAAGTCATGTAAAACAAAAGATACAAAATATGTTAGGTAATATAATAATTATGTTTTAAAATATTTGATGCATATGTTAAAACCTCCTTAGCCAACCAGCAATAATGACATTACATTTACTATACTGATGTTGCTATAATGATAAATATTTATCATTTTGATTTTCATAATGAAGAAATTAGGTATTTGAAGTTATAGCAGAAATTATTCTACAACCTTGCATTAATTGTACACATGGACATGCTTTGGGATATACTTGTTCCTTAGATGCTTCTCATGGCATTTTCTTCCTGGTCAGGGCTTCTTTCTTGTATTATTTTCATCAGTAAAACCATTCAGTCAATCAGTAATAATGTCAGAGATGACACTATTGTGCTATGTAGCCAAGCAGATCTGTGTCATGGATATCACCAAGGGCAAATGGAGTCAGTTTGGAGTCAATTTGGTGTGAGGGCAATGCTTCCTAAATATTTTTGAAGCAATTATTTAAAAATAATTGGGTGTGCATATGTGCTTCTTAGTATTGCCAAAAATGAGAACTTATGAGTACTTTTAGCTTTGTTCTAAGCTAAACATATTCCTTGCTATTGGAAGCTCCATAAGAATGAAGCATGCCCTTCTCTCTACATGGGGCAATTCATGGCTCTGTTTCTTGGTCATGCTAATATAAAGTCCCATGGAATATTGGCAAAGTATTATAAAACATTAGAAACAGAATGTAGAAACTGAATAGATAAGTTCAAGAACAGATGTTACTAAATATGTCCAAATCTTTTAAGGTTCATATCAATTTTATTAGGCAAACTTGTTTAAATGACTAGCTCCATATATAGTCCACAAATTATTTCAGAGTCTGCTTAATCAAGGTTAATTATTTTTGTTTAAAAATTCTATTAAAAACCCTTTAAAAACTGTACATTTTATTCTTTGATAGGAAACATTTCCCAAATAAAAATTTGGTATGTGCATTATATGTATTCGTATAATTATGAAGATGTTTTAAAAATGCACATGTGGTTTGAATGTTTAGCACATACCAACAGTTGCTGGCTATAGTCCAGCACTCAAAGATAGGCATGCTTAAGCACCTTGAAATCAATGGGCTAAGCGTGCCATTCTCTGTGTTGGCTTTTGGCTGCTCATTGTAACATAAAGTTAATATACTATTTTCACAAGAAAAAATGAGGAAAAAATGTAGTTGCCTTTGCCATCCATGTAAGCTGAATTTACAGAAACATGTTTTAAATGGAGCTCCAAGCAATCACTGAAACTGTGCAAGACATGATTTTATTAGAGTTTAGATAAAAAGATTTAATGTTTTTTAGTTTTGGAGAGCACTGGAGGTTAAAGTCACCATCTGAAGTTAGTTTGTGTTTTCATATAGCTTTTTAAAAAACTTACAGATCTGCTCATTTAAAAACTTCAGAGGTCATCAAAGTCTACTCAATAAAGTATTTGATTTGCTTTCATTTTGTGCAGAAGGAAAGGTCTCTTAAGAAACAGGAGCTGTATGGTTTTAAAAACATTTCCTGAACTATTAACTATTGCTATTCCCAAATATGAAGTTCATCTCAAAGACTGGACAAACTTTCGAAGGCCATCCTTCAGAAGCAGTTTCATTCGCCTGTGTTCCAATAGTATTTTATAAAGTTGTCAGACCCCTGGCTGCTTTATTACAGCAAAGATGAAATGACGGTTACTGGAATTCCTTTCACCCATAAATTATGCTGCCCATAGACATTTCTGTGTTCATTAGAACAGGACGAATAAGTAGCAGTCAAAGCATTTTCATACAGGGTTCTTGATGAACTGAGTCTGAAGAGGTAACATGCTAGTAAAGAGACCAGGGCATTATTTCAAAGTTTTAACTCACTTATTCTACCTCTTTAGCCAAGACAGTCAAGGGAGTATCAAAGGGTGCATATTAACTTGCAGGCTATACATCTATGTCAGTTCATTCTTTATTAAAGACCTCTAGAAGGTCAATCAATATTTTATCTCTAATGTCACCTTATTGGAAACAATAATTTGAAAGAGGGATGGGTTTTACTCCAGTATGGCTTTGTTCAGGGCAAGTCCATCAACATTTTAGTTTATTGTCCTTGATAAAGAATAATGGCCAAGGATGGGCAGATGGTTGAGAAATTACATTTTTCTTCCTTAACTATGACATGGTTACAAAACAAAGTGTGGCTTTTCCAAAGAGTGGAAAGTGTGGAAAATGCCATTGTATCTCTTTCAAACTGAGCAAAAATTTCAGAGCTCCTCCAATCAAGTTCAGTGTAATTAACATATGTTTTTGCATATGTTAAGTGCATCCATTCCCTCAAAGATTGCACACACTGGTTCAGAACTCCCACTGCCACTCTGGGATTCTGTCCAGTCCACATAAATGTGGGTTGGTTCAGGATGACATTATCAATGGGAGGTACTGTTTCCTTGAATTCTCAGCAGTCTCATTTCCAGTTTTGCTTCATGTATGATGATTCTGCTATCCCAGCAACATATGTACTAGGATACTTTCTCTTTGAGCCATCTCTGCTCCAGTGTGAATGAGGTTCTGAAAGGGAAGCCTAAATAACAAGAGTATTGATTGACTATAAAACAGTCAGTATAGTTGTTTCAGCTACCTAGCAGGAGATAGAGAACAAAGCAAGAAGATGGTCCAATATATGTCACCCAGGACTTCTCCTGGAGAACCCATAACTGGATTCTTTAGGCAAGGTGTATCATTTTAATAGGGTTCACTAATGAACAATATAATACAAAGACAGATGAAGCAAAAGCCAAATAGTATGGAACACTGTGATTGGAAGAATGAACTTTAGACAAAATCCTCTCTTTCTTAGGAAGAATGAACTTTAGACAAAATCCTCTCTATCTTAGGAGAGAACATGAGTAACAAACAAATTAGGAGTAACATAGCAAAGATATGACATGAAGCAAAGAGATGACAAGAGATGACAATTAATTAAGGGGAAAATACATTTTAGTCTAAAGAATGATGTCCTTATAGAAAAAGGTTATGCAGCCCAAGAGTGCATCTAAGTACACTCATCCCTCCACATTTGTGGCTATGACTTTTGTGGATCTGATTATTCATGGATTTTATTAACATCTTCTCTCTAGGAATATCTAGGTCCTCCAGTGCAACTCTATGGTCAACTTTAGCCAAAAGTCACACTAGATTCCTAGACAGAACACTCCTCTAGGCATTTGTAGCTCTTCCAGTGCAATTCTGTGGTCAATGTCTGGCAGATGTTGACCACAGAGTTGCACTTGAGGACCTAGAGTTTCCTAGAGAGGCGTTCTCTCAGGTAAAAACATAGTATTTTTGTAATTTGTGGTTTTTACACATTTATGGGAGTCCTGTGCCCCTAACCCCAGTGAATGTGGAGGGACGAATGTATTGGAAAACCTCCTTGGCCCAATGTAACAACAAAACCACACTTCCACCTTCTCCTCAGTGAGGCTGATAAGACTTATGAAGCCTACTGACTGTTAAAAAATGTATGTTATCCTAGCAATAAGTTAAAAAATGCACCAGTGCATGTATCAAGTAATCAATAGAAGAAGGGAATGGGCAGATAGTACCTGGTGTTTCCCCACTGTTTTTTCTCCTTAGATCTATGTACTTAGGCCTTTTGCTTTCTCTCTACCTGCTGAGATCACTTTCTCCTCCTCCCTTTCTCTGACAAGGAGTGGGGCCTTGTGTGATCCCATCACCACTAATGGCTGTTAGCCAGCCTTTTTATACAGGAGCAGATTTCAGAGCTCCTCCAATCAAGTTCAGTGTAATTATTTTCTTTTTTAAAATTTTATTTCATATCTTTGGATGGATTTCCTGAGATAATAAAAGGATTTGCCTTACATTTGCCTTACAGCTAGTATCTTGATTAATAATGCTTGTTTCTTTTATAAACAAATATTGCTTTAGCTCATTGGACTTTAGCATCATAAATATCAAATATCTTTACAGATTTACATAGGAATGTCCCTTCTCCTCTATTTCTACACAGTGATTAATGACATTTTTGCCAAACATTAAAGAGAAGCTTACTCACTTCCAAAGTTATTTGCAGCAGGCTTCTGAAGATCAAAACCCCACAAAAAGGTGGAGTCTATTTCAAACCTGTGAATTACCACAACAATTCAATACAAAACAAATACCTTTTTTAAAACAAGTTTGTGTTCAGCTTCCAACTCTGTCTGTCCCTTCTTCTCAGTCCTGAAACTGCCTTTGAGGCACTTTCTGGTAGCTATTCCCTTAATCTACGATTTTCCTATGGTTATGTGGTGTCTTCTGGTTTTACCTGAGACCTCTTTCTGTCAGTGTTATCATACATTCCAGTTACAAGGAGTGTTGTATTTTTCAGTGAAAGGGTAATTACTTGACAAGTTAAGTCACTTAAACTCTTAAATATGCAATATTTTCTCTGGCAGAAATGGAAACCTGCTCATATGTTCAAAGGTAAAAACTTTTTTAAAAAATTGGGAATGCATTTGGCAGTGTGAAAACAATCACTGTCATACTATGGGAACACACAGAGGAAGTTTCTAGGGAGGAGGTCAGTTCCCATGCACAGGAAGTAGACAGTTGGAGGAATGTGATACATAGATGTAGAGAAGCCAGGGATTGTTCTGCAAGCTTGCAGCTGTAGGACCGATTTGAAGCTCTCTTCCTATAAGGGATAATGAGGGAGAGCAGTAGGGACAGTCCTCAGGGAAAGTGCAGAAGACCTTGTTAGAATCAGTATGGGGAGAGCTGCTGCTAAGCCTTGGAGGAAGCATGTGATGATAGTGGTGGGACTTTATGCTGAGGGGTACAGAATCAGTGGTTTGTGTGCCTGACAAGATATCTTGGGAGGTGTGTTGCCTTCCTGGGGCAAAAATTTGTGATGTGACAGTGAGGCTGATAAGACTTGTGAAGCCTACTGATTGTTACCCTTTTCTTTTGTTCCATGTGGGAACCAATGATACTGCAAGGCACAACCTTCAGAATATCATAAGGGATTATGCTATTCAACATCTTTATCAATGACTTGGATGACAGTATTGGGGGCATAGTTATCAAATTTGCAAATGACACCAAATTAGGAGGAGTAGCTAATACCCCAGAAGATAGGATCAAAATTCAAAATGACTTGAACAGACTAGAAAGCTGGGCCAAAGCTAACAAAATTAAATTCAACACAGAGAAATGTAAGGTACTGTACTTAGGGCGGAAAAACAAAAAGCACAGATATACGATGAGGGACGCCTGGTTGAATGAGACAACGTGTGAAAGGGATCTAGGAGTCCAGGTAGACTACATATTGAACATGAGTCAACAGTGTGGTGCAGCAGCTAAAAAGTCCAATGCAATTTTAGGCTGCATCAATAGAAGTATAGTGTCTAGATCAAGAGAAGTAATAGTGCCACTCTATTCTGCTTTGGTCAGGCCTCAGCTGGAATACTGTGTCTAGTTCTGGGCACCACAATTCAAAAAAGATTTGGAGAAACTGGAGCGTGTCCAAAGGAGGGCAACTAAAATGGTGAAGGGTCTGGAAACCAAGCCCTATGAGGAATGATTTAGGGAGCTGGGGATGTTTAACCTCGAGAAGAGAAGATTAAGAGGTGATATGATAGCCTTGTTTAAATATTTG
>CM034706.1:123335343-123346996 GCA_020142125.1 Phrynosoma platyrhinos | reverse complement strand
ATGGCTGTTGGAATGGATTAATTTCATAAGTAGAGGTACCACTGTACTAGGTCCTTCAAAAGTCTTCCATTGGCATGCAAATTCAGAATTATTAGTGATGCTGAACAGCTATCTCACACAAGCCATGTCATGACAAGGTCATCTGAAGTTTTAAATGATTTTACAATATAGAACACAGCCTGTAAACAGAGAAATAAATATTTCAGTCTTAATTGAACCCAAAAGTTCTCCTCCTCCTCCTCCTCCTGTTTGCATGTAGCTGGTAAAATCTCTGCCTCAGCTAGAGCTTTAGGGTTCTAGTCTTTGGGGCTTTCAGTGTCTCCTCCCTCCTGTCCAAATCAAGCACAAAGGTAGTTAAAATGTGGAAAATTCAGGAAATGCAGAACACATCATTAAATCATCTACTCAGGAAATCTTGGCAATCTTTACTTCAACTCACATAAGGTCCTATATAAATGAAATGTGCATTTTAATTATTTCCAGTTCGAAGGCTCCCAACATGCACTGTGGAGCCGAAGCTCTTCACCAAAGAACTAAAAAAGAAAATTGGGTGGTAGAAAAGAAGAATGTTGTGGCTAATATGGAACAGTTGCTAGTTATACTCCACATTGCCCCAAGCAAACCTCTTCCTTTTATCTTGAAGAAAAAGCAATCGATTTCCCCCGGCAGTACAACGTCTGGACTCACATTCTGTTTACTCATGAGTTCTGACAGGTTTAACCATAGCAGCTTTGTAAAGCAGCTGCTCTCCGAATAACCACTGAGGTTGTAATTCTTTTTAAGTTCCAGAGCTAATGCAAAATGAAACACTGGCCTTTCATGATGCTTGGCCAGCCAGCAAAGCTGTTGACATATCTTATGTTTTGCATAGGATTTCCAACTAGAGGGTGGAAAACAAATCATAAACTTTTCCTTTGGTTCTCATTCCTCCTCCCTTGCTTTCTTTATAAGATGGTCACTGGCTTGGTTGGAACATGCCGAAACAACTGCTTACTGCATCTCCAGAACCTTGCATACCTCCTGAATGCTTTCTATCTTCCTTACCTCATCCAGGAAGAAACTGTGGTCTGGTTTCCAAAATGTATTGAAAAGGGGGTGAAAAAAAAACTTATTTGGTTATGCTTCACCAGTGACCATTCATGAGAGGAACAGAAACTCTGGAATTCATAACCTAGAAGACTAAATGAGATCTTTGCCTTTTAGGCTGCAATACACTCAATGGCAGGTCTGGGTTTGGAATCTGGGCAAACTGCAAACAGCTGCAAAGTAGGGACATAAATCTTTGCTAATTTCATTCTTGCTTGCAAGGACTGAAGGGTTGCAAAAAAATATTCTTCACTGGGCAAGATTACGAGAATTTTTGCACATTTATTTATTCCATCTTGATATTTTTTGAGAGAAACAATTTATTTGTGTGAAAACTGTGGTGTTTCACACAAAAACTTGTGGGCTTTTTACAGCTTACAATGCTTTTAAACAGACCCCCCCCCCCCAGTATTTCTGTACAAAGATACTGCTATCTGGGCAAACCATTGGCTAAAAACTGTGGATCGGGAGATGAAGTGCACATGTGTAACTATGCTGTGTATCCTGTCAAATCCCTCACCCAACAACCTTTTATCTACTTCAGTGTTAACTTGTCCATTTCCTAGCCAACAGAGAGGGGAGGGAAGCTGCATAGAAGCAGCCAGTTATCTGAGTTGCAGTGGTGTAAATTTGACTTATTCTCTTGTAATGACTAAGAATGCCACCCAATTATTTTTGTGCAAAACCCAAGTTGTCTGCACACAATGCCCTCCCAATTTTATAATGGTCAACTCTTTACTTGACAGTATTACTTGATGTCTTCATGGGTTGATACACCCTGTCTCATAAGGAGAAAATGTATTAGTCTTTTTTGCATCTACACAGCCGAAATAATACATTTTGAGACTACTTTAACAGCCATGGATCAATGCTACAGAATCTTGTGATTTTTAGTTTGTTGTGGCATTAGAGCTCTCTGACAAAGAAGGCTAAATATCCAACAAAATTACAAATCCCAGAATTTCATAGCATTGAGTTATGGCAGTTAGTGGTCTCAAAATGCATTATTTCTGCAGTGCAGGTGCAGCTTTTTAAAATTTAAAAATACATATTTTCTGCAGAATAACAGAAGGAGGATGGGATTTGCTAAATAGAAACAGCAGACCATGGAAGGGGGCTTGAAACTTGCCTTACGTACTCCCCCACACACATCCTTCTCCCTTCACCATTTTTTACTTATAATTAGTCTGGAACTATGTGGCCCTCTAGCTATTGTCAGACATATCATCCTTCACGAGCACATGGTGGCTTAGGGTGAATCCAAGTTGCAATCCAGTAAGAACTGGAGGGGCACACATTTACCAGTCCTTATTTACAAGATGCTAACCTCATATCAATGCCCTTCTGGTAGGAAAGAATACATGGGGGAAGGGGATCAAAGAAGAAATATTTAGGTAGTAAGTGGGTTTAATGTCCTCTTCTCAAATGCTTCTTTTCTTTTCTTCTTTCTTTCTTTCTTTCTTTGCTGCAAATCTATCCCTCTCAACTTCAATTTGTGGTAGTGGAATGGTGACTGGGGATCTTGCACCATGTTTTCCTGGCAAATACAGTAGATTTATTTGTAGCTGAGACCCTTCAAACAAGAAATGGGCAGAGAATTTATCTTGCTCATTTGCTTCATACAAGTCTTTCGCTCATTTATGAACAGGCATCTATATCTTTTTAAAGAAATACATCACATCTGGAGAATCTATATTTTATATGTGGGCAAGTCTCAATAATTTGTTTTATAACTATCAGAATCCAAAAGGGTTTTGGTTCTGCCATTATGTATGAAGGTGGGAAATGTATATATAAATCCTATACTGGCTTGTGTTGTATGTATATATACATATGGAATGTGTTATCTGTATTAAGCAAGTTTAAATTTTGGTGCCGATTTCAAAGAACAGTTGGGAGGAGTTTTTCTGCAGTTGCTGAGCAGAAATCAAAGGTTACATCACAGTTACTAGGCAGAAAAAAGGTTGTAGTACAGTCACCAGGCAGAAATCAAGTGGCTACATAGAAGTCACCGGGCAGAAATTAAAAAGTTACATGCAATTACCAGGCAGAAGTCAAATTCTTACATTGCAGACAGGCAGGGCTAGGTAACTCCAGTCTATATATAGGGACAAGAAGACAGAGAACAGCAGTATCAACCTAAATGCTGATTGATCACTACTGTCCTTGGTCTGCAATAAAGTCTTTTGTTCTTTCACCAAGATTATTATCTGAGTCCTTGGAACAGAGCTGCTTGGTACATGACAGTAGGTTGATGCTCCTAAATATCATCTTGTGTGATGCAACAGCATTCAGACAGAAATGAATCCTTCAAAGAAATGCTTCTGGAAGAGAGGCAAGAAGATGATCAGGAAGACAATGCCCTGAGGCAGAGATGGTCCCTGACCTGGGGGTCTGATCCATAGGAGCCTGAGGCACTGAGGGGGGTATGGGGCTGAGAGATGGACTATGAAGAAAAGTCTGGGAGAACCATGGGATGCAGACGCAGCAGATGCAAGAGCTGAAATCAATGCCTGCTGCCTTAATGGAGGTGGTAAATGTACTAGCCAGACTGACTGCTGAACAACTCACCCACAGTGAGACAGAAACTGCTGGGATAATGACAGCAGCAACTCTGCCTTAATCAGGAATCTGGAGTTCCCAACGCCAAGGAACCAAGACCTGGTGTCATGGCACCAGGGGATAATATTCAATGGAAGGGCAGGTCAGTTACCTTACTTCTTGGCCCAAGTGGCCAGTCACATAAATGAGTGGCATCAAACCTTCCCAAATGAAGGGGCCAAGGTAAAGTGTGTGGTGATCCACTTGGAAGGTGAAGTGGTAGACTGGTTGGTGCAACTGTATGACAGCAGGGCCATGGAGCTGCAAGACCTGCAGGCCTTTATGGTGGCCCTGCAAACCCAATTTGAGGACCCATTTCAGGTGGAGAAAACCTGCGGTAAACTCATGGCATTAGAGCAAGGCAACCACTTTTTGTCAGAATAAGCTATGGAATTTCACTGTCTGGCAGCACAAGTTCCTGAGTGGCCCGAAGGGGTGAAAGTGCAATAATTCAAAGAAGGCTTGCAAGTGGACCTTTTGGAGTGGGCCCTCTCGAGGGACAATCCATGCACCATGAGGGAGTGGATTCATCTGGCAGGGGAAGGTGAATTGGTCAAAGAAGAGAGAGTGAATTTAACTCTGGAGCAATACTTAAGGTGTTACAGTAGTTACTTACAAGATGACTAGTCTGATTTGTTGCCACATGCAGAGGTTGCTTTTAATTGGGTGATTAATCAAACTGCAGGGCACACCCCTTTTGAAAAAAATTATAAGTCTGAACCAGAGACACTGCCCTCATTACCTAAGGACCTGTGCCACTGATGCAGTGGATTACAAAAATAAAGGAGGCTTAGGGCTGATGCAGACTGGCCAAAAGGGCCAGCTGCCCCGACTCCACCATTACACCACATGCCCGACCACATGACACATGGTGCCAGGGTGCTCCGTTGGCGCAATGTGTAGACACACTGTACCAAAGGGGCACAAAAGAGCTGTGGCAGTACTAAGGGTGGCTTTTTGCTGCCCCAAAGAGTGGCATTTGCCAGCTCATTTTGAAGTGGCAAAAAGCCGGATCATACTTTGATCATACCTTGATCATACTTTTGATATTTAAATATTTGTTGTTTCCTTAACAAAGGCTGAAGCCTTAGGAAACTTAAATTGTCCTATAGTTGGAACCAAGCCAAACATGAACAGCATTCCCGTTTATGAATCTATTGGTAATAAGGCACAAATTGAACAGAATTTGAAGTCATCTGTCAAAATCTGGTGTATGTGGTACCATGGCAATGCAAAAACATGAAGAGTTTGTTGAGTAAGAAGAGCAAGTGAAAAGCAACTTTTGGGGGAAGTGTCCATACAAGTATCAGATCCAAATTTCATTTCATGGTCTTGCTGTTGAAAAGAAATGCAAAATATCAAATTTGACATGGAGTCGCAAATATTCAAAGTATTTTGCTATTCTTCATTTATGTAAAAGGAAAAAAAACTTTGTTGCTTCAGGAGTTACCCTCATGACAGAATTTAATGCAAAATAAGCACAGATATGGAGAGCAAAAAGTCCCATATTATTTCGATAGGTTGTACCATTTCAGACTGGGGATGGTGGGGTCTCAAATCTATGAATCCCCCTCCAAATAAACAACTTTCTAAACATAGAAAACTAAAATATAAGGGAAAATGTTTACCTATATTTTGGACAATGAAAGGTAGATGTATGTCTACATCAGCTAACATGAGATTGCCAGTATTGTTTGCTTATAATAATGATATAGAAAATGGAAACATGTGCAGGGGAGAGATGATATCTGGGAGTGACTTTTCTAAAACTGTCCTTTGTGAGCCCTACCTGTGCCCCTATTTTTTCCAGAAAAAAAGGCTGTAGTACAGTGACCAGGCAGAAACAAGCCTAATCCAGATTACAACATTTGGAGGGAAGAGACTGCAGGAGAGACATGTGGGCAGGGGACACATGTATACAAGTGAGTATGCAGGTGAGAACCTTGCCCATTTACAGACCCTACCAAATCTCAACAAATCTTAGCAAAGGCATATCTATGTAGTGTATATTTGCTGAGGGAACATTTACTTCTGCCTTCTAGTTCAACACACTTTTCTTATCAACAATTACATGAGTCTGTGGTGCCGATACATATGTCAAAGGCAGGATATTCCTGGCCTAAAAAGTAACATGGTTCAAAACATGGTTGCAGTTACTGTGAAGAGAATGGACTTTGGTATTTTGTGGTGAGTCTTGATTCTCCTCTCCTACTTCCCATGAAATCTGAAACAATGTCCCTGCCAGACAGAATGATAACATCTTTGCCAATATTTGCACTTTACTGTGGGGGTATGCAAATTTGGAGGAGGGGAGGGGAGGGTGGAACTGGAGAATGGGGGAGGGGGAAGAGTGGTAAAAGAGGAGTCAGGGTATAGTGATTTCCCCAAAATGTTCTTATTCCAGCCCATATAGACTATTGATGTCTGACAGTTGATATGTATCATGTTCCAATAGTGATACAAGACACAGTAGCATCCTTATTGTACAACTGTCAGTTTATTCATAATGAACTTGGGATGAGAATTAGACTATTTCAAGTGCAAACTTTGAAATCTGCAACTAGTACACAATGAAAAAAAGGAGATGTAGACAACTGAATGCAACCATTATTTAGGAACTCCCTTCCACCTTTCAGGGAAATGCCATAATAAACCCATGAAGGTTGTTGTGCATTCAAATCCTACCAACAAGGCAAAGAACATTGCTATAGCAATGAACAGCATGTTGGTCCTGCTAGTATTACCCTGCAGCCACACAATACCTGAAAAACTTTGGAATTCAAACTCAGTTACTCTGATTGGTGGCTGCAGTCCAATAATGCTATATGAGCATGGAAGAGAGCCAAACCCATCACTAAACTACAACATTTTAACCTCAGACGAAAGCTGATTCTTCAACAAGCAGTGAGTATTCCAGGGGAAAAATAGATTCTTCAGGATTCCCTCCTATTATTTTCAATCGAGCCTTGAGTTCATATTAGGAGCCACTAGTGATCTCTAGCCCACAAAGCAGGAGTCAGAAGATGTTGCATTGATATCTATGGTGGCACTGCTCAGTACCTTCCTTGCTTCACCTGTTTTTTCTAATTCAATTACTTTTTTCAGTCAGTTTCAAATTGAGAATAACAATACTTTGCAGTATTTACAATATGGCCTGCAGAAGCATGATTGCCTAGTTAAGTTGGGTTTTTAAAAGTTACATTTACTTTTTAGTTGCTGAATTGATTGAGAGTGATTAAAATGAAAGAAACAGTACAAAATCCTCAAATATACGTGCAATTTTGAGGTACTGAAGGAAATATGAGATTGTGTCCAATTAAATGAAATGAGAACTAGTCTGTTCCAGGCACCTTAACAGCCCTGAGAGATCTGAGAGCCAAACCTCTGTAATATTTTATTGCCTTTTAAAGAGGTGCATAGACTTCTTAGTGCTGGGAGCCACACAGGCTTGGAAATAATGGGCCATACATTATCTCACACATGTGTGCACACACACAGAGACAATACATGCACATTTGTACATGTTCACACACAAATCTCAGAGTCACAACCCAATCCTCACTAGGATGGAGCATGAAGTCTCCTGACTATCCCTTATTTCACCAGTGCTCATGCAGAGAAATCAGTAGGGAGCTCTGCATGAAATTCATGATCAGGACCTCCATAGTGGCTACACAAAAGGGTTTGGAGGTTATACATCCAAGCCTATTATATACATTAGAAAATGGACCCAGGAACTACACTTATTAGTTAGACTATGTATATGCTGTCACTGTCTCTCATTCTCTGTAGCCCATCTTCATCCCCTCTGCATTCACACATCACAGTACACATTTATACCACTTTGAAATCACTTTAGCCACAATAGTGCCATTCTATGGAATCCTGGGATTTATAGTTTGGGGAGGGACTTAGCATTTAATGTAGACATGCACTACAGCTCACTCTAGCAGAGAATTCTTTATTCCTCACCAAACTACAGAGATTATCACATGCCCTTACCGTGTCTTTTCCACAATGGAATACGCATGCATTTAACTGTCAATAATGGATCTTACCACATTCTCCCATGGCCTGATGTATGCCCATATGCAGCTGGTATGCAACCCAGGCTTATCATGCAGCTTTTCAAGGATGGGTTGCATACCAGCTGCATACAGGCTTCATATGCTCTGCCACAGGAGGATGTGGTGAGATCCGTTATTGACAGTTAAATGCATGTGTATCCCATTGGGGAAAAGACAGGATAAGTGTGTGTTATAATCTCCTACAAATCCCAGGTTTTCATAGGATTGAGTCATGGCAGTTAAACTGGGATCAAACTGTTATAATTCATAACAGTGATATGCCCACAGACACAATGCCTGCCTTAAAATTGTCCCCTGCTGATGAATCAACTGAAATTGTAGTTGATTAATTGATTCATTGAAAGTTGCAGTCCAAGTCTGCTGAGGGGTGGGGATGCTCCATCCTTGTGGGTAATTACTGGGGAAAGGAAGGGTATTTGCTTCCTCTGAGGCTCTTTCAAAGTAAAGGCATGTGATGCTGTCTGCCAGGCCCTTTTACAAAGGAAGATATGAGTACTCCTGACTGTGCTTGGCATCTGTGCAGTTCTTCCTCCCAGCCCTCTTTTCTTCTTTCCACACTCAGTTCTGATTTCATGCAGCAAAGTAGGATTAACAGCTTGTTAACAATTTAGGAACAAAAGGAGGGTGCCTGGCAAACAAGGATTCAGACTGTTAAAAATGGAAACAAACAAGATTTTTTAAAAAAAAAATGATTGGAAAGTGGCTTTGTTTCCCATGATTTACACATACTTGTTTCTTTTACATCATTGCTGCTTCTAGTTAAACAGGCTTGGCAAGGTTAAGAACAATTGAAAAACCTGCCAAAACTGTTTATCATAGACAAATGTGGGGTGAATGCACACATGAGCAGGGAGCTCTCTTTTAACATTTTTCACCTCTCAGAAAAAAAAAAGAAAGAAAGAAAGAAGAAGCCTTGCATTGTAGCCTACATATAGCATGACTTTGGACAGACACTAACATTTAGACATGGGATGTTGTTGTTGTGGATCTTCTAGTCATTTCTGATTTATGGCAAACCTGAGGTGAAACTTTCATGGGGTTTCCTTGGCATTGTCTGCACTGGCCAGAATATTCAAGGGGCAGCCAGGTGTATTCTAGCCCCTGTTCTGCCCCTGATATCTTTGCTTCCATTTTTGCACTGTAGCAGCTGTCTGCCCAGGTGTCCCACTGGGCTGCCTGACATGTCTGCTGTCACCATGGGTTGCTCAATTCTGATATCAGAATGAAGAGCCCTATGATGGGCACATGCTGTGTGCATTAATTCAACCTCAGAATGAGTTATCTGTGGCAGTGACTGGAATGCCAGGTGTCCCAGTGGGATACATGAGCAGACAATCACCATGGCGCAGAAATGGAGGGATCCAGATCTTTCCAGAATATCTGGAGCAACATGTATGGGTTTTTCAAAACTCAATTATAATTTTGGTATACTCTGGTTCTGGTGTAAATATGTGCCAGACATTGTCCGGACTGACCACACCAGAACTGGTGTTTGGGCCATTTGTCATCTGAACAGGATGATGGCAGAACGGGATTGTAGGGGGCAGGCCTTTAGGCCCATGCAGACAAGGTGGTGATAAGAGTTGTTCAGAGGTGGGTTGTCATTGCCTTCCTCTGAGGCTGACAATGTGATTTGCCCAAGGTGGGTTTCCATGACTGAGTTGGGATTCGAACCCTTGTTTTTCAGAGTCGTAATCCAACACTCAAGCCACTATACCACATTGGCTTTCAGAGACTGAATAGATGAATTCTTTTGATTAGTATCTTCCCAGTCTCAGATGTTTTCTACTAATCAAAATAACTGACTGGGAGATTGCCAACATCTATGTCTTGGTATACTCTTCCGCTAAAGAATGTTGATCCTTTTCTTACATATATTTGTGTCCTTTTAACACAAACACAAATGCTAAAACAGATAAATTCTTTCACCACTTATATGAATTTATATTGACCAAGCTCCATAGCTGGAAAAAAAATTATAATACTGAAAATATGGAGCTTTCTCATTGCTACTCAGTTCCACAATGGCATTCTTACATAAAGATGGAAAATTTCAGATTCAGACCAACTGAATGCTTTTATTCTTTCTTATAAAAGGAGTCTAACAGTAGGGCTGTTGAACTCTACTTTCACATACCCATACTTTCACATACTTTAAAAAGCTCCCCCCTAGTAATCAGAAATTGGGTAAAATAGACTCAGACTTAGGCAATATTAAAAAGAGAATAGGAGTGAGCCAGTATGGCATAGTGGTTTGAGTGTTGTACATTGACTCTGGAGACTCAGGCATGAAACCCACTGTGCAAGTCATATTCTCTCAGCCTCGGGGGAAGGCAATGGCAAACTTCTTCTAACAAATCTTGCCAAGATAACTCCATGATAAAATCCTGTAGTTCACCTTAGGGTCACCATAAGTCAGAAACAACTTGAACAGATGCAGTAGCAAGTTACATCACTTATTAAATTTTGAGATAAATTATGAAATAATTAAGTTTAGTGGTTTATATCAAGGTTAGGTTAGTGGTACTAGTTCCCACAGAAATCAGTGGGGCTGCACTTGTAATTTGACAAATATCTATAGCAGGACTTAAGTTCAACTTGCATAGTTTATATTCAGCTCTTTAGTTACATAGTGCCACATGTGAAGGAATTTCTTAAGCCAGAGTAAAAGATGTCTGTGCAAAACTCTCAGCATGCAGTGCTATGTGCAAGTGATGGCCTAGATATGCCAATCATAACCATAATACTCATGTTCAGAAAAGACAATAGGTGAAATTCTGATCCTGCTAGAAAAGTTTTTTGTTTTGGAGGCCAGAATTTCACATATATTTTAATATCTGTAGTAAAGTCAGTCAGTATGTATGCAACAGTGTCAAATTAAACTGAAATGTTGTTAACAACATGATGAAAAATGTAGGAGGAGGAGGAGGAGGAGGAAGAGGAAGAAGAAGAAGAAGTGACTATTTTTTTTAAAAAAAAAAACCAGGAGTGAGCCATATACAATGCATATGTCTGTTCTCTATATCTAACTTTTTTTATCAATGGCAGACCAAAATCATCGCTTAAAGTAAAATCAAATGTCCATTTTTCAGATTTAATTAAGACAGCATTTTGATGAAGGTTAAGCTAACATAAACAAGTTAGGGAAGGAGGATATAAAAAATGAACTAAATGCAAAACCTGGAATGAGTTTGTATGCCTGAATTGCATGACTGGAGCAGAAAATGATATGAGCCCTGATATTCACTTACAAGGGAATTTTGTAGTGTAAAAATGTAAAGAAGCAGGACAGGGGGAATCAAAAGTATTTGGCAAACTCTCCTAAGAAATGAACTTTTAGAAGTCAAAATTCCCTGGAGTCATCATTATCAAATTCTCTGACTCCAGGGATCCCTTTCCCCAATGACTTATTCACCAAGTAACTTCTGCCTATGGCAAAGGTTTCTGTGGGGGATTCGGTTGCATTTACCTATATATGGTTCAAACTAGAGATGTCTGTAGATCAGTGTTCCGGTTTGAGAACAAACACAACACAACACCCCCAGGGCTGCACAATATATTGGAGCTCTCAAAGAATAAGCTAGGGTTGAATAAGAAGTTCATTTCTGTGTTGTTGTTTTTTTTAAAAAAGAAGATTTTACCAAAATGCACATATTTCTTCATATTGAGGGTTATTTTTTATTTTTTATTTTTCAACAAAATGTGGGAGATGTTACAGCACAAAGGTGGGAACTGCTCTGCTTCTGACACAAATGGCTATGGGGTGGCCAGAAAACCTTGCTTGTAGTAGCACTAGGTTGGGTACCTCATGGTACCTCTCATGGAAACCACTGTTACCCGAAGTACCTGTAATTTCATATGCTACCCATAGTTCCTCT
>CM034706.1:123299560-123325756 GCA_020142125.1 Phrynosoma platyrhinos | reverse complement strand
GTCTGTCTGTCTCTTTCTCAGTGATGCATGTATGGTGTATGTGCATCTAATTTTAATATCAATGTGGAACTGGCTTAGTAACTTGAGGAGAAATGGTTTTGTAACATTGTCCCCCTACAATATCCTCAGGTTTGTTTCACTGACTCATCAAAACATTTACTTAAAGAATTTGTCCCTTTGAAGTGTGGCTTATTCTGATCAAAGATGAACAACAGAATTATTAATCTCTTACTCTCCTCTCTCCTGGAAAAGATGGAATGAATAAAGCATCCCTGGGTTTTTTAAATGCATTTTTATTTTTTTTAAAAAAAGGAAAAGAAGTCCAAGCATTAAAAAGTCATCAATAATTCATTCACTTAATCAGCCCCCACTTTTTTTTTTTTAGTGTTTAACTGTTTGCATCTTCAATAAAATAGGCTGCTGAAGGAACAATCTGCCCTGCCACTCTGTAAGAAGTATGGAAAGTTTGGTATATATTTAACTGCTGATCACTATAATAGTGACCTGAAGTGAATGATAAAGGATGAGGATGTTGTTGGCAGCCGTTTTTACTCCCCCAAATTAAATAAATGCATTTCAGAACATTTGTAGTTGGAAAACATGGTGGCCATTCCAGTTCTCTCTTCCACAAACTTTTTTTCTTTTGCTTCACCTTGAGGAAACAAAGCAGCCCATTCTGAGATGGATGAAACACCTGAGAAATGTTCTCTGTAAATTCAGGACAGCCTTAATGTTGTTTATTTTTGTTCAAGTACTTATAGAAACCACAGATGTCAAGCAGCAACATCCCCTTTTCTCCCTCCCAGAGGGAAATGATGAGTGCCTCAGCTAAAAATAAAGATAAAGGAAAAAGGCTTTCTGCTGCAAAACTTCTGTTTTTACCCGTACACAAATTAATGTGTATTTAATTGATTATAAGACTAAAATTCATATGATCAATCAACATGCTATTAAGGACCCAGGACTTTTTGTTCTTGTTGGAAATGTTCCCATGTCCTGAAGGAACTCATCTCAATTAAAATGGCTTTCAACAATGTTTTGGGCTCAGGAAGCTTTTGACTGATGATTCATTTCTCTCGGGCACATCACAGACTCTCTCGATTGAATGAGATAAATCACTTGTTGGTAATTTCTGGTGCAATTATTCTGAAGTACAGATGTTGAGATGTTCAGACTCAACAAAGATCAGAATTTGGAAGTGATCACACCACTCTGGGAGTCCACCTAAGAGGGATCCACAGGCAACAATATCCTCTAGATATTGCTGAACTGCAACTCCTAGCATGCCTCCCCACTGGCTATGCTGGCCAGGGATGCTGTGAGTTGAAGTCTAAGAACATCTGGAGACCTGTATAAATCAACTCTCATCCTTACCTGCACCTAGTAGGCTGAAACAGTTATAGTTGTGCAAAATCTCCTGGGTGGGGGGAGGGGAATGGCAAAATTACCAAAACATTTCTTCCTGCTTTTGAAAATGATCAAGTGTCTTTCCAAAGAACCATCAAATATTATTTGAAATTTAGTAACATATTCAGGGGTAGCTGTACTGGCCATACAACAAAATAAAGCAAAATCCAAAATCAGTAAAGGAGTGATACATTTATTGGCCAGTCAAAATGCACAAAACATGCATGCTTTCGAGGCTCTGCTGGTTTCTTCATCAGGCAAAAGGTGTTAAAAAATCAGGAGGGAAAAAAGTGACAGTCCTACATTTTGTATACAGGAAGCCACCACTTATTTGATGGGATAGGGATCCAGAGAGAAAGTAGAATTGGTTGAGAAGTGGAACCCAGTTTTTTATCTTGCAAATGCATTTTGGCATTTGGCATCTCTGTCCAGGTAAGAGGCCTGTGACTTGAAAAGAGACAGAGGGGTTATCCAGACAGTGAAATCATCCCAGTAGAATGTGGGTTGAATCTTTGTTGTTCACATGCATTTTGAATGCATCTGATTAAGTTTGGGGGCGAGGCAAAAAAACCCTACTTAACCCAGCACAATTGATCTCTGTTCCCCCCTCCCCCAAGTTTTATTAAAAGAATCGTATTGTGGGCTGTGTGAATAACCAATGCAAATAGACCTGGGATAAACAGGAATAAAACTCTGTATGCCTGAACATGTTTCAAATACATCTGAATCATCAGCTCCATCTTTATTTGCAGTGCTGATATGTGTGAGCAACAGGACTCACAGAGATGCAGTTCTAATAAAAAAATAGCGTGAACAATAAAACTGGAATGTGTGAGTGAGATTATTCACATAGTCATATTAAAAAAAAAATTGAATAACTACAGAGATACCCTGGATCCTAAGAAAGGTTACTTTATTGCTGCAATGGCATTTAAATTTTGCTGTTCATGGTCTGTCTCCATATGACCAAGAGAGGCATGGCCTCTGCTTACACTGAGATCTCTCCAAGTGAACAACAGCAGAGACAACATCTATACAACATGTAGACCTGTGACCCCAACACTGTCACTTCTTCTTCTTCTTGTATGTTTTTTAAAAACATTTTTCACTTGATGAAGAAGCTACTGGATTTTCAAAAGCTTGCAATGTGTATTTTGTACATTTTGGCTGGCCACAGTCCTTTGTGGAGTTTGGATTTTGAAATTTTGGAATAGCTATCAAGGAAATAAATTTCCATGGTGCACAGCTCATTTTCACTGGATCGGGATGATAAGGTTGGCTTTATTGTTATCAAAGGCACATATTTTGAGCTAATGGCCAGGATGGAGGAGATTCAGAGATTACTGCAAAAGACCCTACTGATGGAATTGGAATTACAACCTATGATTCCTCTCCTTTTCACACCATGTCGCCACTCATCCATTGCTGATCAGTTATTATACCATTATTATCAGGCAATTTTGCATTGACAGGTATCTCTTTTTAATGTGAAACTGTGCAATAATAATGGTATAATAACAGATCAGCAATGGATCTGCAATGGGTGAGTGACGACATTGTGTGAAAAGAAGAGGAATCATATGTTGTAATTCCATTTCAATTCCATCACTAGCGCTTTGTGAGGTAATCTTATTGTGCAAAGCTCCCCTTTTCTGATGTCAATGACTCTCTCAGCTAACACTTGCCAGGCTACATTGCAACTTGCAGTGCTCCAGGAGAGCAGTGTTGCAATGGAGCCAGGGCTCACAGGCTCAAAATGCTGGGGCTTTTTGACTTGCAGGGACATTAACATGATCAACCACACACTTCAAACTTCCCTGCCTTCTCAGAGCTTAGTTTGCAATGCTCAAAATAGTAGAAGGATGGAGAATTTCCCACCACAACACATTTTGTGGTGGTGCAATCTTGAATGGGCAAGTTAGGACACTCAAAGCTTTGCTCTTGGTGTAAATGAAAATGGAAATGGATCAACATGGGTGCCTGCATTTGGGTGCTCACTGTAGGGACACTGCTATGGGGACTGTTGTAATGACCTTAAAATTGTCCACTATACCACTGAGGACTGAAGTATGTGGAAATCCTTTCAAAGCACTGGTTGGATATCAATCTCTTATTCCCAGTTTTCCAAGACAGTATGTTGCATGCTAGGGCTACCTCTGCCATCATTCACAGAGATTAAGGTAATTTGATTTACATGGCAGGTGATGTGGGATGCGGCAGTGGCAATAGCAGACTTGTCATTCTTCTGGAGCACCCCCCACCCCATAATTCCTGTCTTTTGGAATGGAGTACAAAGCAATGGGTGAACCATGCAGCCCATCCTATATTCTTTAAATTAGCTTGCTGCTATGAAAGTTAAGGAAGAAATTGTAAAAGTGGGGCTATTTATTCATTTATGTATCTATTTATAACTCACTTTTTTCTGAGATGGTGCATAACCTTTAAAACAACAATACAACAACAACAACAAAAACAATAAAAGTTAAAACACAGTTAAACCCAACTTTTTTTTTTTTTAAAAAAAGTACAAACACAAGTCCAATGTACTTTTAAAAACACATTTAAAGCATAATAAAATAGAAACAGAACACACACCTGCTATGAGAAGCTCTATCTGCCACAACATATTAAACAAAAAGATCTTCACCTGCTGGTGGAAAAACAGCAGCGAGGCGTCCAACCAGGTCTTGCAAGTGTATATAAAGGAATACAGCTGAATATTAACTTCAAAGTGGGTAAAGACACTGAAATAATTAAAGATTTTGTATACTTTGGCTGAGTTGTTAACCAAAAAGTAGCCTGTAGTCAAGAAATCAGAAGAAAACTGTGGTTCATCTACACTGTAGAAACAAAGCAGTCTGGCACCACTTTAAATGCTGTAGCTCTATTCTATGGAATCCTGGCATTTGTAGCTTTACAAAGTCTTCAGCCTTCTCTACCAAAGAGTGTTAGTGCCTCACAAAACTACAAATCCCAGGATCCTGTAGGATAAAGCCATTGTAGTTAAAGTGGTCTCAAACTTCATTATTTCTATAGTGCAGATGCAACCTAAGACATGGAAAAGCAGCCATGAAGAAACAAGATTGTCAAGTATAAAGACATATCATTAAATAGCAAAGTCAAAATAATTCAGGTCATGGTATTTCTGATTTAGATGTGTGGTTTTCAAAGCTGGACAGTGAAGAAAGCTGACTGGAGGAAGATCATCTTATTTGAAATGCAGTGCTAATGAAGAATTCTGTTAATGCCATGGACTCCCAAAGAGACAAACAAATGGATCTTAGAGCAAATCAAGTCTGAATTCTCACTAGAAGCAAGGATGACTAAATTAAGGCTGTTGTACTTTGGACATATGACAAGATGACATGACTCATTGGAAAAAGGTAGTAATGCTTGGAAAAAAATGGAAGGCAGTAGGAATGGAAGCAGATTGCACTACAGGTGGATTGATTCAATCAAAGGAAGCCTTGGCCCTGAGTTTGCAAGACTTGAACAGGACAGTTTATGCCCAGGTATCTTGGAGGTCTTACATTCATAGGGTTACCATAAATTTGTCTTTCAGCAAATAACATCAATACAAAGCTTCAATCTACATGCCTTTGTTTTTGTGGTTTGTGCATGTAGGTAGATCTGTTGATATGGGAGTGGAGGTAGGGACTGTCTTATGTAGAGATATTCCAGTCCCATTACTTATTTTTTCACAATTTCTGAATGGTAAATTAATCCATGCTTACAGAACTATAAAATCTGTAGCCATGTTCTATTCAGTTACGCAGTGAGAAACAGCCATCTCCAGCCACCCACTGTTTTGGCACAGACTGCAAATATATTGAGATGATTGACAACCATATGGACACCTGGTACTTATTAATTTTTTTTATTACAATGGTTGCTAAATGAAATAAAATATTAGGCTACTTGTGTTACATTTTTTGAATGGTTTGCATTAACTGCCAATGGTCTCATCCTTATTCCACACCCTACCCTTGACAATTCCTCACAATTTTCTGTATGGTGTTCAGTGTATCAGGATTTTTTTCTCTACTGAAAACATTCCCAAGACTGAAAGGTTGTGATAATCTAAATTAAAATACCTTTCAACAGTTTATTCAAGCTTATTTGTTGTGATTGCTGACTTGCAAGGGATTTCTGAAGGTGCTATAAATGTCTAGTTATTTCTTGTTTCTTCAAAAACTGCATATATGTCCAGATGTCACATTTATACAGTTTTTGTCTTCTTTCTCAGGATGGTAAAAATCTCAGACTGACATAATCAAGACACAACCTTTTTTCCCCTTTATTAAAGAGTTTTAGGTGCTATACAAACAGCCCCTAAGGGGCAGTGTCCCACCGCCCCTTTCCTTGCTGGATCGGGGCCGCAGCAACCACATACTGTGGCCCCGATCCAGCACTTTGCTGTTCCAAAAAGAGCTGGCAAATGCAGCTCCTTTTTGGAGCAGCAAAAAGCCGCCCTTGCTGTGATGGCAGTGGCTTTTCCATGCTCCATTGCCACAGTGTGTTTGTACGCTGCAACCCTTTTGGCTAGTCTGTATAGCCCAGGGGTAGGCAATCTGTCCCCTTTAAGGGCCAAGGGACTTCAGCTCCCAGAAGCCTCAGCCATGTTGGCCAATAGTCCCATGTTGGCCAATAGCTCCTGGGATTCTGGGAGCTGAAGTCCCTCGGCCCTTAAAGAGGACAGGTTGCCTACCCCTGGTATAGCCCTTTGGTGGTTTGAGCGACTGACTGTGACTCTGGAAACCAGGGTTAGAATTCCCATTCAACCATGGAAATCCACTGGATGACCTTGGGAAAGTCACACTCTTTCTGCCTCAGAGGAAGACAAAGGCAAGCCTCCATCTGAACAAATGTTTCAAAGAAAACTCTGTCATAGGCTCACGTCAGGGTCTCCATAAGTCAGAAACAACTTGAAAGCACACAACAACACAATCTTTCCTCCAGACTATATCCATGATCATCAACAAATTGTTCCATAACCCAAAATATATCTTTCCACTATCCTTGTCTAGGTGCCACTAAACTTTGCCATTAGCAGGGTTTCCTGATCTCAGGGCCTGGTCTCTATTCTCAACACTTCTGCAAATAAGTTCAGACATGGTGAAAAATCATCACCATCAAGATGTTTGCTCATTCCCTCAAGGGCCCTTGAGCCTTTGTGTGGAGAGGGAAATGTACAGCCACTGCCACCTACAACCCTCATCCTCCCATCCCAGCCAGTAGTGTGACTGTAGTAATCTGTAGTAATGTCTAGCACAGAACTTTGTATATCACTATTGTCTTCTTTAAAAATTGCTGATTTTACAGACGATATAAAAAACAATGAACAAATAATGAAAACCAAAAACACATGCCGTATAGTTGGGTCCTGGAACAACTCCAGACCATTGGCCCCCAGTAATTTGTAGCATCTTCCATACCCTCCAACATTTCAAGGATGAAAACCAGGACATATGTGTTCAAGCATCATCAGAGTGTGGTCAAGATGGCAAAAGATATTAATGAGGGGAAATAGACAAACTAGGAGAGGCCACAGTAATTTGCTTTTGGCTGGATCTACTAGAAAGGGTAGGATTTGCCCCTCTCCTCTTCTTTCAGTCCTCAGCTCCCTTCTTTCCAACTGAAGGCCTTTGCAGACTGCCAGAAATTGTGCACTTTAAATTGAGGCACTGCCCTGGCTCAGTGCTAGGGAATCATGGGAACTGTAATTTATTGTGGCACCAGAGCTCTCTGACAGAGAAGGCTCAATGTCTCAGGAAAAAATACAGTTCCCATGATTCCCTAGCACTGAGCCAGGGCAGTGCCTCAATTTAAAGTGCACTATTTCTGGCAGTCTGCAAAGGCCCTGAGTTTATTCTGCAGCAACCGAAGAGTAAGGACAAAGGGGGAAAGAAGGAAGAGAGAAAAACTGGGACATTTAAAAATCAGCTTAAAAAGACAGAGAATTAATCTGGACTGTCTCTGCCAAGTCACACTAGTTGGAGAGTATGATCTTCCTCTCTCTATCTTATCAGTCCTTATCAAGATGAGAGGAGGAATCTTCAGGAGAAAAGCACTGTCTTGAAAAGTTTATGTCATTGTTCACTATGTGCTACTGGTTCCTGGTGTGGTAGGGTGCTTCAGAACAGCTGTCACAGACTCTCCAGAGGAGGAGTGACACCTGGTTGGGCTCTCCTCCCCCTTCAGGGCAAGAGGGGTGAATGCTCACCCTTCCTGGCTGCTCCGTCACTGGGCTTTCTCCCTGGGGAGGAAGCCTGGCAATGGATAAGAGGAGAATGAACACTTTCCTTTCCTGGGTGACATCCTCCACGCCAGGTAATACCCTAGTTAGTGACATCAACAGGAGGGGATGGTAAGTGAGCAAATAATGAATTCATCACTACTTGCTGCTTCAGAAGTCAGTGAATAAATAGGCAGCTTTATTGCCTTGTGACTTTTCCTATTGTTACAAGAAGTTGAGATCAAGTTCCTATTACACTATCTTAGGGGGGTTGCAGACTGCCAGAAATAGTGCAAATTGCATCCACTTTTAGGGTTAGGGTTAGTGCTAGGGAATCATGGGAATTGTTTTTGTTCTGAGACATTGAGCCTTCTCTGTCAGAGAGCTCTGGTGCCACTATAAAATACAGTCCCCGTGACTCCCTAACCCTAACCCTAACCCTAAAAGTGGACTCAATTTGCACTATTTCTGGTAGTCTGCAACCCCCTTAGTAACTTTCTCACTTCTCTTCCCAGCTTCCCCTGGCCTTGTTTACACACCAAAAACCAAAGCAGTTTCCATTGGACCAACAAGTAGTGTCAGAGTTACAAATTGTAAAAACAAACAAACAAACAAAAACAAAAAACACAAAAAACCCCACTATTTTCCCATTTCTCAAAATAATTACAACATTCACTAAAACTCAATTGAATGCTAGAAAACTACTTGAGTCTACGAAAAGTCATGCTACCAAGTTCTTTCTTTCAGGTAGTCTCAAAAGTTCTACAGATCCCTTTGCATACATTGAAAGATGACTGTATTTTAATAAGGGATGTTTTTATACTTTTTGGTAGTATAATTACAACCTAGGCCTCATTCCCACTACATTATAAACCAGTTTGCTAACCGGTTTGAAGTGGTGTAAATGACCCTTGTTGCACTTGAGCCTAAGTGCTGAAGCGGTTTGGCAAGGGGGGGCCCTGCGCTAGACCCATTTAACATAAGTCTTTTTGATGCTCATTTTTTCTGTGTCTTTTGCAATAAATCAGTTTAGCACAGCATGAATGAGATGCAGATCAGAATCGATTTCCTATGACGTGATCAGCGGTCAGCAACCCGCTGAAGAGGGTCCATTTTGAATTGATTCATTAGACAATGTGAATGAAAAGTGGGTTATTTTACAACAAGAAAAGGTGATCAGGGCACACATAGTGTCAACCATGCTCTGCTGTTGAACTGATCCATTGATTCAGATTCCAAACTGGTTTATTTGTAAGTGGGAATGAGGCCACAGTTCCTTTTTTATATATAGTAGTGCAGCCTTATTTCTTAAAAGGTAAGAAAGGAATTCCTTCTGAAGGAAACTCAGTATGCAAAGATCCCTTTGCATACTGAGTTTCCACACTACCATGGCTATGTCTATGAATATTTCAATGTATTGAATATTTCAGTATTTCAATATAGTTATACCTCTGTTATTGAGAGAAATAATTAATGTTCAAGGAACTATTTATTTTGTAGTTACAGTACCTCTAAGCTTCACTGTCTGATCACTTTGTGATCAAAGACCTTTCTTTCCAAGCTTTTTAAAAAAAATCTGCACTCTCTTAGAATCTGTTCAAACTTTTTTATTTTTGTCTCTCCTTGCTTCAGTATTATGCACTAAGCATTGCTTTATGACTGAGTAGTGTGCTTTAATTTTACTGATACTGTAACCCTCCTACAGAACTTTGCTTTGGGGCAGCATACAAATATTGTAAATCCACAAATCATCATTAGTGTGAATCATTGCCCAGGTCTGGCTCTCACAGGGACATGTTCTGGGGTTAATTCACCACTAAGGATGCTTCCAGGTAGAGGGCTCCCACCGCTCATGATTATAAGGCACTGTACAGTTTTTACTTTAAAATAGATCTTGTCTCCTTTTTTAAAGAAGAAAGAAGAAACTAAAGGAAAAGCACAGGAGAGGTACAAATTGACAGCAATGATGTCTGGCCCTCCTGTAAATTTCCATGAATGAAGCAGTGCAACTGCAAAGGAAAAGCCCCATCTGGAAACATCTGGAGTGAATTTTACTCAAAAGTCTTAAATTAGGAACCTAGTGACCCACTAAGCTGGAAAAAGACATGATCCAACTGCTTTTGCTGCACGCCCAGAACAGGGACAGAAGTAGGCAGAGAGATGCCTGGTAGGCTGTGCTCACTTTTGTTAAGTCACGGATTACAAAGTTTTAATTAGATCAATTGTTAAAGAGATAATTTGTTTATCTGGAAACTTGTGATCATGGGATGAGTAAAGGGGGTTGCAGACTTCCAGGAATAGTACAAATTGAGTCCACTTGTAGGGTTAGCATTAGGATTGGGGAATCATGGGAACTGTAGTTTATTGTGGCACCAGAGCTCTCAGAGAGAGAAGGCTCAATGTCTCAGAAAAAAACCAACAATTCCCATGATTCCCTAGCACTAACCCTAACCCTAAAAGTGGACTCAATTTGCACTATTTCTGGCAGTCTGCAACCCCCCCTAAGAAAGAAACCCACACTGGAAGCTGAAGAGCACCAAATTAGCACCAAAAGAATCCAAGAATGCCAAAAAAAAGGGGTATATTTACAGGCACAGGAAGGTGATTTTAATGATGAGAAGACCTAAATAGAGGTGTCAGCACTTTGTGAGCACTATAATCTTTCATCAGGATGTTTTTCTTTAAAGAAATGTTTTTAGTACTATTCAAACAAAAATCCATCAGTGATACCTTTATTGGTCAACCAAAATGTACACTATATTTGTTGCAAGCTTTCGAAGCTCCATAAAGCTTGCAACAAGTATATTGAGCATTTTGGTTGGCTAATAAAGGTATCATTGATTTTTGTTTGAATTTGCTAAATGGCCAACAGAGCTACCCCTGAATATTTTTAGTACTAGTTAATATGCCTATTATTTTAGCAAAATTTGAAGGCAAATGATAACAGTCTCTCCCTTGTATCTGCCAATATTTGAGTCTAGGTAAGTTTGTGTGGAGAAAGTTGGTGTACTAATCACTGCATAGAATAGATGCTGGGAACCTACACAGATTGCTGTGCAAACTGCAGATACGAGGGAAATAAGAGGGCTTGCTTTTGCTGAACATCCTTACACAATTGATTAGAAGGCTTCATCCCATTAAGCACAATTGGGTTTGTTCATTGTCTTTCTTCTTTCTTCTCTCCATCTAGAAAATCTTGAAGCCATCACTGGGATGTGTTAGATTGAGGGTGGACAAGGCATGGCCCATGAGCTGCATGTGGTTGCTGGACCTGAATTTTGCAGGCTCCAAAGCCCCATACAAGTCTCCTAAAATCTCTTGGGTTTTTTAAATCAGAATAATTTTTGGGCTCTGTGTGGTTTGGGGGCAAATGTGAAGAACATCCTCAGCCTCATATACTCACATATAGAAAGCACCCTTGAACCCTTCATCTCCTAAATGCCTCCATTTTTGTTGGAGTTCTTTTCAAAATAGTGACGGGAAGGGATGTGATGTACCATTTCAAGAAGGACCTGGAGGAAGATAGAGGTATTTGGGAACACTGTCAGGGGACATGTCCTATGGGGCTGGGGAGGGGGGAAGGAAAACTGGCCCCAGCCCCTGTTAAGTTGCCCACTCCTGTGATACATGAAGGTGCCATGTCCCATTGAGCTCAATAAATCTCATAGTTGTTTATTTGTTTGCTTGGCCTGAAGTGGGCTTTGGCACTTTTTTGATAGCAAACATTGTTCTAGCTTCTTCTAGGGCAAGTAGGGATAACTATGGACCTTATCCCACGCTGCTCTCAAAAGTGGCAAGAAAGCGATATGAGCATCATTGCAGTACTATAGCGCTAGTATAAATATGGCGCTAGCGCTATAATAGCGCTATGGATAAGCTAGCGCTATTGCAATGCCTGCTGAAACCGACATTCAAAAGAACCCGAATGATGCTGCATTCCGAGCGGTTTCTTGTTGGATTCTGAGCAACGTCGTGTAATCACCCGGAAAACTATAGCGCTATAGCGCCTGATTCTTAGCGGATTCTGAGCGACGTCGTGTGATCACCCAGAAAACTATAGCGCTATAGCGCCTGATTCTTAGCCGATTCTGAGCGACGTCGTGTGATCACCCGGGAATGTATAGCGCTATAGCGCCTGATTCTTAGTGGATTCTTGCTGCTTTTGGCCCCGTGGGATAAGGTCCATTGTGTCAGCATTTGACTGTCAGCATTTCAACAGATGTAAATCCCACTAGGCATAATGGGTTTGCTTCTGAACTGACCTATATAGATACCTATACTTACCCTCACTCATCTTCCCAATAGTTTCTAATCAAATGAAAAATCTGGTGTCTACTTTTACTACCTCTGTCATTTGTCCTTTTATGTACCTTTGTTATTTGCCCAGATACTTCCTTTTTAACCCATCCACTCCCATTTTTGTCTCTGACCCACAATGAAAATTGTCTTGATACACACATGCCTGTATACAGAAACCTTCATGGGCATTGGATTATATGGGGCCAAGGATGGGGAGGAAAGGATCTTGTGAATTAGAAAACTGAACATAGGAGACATTAATTTTACAAGCAAGGGCTAGTATTCCGTTTAGGAATTAAGAAGGTTGCATCCACAGAGTAGAAATGATCCAGATTGACATCACTTTAACTGCCATGGCTCAATGCTATGGAATTCTGGGATTTGTAGTTTGTTCTGGCACCAGAGCTCTCTGACAGAGAAGGGTAACTATCTCACAAAATGACAAATCCCAGAATTCCATGACATTGAGCCATGGCAGTTAAAGTGAGATGAACCTAGATCAGGGGTAGGCAACCTTTCCCCTTTAAGGGCTGAGGTACTTCAGCTCCCAGAAGCCTTAGCCATGTTGGCCAATAGTCCCATGTTGGCCAATAGCTCCTGGGATTCTGGGAGCTGAAGTCCCTCGGCCCTTAAAGGGGAAAGGTTGCCTACCCCGACCTAGATTATTTCTGTAGTGTGGATGCAGCCTATGTGGTAAATCCAACTTCCAACATTGTAATTACTTCTGCTAATTCACTTTTATGGTCATTGCACCATTGCCACCCAAATCTGCCTTTTAATGCATGTACCCACCCTCTGCAGAGGAATTTCTAAGGCATTGAAAATTTTTCTTCAATTTAAATTATTATTTTTTTTTACTGTGATCTGCCTGCCTGCCATACCAAGAGAGGACTGGGCACCACTCCACACTCAAAAGCCACAGACACTTCTCTATGGGGGAATTTCTAGATCAAGAACTGCAGTCAGAACTGGCATATGAAATTTCATTAACAGGACAAGAAATGCCCCTTTGTGTAGTGTGTTATGATTGACAACAATTGTTGTTGTGTACCTTCATGTTGTTTCTGACTCACAGCAACCCTAAGGCAAACCTATCGTGAGGTTTTCTTGGCAAGATGTACTCATAAAAGGTTTGCCTTTGAATTCCCAACTAATATATTTCTTGTAAGGAAAACATACAGGTACCCATATGGCCCTTATACATGTTACCTTTGTGGTGGTGGTGGGGACTGAAGGTTTGGAAAGGGAACAGGGAGAAATTTTTATCTGCCAACTCCACCAGCTCAGCCTCATTGCAAATCTTCTGCCCGCAAATGCAGTGTATTGGTTTTAAATCAGGAAATCTGATAACAGAGATCCCAACATCATGCCTACTTTGGCCCAGAGTATCCAAAGCATTTTAGTTTGGTTAGATGTGCCCCTTGAGCTATCTCTTCTTCAAGAAAACACACTCCTTCTGGTAACTGAGGTCACACAACAGACCGCAGAACAAATCTTACTCTCACTAACTTTAATGGGAGTTTTGCTGGCTTAAGGATGGTTGGGTCAAATGTTCCATCATTAACAGCTGCAGTGCAAATAAATTATTTTTTTCCCTTGACAAGTGGAGCTGGAGTTCTTCAAATGGGTGCATTGACTCAGAAAGATAATTAGGAAAATTGAAAGTAAACCAGCAAGGCAAGGAGGTTGTCATCAGTCTGGTGGTTGTCTGAGACATGAAGTACTCATCAGAAGATTTTTGGGGGTGGGGGTGAGAAATGTACCATGAAGCATGATGACAGCTTGGCTTTGCTGATGCACATTTTGGTTTTGGGAAGGAGTGGGAGAGAAAAAAGAAGTGATGCTTCCTACTGCTTTAAAACAGAAGATGTTTTTCAGTAGAAAAACAACTATCATGTCACACTTGAATTAGCACTCTTCTAGAACCAGTTACACCTTTGCCATGCTCCAAACCATTTTTCTCCAGCTCTCATGCAAGTATCTATATAGGTTACAGCTTGTAGCCACTAGCCACAGCCATTGAACAAAGATCTTTGACTCCTACTGAAGTTACTGCTTGTCTGTTCATATCATGGTCATGGAAAATATGTGGAGGCTTGCTTTATACAATGAAACAGAAAGATTCACTTTATGATTTTCTTATACTGATGGAGTACCTAAGGTGCCCCTAAGCATTTTGCTTTATCTAATGCAGGGCAAGTGAAAAAACAGAGACTGAAATCTTTTGGGAAAGACACAAGGTTTCTATAAACTTCCAGTCTTAGCTACTCATTGGAAGGCTTACATTTTTGCTTTCCCTCCTCACTCTCTCTTAATTCATGAGGTCATATGGGTATTCCCATATAGCTCTAATTGAAGGAACTCATGTTTATTGAGTCATGAGGATTTGTATTTATGTGCTTCCCTCAGGTAGCCTTTCAGTCTTACAAGCTCAAGATATGAACTGAGTTAGCTCTATTTTATTGTCTGAAATACAGTATTTCGATTAAGAGAAAAGACAGACCAGAACTTTTTTTAAAAAAGAGAAAAGCCTAAAACTATGAAGATACTTTTCTATATGCATAATTTTATTGCTCTTTACAGATGATATTTATAACCCACCCAGCCATATGTGGTTATAAAGATTTATTATGGGACTGTGGAATAAGTTCTGTTAATGTGTACAGTAAATGTCCAAGGTTTAGCTTTATAAACCTTGGAGAGCTGTAATAATATGGAGCTATTTTGATAGAATGCCAACCAGAGTAGAAATGGAATGGTGCCTTGTATTGACAAAGGAGAGGGGAATATGCTAAATGTGTTTAAGTCTGCCGACATGGTGTATGTCATTTTTGTTGTTGTTGAAAATGTTGGAAAATAAACCTGCTTCTTTCTTCCTTTTACTTTTTCTTTGTCTTTCTTTCCCTTTCTTTCTTCTAAACAAAGCAATCTTAAATAGCTGAAAAACAAACTGAAAATATTCTTATTTAAAATAGTGCAAATATATTTATATTTCTGAATTTCTATAGTGTAATACTATTCTCACATACAAAATGTGACTTAAATATTGTTTGCACATTAGAAATGCAAAGATTTGCTGTGCTGTCTAATTAACATGTCATAAAATCTTGCCACAGTTATATGTATTAGTTGACATAAAATTAAAGGGCACTACTGGAAGCAAGTGTGCTACTGTATCTTTCTAAGGTAGCTTATTACCTAGGAATCCATGATCAACTTTCAGCATAAATCCAAATCTCACTAACAGCCCACTTTTCATTTTTAATAAATTTACATAGTAAAATTAGATTTGATAAGGATTTATTCTGAGAATTGCAAATACTAAAAAAAAAAGGGGGGGCTTTCTTTCTTATGTGACATCACTCACAGCTTCCTCACAACATATCCTTGGTATCTTTGAGTGACTTCAAATGCAAATGACAAGCAGAACATGACTAATTCAAAGCCTCATGGTCTCCATCTCTTCATGTCTTTTTAAAGCACATCTTCCTCCCTCCCCCCTGCCCCTTAGTTAACAGCAACATTGGCAGCCAGGATAATGGGACTTACTGGAGAAAATATGAGGGCCCTAATTTTAGTGTGTGTGCATGTAGGGGGTCTAACTTAAAGCTTGGACTGTGTTTGACTATCTTAGCATGTGTGGGGAGTCCATCACTATCAATTTTTGAAACAGTAAGGAAGAAGAGTTAGCAGTATCTACATGGGATCATCAGCAAAATGGGAAGTTTAATTTTTCTTCTGCTCATTGATTTTCCACTGCAGCTCTTTCCTCCTAGGCCATATCCCTCTGATTTTCTCCAGCTTGCATCTGCATAGAAATAAACCAATAGGACTTTCTTTCTTTCTTTCTCTCTTTAACTCATTTATATCCCACCTTTGTACCAATGATGAGACTCAAGGTGGTTTACAGCATATTTTAAAACAATATGGTTTTAAAAAGAACAAACCATGAATGTCAGAAAAGACACTACAAGCAATAAAGAAGAAAAGAGAAGAAAAACAAAAGGGAGATAGGAACAACCAAGAATTGTTGTTTCTATGATGTATTGTTTAATACTTTTTTAAAGGGGGAGGGTGGAGTTTGGGGGTTTTATTCTGTATCCTTGGTGTAATTTTTAATCCGTTGTAAGCCACTCTGTTTTTAACAGAGGGGCGGGATATAAATAAATATTATTATTATTATTATTATTATTATTATTATTATTATTATTAATGCAACAGTACAACAACTTGTGTGTAAAGATAAAGAAAATTACTACAATGACCAATGCAGAGAAATAAAAGACAACAACAAAAAGGGAAGAACAAGAGACCTATTTCACAAGATCTGGGAAATCAAAGGAAAATTCAAACCAAGGATTAGGATGCTCTATGGCAATAAAAATAACATAATTCAAGACCAGGAAGGAATAAAAAGACATTGGAAACAATATACAGATGAATTATACAAAAGAGATGACAAAATGAAGGATACATGTAATGAAGAGCCATATGAAGATGAACCCCCCAAAAAAAGCGAGGTGGAAACTGCAATTAGAGAAATAACGAAAAGCAAATCACCAGGAACAGATGATATTCCAATTGAACTGCTGCAATCCACATTGACAGAGTTAACTCTAGTGCTATCTGACATATGTCAACAGATATGGAAAACAAAAACAAGCCAACAGATTGGAAGCAATCAATGTACATCCCCATCCACAAAAAGGGAGACACAAGAGACTGCAGCAACTATATAACCATAGCACTGATCTCCCATGCAAGCAAAATCATGCTCAAAATTCTGCAACATAGACTCAAACCATACATGGAAAGATAAATCCCAGAGGTTCAAGTGGGGTTCAGGAAAGGAAGAGGCAGTAGGGATCACGTTGCAAACATACAATGGCTTATGGAGCGCACCAAGGAATTCCAAAAGAAAATCAACATGTGCTTTATAGATCATAGCAAAGCCTTTGACTGCATAGATCATGAAAGGCTATGGAATGCTCTTAAAGACATGAGAGTGCCAACACATCTGATAGTCCTTATGCGGAATCTGTACTCAAGATAAGAGGCTACTGTCAGAACAGAACATTGAGAAACAGAACAGTTCCCAATTGGCAACAGTGTCAGACAAGGCTGCATCCTATCACCCTATCTGTTCAACTTGTATACACAACATATTATAAGAAAAGCAGGCTTGGACACAGAACAAGGAAGAGTGAAAATAGGAATCATATAAGTCATTGTATTCCCTATTACCATGTGAGAGAAAATAAATACATTTGAGATGTGGTGCTGGAGAAGAGTGCTGAGGATACCATGGACAGCCAAAAGGACAAACAAATGGGTCCCAGAGCAGATCAAGCCAGAAATCTCCCTGGAAGCCAAGATGACCAAACTGAGGCTGTTGTACTTTGTGCACATCATGAGAAGGAAGGATACATTGGAAAAGACAATAATGCTGGGAAAGGTGGAGGGAAGTAAGAAGAGAAGAAGGTGACATGCCAGATGGATGGACTCTATTAAGGAGGTCACAGGTATGGGGTTTCAGGAATTAAGCAGAGCAGTGGAGGACAGAGGGTCTTGGAGATGTCTCATCCATAAGGTCGCCATGGGTAGAGATTGACTCGAAGGCATTGAACAACAAAATGTTTTAAAACTATATGAAAACTATAATAGAAGTATAAATATGAAAGTTATTAAAAAGAAAATGAAATAATTTATGAAGTTAAAAAAATTAAAATTAATTTAAAAACTGTATATACACCATAAAACAACATAAAAAGGTTTCCCCTTTGACGTGATTGTCCAGTCATGTCCAATTGTAGGGGGTGGTGCTTATCTCTGTTTCTTAGCTGAGGGAGCCAGCATTGTCAAAGCATGAGTGAATGGAATGCAGTTATAAAACAGCATAGCACACCATTAAAAGTCCATCCCAGTCAGTTTCTAAAAGCCTGAGGGTATAAAAATATTTTAACTTGCTGATGGAAGGAAAGCAAGAATAGAGTCTGCCTGGGCTGCCCAGGGAGGGAATTCCAAAGTCTGGGAGTAGCCACAGAGAAGGCCATCTACCTTGTTCCCATTAAATGAGCCTAAGAAGAGTCTGTCAGAGAGAAGGGCTTTTTCAGAAGATCTTAGGGCCCTATCACACTACCCAGTTATAATGCTATATTCTACTTTAATTGCCATGGCAACATGCTATGCAATCCTGGAATTTGTAGTTTAGGGAGATGCAGTTAGAATTCTTAGACAGAGAGATTTTGGGTTTCACTTAGAGCTCTAATATGCTCATAAAGTGAGAGATGATCCTTTAGATAGCCTGGGCCCAAGCCATATAAGGCTTGACAGGTCACCAGCAGGACTTACTTTGAATTGTGCCTGGATATGGACCATAAGCCAATTTAGAGCTTGGAAAAAATATTTTATTAGATTATGGGCCTTTACAGACTGCCAGAAATAATGCAACTTGAATCCACTTTAACTGCCCTGGTTAGTGCTAGGGTATCATGGGAATTGTAGTTTTTTTCTGAGACACTGAGCCTTCTCTGTCAGAGAGCTCTGCTGCCACAATAAACTACGGTTCCCATGATTCCCTAGCACTGAGCCAGGGCAGTTAAAGTGGACTCAAGTTGCATTATTTCTGGCAGTTTGTAAAGGCCCTATGATAGGTTCAACTTGAAGGCACACAACAACAACAAGTAATAGAGCCCTGGTGGCACAAAGGTTAAATGCCTGTACTGCAGCCACTCACAAACCCAAAGGTTGTGAGTTCAATACCAGCCAGAGGCTCAGGGACAACTCAGTTTACCATCCTTCTGAGGTCGCTAAATGAGTACCCACTTGTTGAGAGCAATTAGTTTACACATTGTAAACCGCTTAGGGGAATGCTTAAGTGCACTGATAAGCAGTATAGCAATGAACTTGCTATTGGTATAATACCTACAGGGGATTCTGGGTGCTGTATTCCATATATATACACACACACACACACACACACACATATATATCCCTCACAGCTCTGACTGTCCAGTTTCAGTGCTTTATTCTTAAAAGTCCAGTCCAAAAGAGGTTTTGATACAGAGGTGAGAGGGAAAGTACTTTGCATATGTCCAGAAGCACTGTTGAGGCCACTAGTGTTTCAGGTGCTCAAGAACTTTATCTCCCCTCCACCCCAAAATGCTTTTAGGAGTCAATCTTTATGAATTTTGGCTCACATTAAGGTTATGGGGGACAATTCTACGTGTTCAGCATGGCTCTTCTTGTTCCTGCCATGGAACACTGGACAGAGCCGAAGAGACCTGTGGTTTGGACATTGGTTCCATGGTTTTTATATTAAAGGAAACTAGTGAATAATTAAGGGTTACCGTGCTGCAGGAAAGGTGTATTTACTTTGTTGCTCTACAGATATTCATGAATAAAAGTGTGTGAAATGGACAAGTTACTGGCATCGTTTGAGGTATTAGGAATTGTTTGTTCAGGAAGCTGTACTGAAGCACCTATATGTGTGGTTCTCAGGTCACATACATTACTACTTTATATAGAATCCAGAAAAGAACAGATGAAAAGTACAAATCAGCTTTATATTTGGGAGAGAAATGTTGGAAGATAGAGTTTCCTTCTACCTCACCAGTTCAAAGAGACTTGGATCATGGCCCATGATCCTATGCAGTGTGGGTGGGCTCACTTCAACATTGTGGGGTGAGTTCCTCTGCTCCCCAAATGTCAACAGCCTGACTAAACATTACATTCCACCTGTGATAAAAACCCATGCCTTCATGCTGGGCACTAATGGTTGAGAATGCTGAAGGAAGGATGGAGATTATGAAGCTGCTGACTGCTGTTCACCTTGCAGAGCCAATCCTAGAGTTTGCATTTAACAACTGAAAAAACAACTGATTACTTCTAATTAATTCATTTCTGCAATAAAGAATATATACTTTACCCCACAATTGCCCCTTAATAAGAGGCAACTCCTCTCCCTTTATGTTAAAAAACAAGAAAAAGATCTCTGACACCTAAAACACTGACAAAGTTTTATTCAGCATAAGCTTTGGTGGACTCCACCCCGCATTATCACAAGCATGGAGAGTAGCCTCAAGGTGGTAGATAAATATGCACATGCTGGAGGGAGACAAGAGGGGAATGGAAATGTAAAACTAATGGGGAATGATTTTCTTAATAGTGGTAATTTAACAGTTGTTGAGAGATGAGAATAACATTTGGCGCTGATAGGCAGATTAAAATATACACTATAATGAAACATTTTTGTCTGGGGATGCTCTGACTACCTATTCATTGATAGGAGTGCCTCCTCCAAATACTTTTGTGGTACAACTATAACTTTTAGATACTGTTATAGGGGGGAAGCAGATGGGCGGCCCTGGGCCGCACTGGGAAGCTGCGCTGCGGGGCCGAGGTATCCCCACACCTCGGCCCCATGGCGCAACTTTGCCAACCCTGGAAGGAGCGCTAAAATAGTGCTCCTTCCACAAGTCACTGAAGGTGCACTGCAAAAGGCTTGCAGCGCACCTTCGGCGACTCTTCAGCCACAGCGTGTGCAGATGCTGAGGCGGGAAGACATCGTTGGAGTGCCGGCCGTGCGGAGGAGCTGATGCTCCGATGATACCTTCGGGAAGGGGTTGGGGCGCCCACCGTGTGGCTGCCCCTCCCCTTCCTTGCCCCCAAAACAGCCCTTTGCGCCGTCTGCTTCCCCCCATAGTTACAGAGCTGTGGCTTCATGAAATGAGGCAGGAGGAGTATCATATGGTTGAAATTTGAATTAATACTCTGCTGAATAAAAAACAGACTTTTTTTGGTAAAGTAACTAATAAAACTAACTGCTTAGTTACTGGGGACTTTGGAACTAAAACTGAAGCTAAAGGATTTTTAAAAGTAATTTTCCAAGCTCTGATCTATCTATGCCTTTCTTATCTTCCTTCAGCAGTTCTCCCCATCCTCTTTCAACAAATGCTTATCTGCAGAGAGAGGATAATTTCAGTACCTGATATTTTAAATATATATGCTATTACAGTATATTACTAATATCTTACAATATCATCTCAATATTTACATTTTATGAATAAATTCTCGTTAAATAATACTTCCTACTTTCCAGAAACTGGCTTTACATAATTTAAATTGTCTTTCATTTCCAATAAGTATTTTTCTTATGATCCTCGATTGAAAACTTTTACCCTCATTATTATTCCACCTCAAATAACTTTCTATGGTCACTTTAAGTCTTTAAATCTAAATCTTTGCACCTGCAGAGAAAATATCACCCAATAACACATTTTTATACAATCTAATCAGTACCACCTTTTGCTGTCATTTTAATCTTTAAAGCCTTTACTATATAAATTCCCCCAATTTTGGTTTAAGTAGTCTATTAGAGGATTCTAATCTTTAACAAAGCTTATTGTCATCCCATCTCTTATCAGACAGGCCAATTTGTCATTTCTGCCAAATCATACACTTTTAAAAGCCAGTCATCTTGAGTTGGTGTGTTGTTTCCTTTCCAGCCTTGCACAAAAAGATGAGCCTTGCAGTAAAAGCCTATATTTAATGGAGTGGGGAGTGAAACATCATTGGTAATCATGTCATTACCATAATGTGTAGTAGGAGTGGAAAGGATATTCCAAAAATACTCCAAAAAGTCTCAAAAATGTATTTTATTTTATTTTTTAGTGTCAAGAAACCATAATGAGCACAATTCTGGACTAACAAGAATCTTCACAATTCAGGACTTATTTTATGAAAAATTCACATATGATTGTTTTGCATCAAAAACAGTATTTTTGCCCCCAAATTAATATTTCTCTACATGAATATTATTTTTTTGCACAGAAAGTGCTGTTTTCTGTACAAAACAACAATGTGTGGATTTTGAAAAGATGTCAGAGAATGTGCAAGGAGGAGAAGTTAGCTCCTGTCATCCCATATTGTTTCTCAATGTCAAACCCCGCTCCAGAAGCAGAATTTAACAGAATTAAAATTTACACCTTGGTTCTAGTATTTGGTCTGAACTAAGATGTCCTCTAGTTCAGATCCTACTTCTGTCATTAATGTATGAAGCAAACCACTTGTCTCAGTAAAATACAACAAATTCAAAATTGACAAAAGGCCAATACCTTTCTCACCCGACCAAGCTGCAGACATTGCATCATGCAAGCTTTCAAAGTTTCATGGGCTTCTTCATCATGCA
This sequence comes from Phrynosoma platyrhinos, assembly GCA_020142125.1. Taxonomy (NCBI): domain Eukaryota; kingdom Metazoa; phylum Chordata; class Lepidosauria; order Squamata; family Phrynosomatidae; genus Phrynosoma; species Phrynosoma platyrhinos. The sequence goes on along the minus strand of CM034706.1, from coordinate 123,303,626 downwards.
AAGATGTTAAAAATCTGCTGGAGAAAATGGTGAAGATGTTAGAGGCAGAGGCCTACGTTCTGTCTCAGGTGTCAATCTGTTGTCAGTTAAGATAGTACTGAGGGATAATATATACTGTCCCTTTCTGGATTGGGACTGCGGCAACCTCATGCTGCATCCCCGATCTGGTGATTTGCGACTCTAAAAAGAGCCAGCAAAATCTTGCTCCTTTTTAGAGTGGTAAAAAGCCGCCCTTGCTGCAGTGGCAGCAGCAGCTTTTTAGCGTTTCTTTGGTACAGAGCATCTAAACCAGGGGTAGGCAACCTTTCCCCTTTAAGGGCCGAGGGACTTCACCTCCCAGAATCCCAGGAGCTATTGGCCAACATGGGACTATTGGCCAACATGGCTGAGGCTTCTGGGAGCTGAAGTCCCTCGGCCCTTAAAGGGGAAAGGTTGCCTACCCCTGATCTAAACGTTGCACCAAAGACATGCCCTTTCATCACTTGCCATCTGGTTAGATGGATGGCTTGACTGCAGCATCAGGGCAGAGTCGGGGCGGCTGGCGTGTGGTTGCCATGTCCCCACTCCACCTCCAGGCCGGCCTAAAGTGTTGGTCTGTTCAGCCCCTCAGTCTTAGGATGAATCTACACTGTAGAAATAATGCAGTCTTACATCACTTTAAGTGCTGTAGCTCCATCCTATGGAATCATGGGATTTGTAGTTTTACAAGGCCTTTAGCCTTCTCTGCCAAGAGTGCTGGAGCATCATAAAACTACAAATCCCATGACTGTGCAGGATGGAGCCAGGGCAGTTAAAGTGATGCCAAACTGCATTATTTCTATAGCGTTTATGCACCCTCAGTCTTCTGATATAAGAGCTGCTAAAGGGTTTGACATGCTTGAATCACTTCAGTTTTCTTTGCATGCTAAACAATGTTATCTGGTTGATTTTATGGTGAGGAATTAAAGGGGGATGCAGGCCCTGGTCCAGAGCGCCGCCGGAGTTCAGCCTCCGGACCACGGCGCTCCTGCGGCGAATCTAAAAGGACCGCCAAAATGGCGATCCTTTTAGATTCTCCGGAAAGTGCGCCCTAAAAGCGGCGGGCGCACTTTCCGGGGCTCAAACGCCGCAGCGCGTTCGGCTGCCACGGCGTGAGGGCAACCCACAGTCGCCGGCCGTGCGGACGGCCGGGGCTTCTGGGTGCGCCCTCAGGAAGAGGAAGGGCCGCCGAACATGCGGCGGCTCCTCCTCTTCCGGGCCTCGGAGATGGCCCAATTATCCGTCTGCCAAGGCCCTTAAGAGACAATTATTATACTGTGTGTGGGAGGAAGATGAAGAGGAAATTTCATCACATTTTCTTTTCATTTCCCCTCCCTGTACATGCTGTTAAATATATTGAAAGAGAATATAAATAAGTTGGTTGGTTTCACACAGTAGGATTTAACAATACAATGCACGAAACATAACACAATGTGTCATGCCCAGTATGTGCAGATGAATGAGTAGATCACCATTGCTCTCTTCCATCTGATCCAATGATACTCAGCTGAGCATGCTGGGTTGTGGCCAGCCATTACAGATAACATCCTGCCCTTCTGTTCCTCCTACAAGTATTCAGAGACCTGGAAAGTAAATTTTAAGGCTATGTATACTTCGTAATCCATGAACATGTGAGTTCCACATTGAGGCTAATATAAATATTAGTGAAGAGAGAGTGCAGCAAGTAAGTAGTGCCTGTCAGCACCCCAGACAGGAACAAATAAGAAAAAGGAATGTAAATTGTTTTCTCTATTAGTTTTAATGAATGCCCTTGACGATAAATTGAAATTTTTAGACTGCTTTAGCAAGAGAAATCTTTATGTCTGTTTTACTGGTCTTCAGTCTCATGCCAAATTTGCACTTTCCTACAATTTCCTTGGTTTATACCACAGCCTCTTGGGTCTCTTAAGCAGGTTTGTTAATCAGCTACCTTCCATTTCGGCAATTTATTTATTTATTTATTTTAAGAATCTATCAAACTGAGTTGTAGAGGCTGCTTATAAAGCAGGACTTTTTTTTTTTTTTTACTAGGACACAAATGCAAGCCCTAATTCTTTTTTCACTGCACATGCAGCCATCCATTTCTGTAAACCAAGAAGCTACTGCAGTTTCTCAGTTCTAGGACTAAAAAGTCCAAGGAATGCATCTATCTTCCTGCACTGGTAAATGTATCTCCTTATTTATTTACTTACCCAATGCAATATAGTAGAATCCTGTCCTGAAAAACTTATGGTAATCTACATGCTATCTAAAACAAAGATGATGATGATGGCGACAATGAAATTAGTTAAATATGATAGAAAGAGGATGCACAAATAATTTTAGGGAGAATTTCTAGCTGGGTTGATTAATCAATAGAGGAAAGGATGCAAGGAAGAATTTTCTTTTGGGGGAAGGGGTGATTTTTTAAAAAATAAAAACTTATTGCATAGGGTTATAATGTGACAAGAAATCAACAACAGGGACATACTCTCCAACTGCCCTGGTCACAGAGGGCCTCTTCAAGAGATGTATCCACAGTACCTCTAGTGGCCTCGGGGGGTTGTGTGTGAGAGTGCATCCCATACCGGATGATACCCCAGAGGAGGTGACATCCCAGAAAAGGGGCAACACCAAGTTGGCTTCCCACCTCAGTTCCACTGCTTTGTCCTTCTCATGAAAGTGGCAGCACCAAGTGAGCTATGCCCCCACACTCTGTGCTGTTGGCACAGCACACAGCAGGAGTGAGTGTGCCCAGCTCCCCTCCCAGCCATGTGTTGTTCTACTTGTGAGTAGAGCAGTGTGTGGCAGCAAAGTAGGTGGCATCCTTTTGGCCCTGCCCCCAGAAGCCCTGCCCAGAAGTCCCACCTAGAAGTCCTGCCACTCTCACACAATGGGTGACATCCCAGGGGGCAACACCACTGAGTATTTATACCCACAGTATTTAGGTCAACCCCAAGTTCTCAGGAAAGCAGGCAATATAATATCTCCCATGACAAATGTATACCATTCTTTTGTGAGTGTCATAGATATTGAATTGATACTAAATATATAAGAAAATAAGAAGCAGCTTCATGAACAATTATATTTGCTTTCCAATAGTCACAAAAACAAGTCCATAGCATGAAAAGCTTAACCTAGGAAACACAGAGATTCTAAAGAAATAGAACATACCACAAATGAATAGGGGAAAAAAGGAGATAGGTCTCAACTCAGCACCTTCCCACACATGTTGTTCAGCAACATTACTTCTATGGGCATATGTTACATTTCTACTCAAAATTGTCATGAGACAACAAGAATCACTAATGTGATAGGAGCTTTTGAACAAAGATTTAGGTTGTAAATTGTAAATTTCAGGTTACAACAGAATTTTTTTCTTTTCCTCATAATTTTAAACAATTAAACAACTTTATATGCCCTTCCACTATATCTATAATGTCTTTTCCTTAACTTTATGAATGTCTCAGGCTCGGCCAAATTGATCACCAACAATGGTCCACCCTGGCCTCACATCGGGAGGCATGGAGACGCACTATCCACAATGCTGCAACCTTATTTGAGAAGTCACACCAAACAAGTCTCGAAGAGAAACGACAACACAGAAAGAATCACAACCCAGAAACATCACCCAAGGAGATCTTCTGCTGTGCCTTCTGCAACCGGACTTGTTTATCTCAGATTGGCCTTTTTAGTCATCAGTGCGCTTGCAAAAAGTGTGGGATGAGTCCTTCCTGAATCTTCGTTTGTGAAGAAAAGCCAGAGAGATGAATGTCTTTGAATTCCCAAATATTTGTTTTCTCTGTCTAAAAGATTATTTCTCTCTAGGTTACTTTTCCATTGACTTCTTCCTATTCAAAAGCATTGCTTCTGCTTAACGTTGTTAGAGAGATACCATGATACAGTTGGTGAGCATCTTAATCCAACAGAAACCAAAATAGAAAGGTTAAAAAGTAAGTAGTGGTTGAAAAAAACAAAGATTTTCTACTGTAAAATTGGCAAAAGGGTGCATGGAATTTAAGTACAAAGAAAGATCCAGAAGAGTTCTCTTTAGTGAAGAAAAAAAAAA
>CM034706.1:123283619-123299460 GCA_020142125.1 Phrynosoma platyrhinos | reverse complement strand
CCCCAACCAAATTTGTTTTTTAATCAAAAGTAGTCATGTCTGTACTGTTGGTTCTGTGCTTCTTACACACTTCATCTCTGCTGTTGACACTTTGAATGATCTAAATTGTCCAGATTCAGATATTCTATTTGTACAATGGGTCCTTGTTATCCACTGAGGTTTGGTTCCAGGACCCTCTGTGGATAATAAAATCCATAGATGCTCAAGTCCCATTAAATACAATGGAATAGCAAAATGGTGTCCCTTATATAAAATGGAAAATCAAAATTTGCTATTTGGAATTTTTACTTTCTTGGGAATATTTTCAAACCATGGATAAAATCCATGGATAAAGAGGGCTGATTGTATCATGCCCGCAGACATGATCAAGACATGAATTGTTTAGAAATGATTGAACTGTATGCATGAAGGGTCCTTACAGATTGTACAATGCACACCTGAAAGGGTTACACACATGGGTGTAACTGGCGGGGGTGTAGGGGGATGCAGGGCACATTAGAAGACACCCTAAGTGGTGTGTGTGTGTGTGTGAGAGAGAGAGAGAGAGAGAGAGAGAGCGCTGGTCCCCAAACATCTGCTTTTCAGCAGAAATGCCCTGTGGCATTCACCTGTATCCCTTTAAAACACTGAAGAGATGAGGAGAGTGGGATGAAGTTCAATGGGAGGGAAACAGATGCCCCAGGTGTTTTTTTTTTAAAAAAATAATAATTAAAAAAATTAATTTTAATTTTTTTTTATAAAAAAGATCACATCTTATCAAATTTTCACTTTAATCACATGAAACTATGTACATGTAAATGCATTTAGACTGTGAATATACTATTGTAATGTAAAGATATATTTTTAATTTTGCTAGTTATTTATGTCACAACCACTACCGTTACATTCAGTGTGATATATGGGAATTATGATTTATGAGTAACATTAGTACAAAAAACATTACTAACGATTCTGTATGGTGTAATATGGGAGGACATCAATGAAGGGGTGACACCATGAATTACTGCACTTGTTGATGCCAATCCTAGTGATGCCACTGATTATTATTAATAATAATAATAATAATAATAATAATAATAATAATAATAATAATAATAATAATTTTATTTATACCCAGCCTTTTGCCAAAGTAGTCAAGGCAGCTTACATCTAAACACATAAACTATCCCACAATAATCAACAGGCATAAACACAGTAACTCCCCCCCTCCCTTAAAAGCGCATTAAATTCAGAAGTCAAGTTAAAAGCAAGAATTAAAACCATAAACAAAGTAAAAACAGTAGGCATTCCAGAGATATGGGGGAATATGGTGGGAGAGCGATAAATAGTTTGTTCTGGGTAAGCCTGCCAGAAGAGATCCGTCTTAATGGCTTTTTTAAAGCTTTCTAAGTTGGCTATCTGACGGATCTTTTCTGGCAAGGCATTCCACAATGTGGGAGCAGTAGCAGAAAATGTCCTCTGGGAGGTTGTCGCCAACCTAGTTTTAACAGTTGAAGCAGCTTTCTCCCAGAGGACCTGAGGGCGCAGGGCAGATTATATGGAAGCAGGCGCTCCCTAAGGTAAGTTGGACCCAGACCATGTAGGGCTTTAAAGGTCATTTCCAACACCTTATACTGTGCTCGGAAACCAATAGGCAGCCAGGAGAGGGATCTTAAAATCGGTGTAATATGATCAATCCTGATGTTCTGGTGATCAACCTGGCTGCCATATTTTGTACTAATTGTAGTTTCCGAGTTAGGTATAAGGGTAGCCCCATGTAGAGTGTAGGTCCATAATTTTGGTGTTTTCAAATAACATTCTGTGCCCTAGATGCTTTAAAGCAAAGCAAAGCCTTGATTTCTTTACTACAGTCTCCATTTTGATTAATGTATGAAATTGTTTTACAATTTATAGCTTTCTCTGATTCACCAAGCTCACATTCCTTGTTGCTGTTATACGTGTTGTGCATCTAGACTTTCCATACCCATCTGAACAAATTAGCAGCCCAATGTCTTTTTGACTTGACTTCAGTTGCATCATTGGACACAGTGCTATTCGTATTTGATGTCTGCCCTTCCCCATGAAGCTGGTTGAGTGCCTTCTCACCCGGGGTGGGGTGGGGTATCTCACCTTTCAGCACTATCTCTTGCTTCATTTTGGATTGACTCATTGCAGGGTTTTCAAGGTAAAAGACATTCAGAGGTGATTTACCAGTGCCCTTTTCTGTGCAATATCCAGAAACTTCCCTTCTGGAATTTCTCTACCACTCTTGCCACTGGAGATATCAGTTCTCTACTACTGATGTAGCCATTGCTGCCCAAGAATGATGGATATATCTTAAGGGCCATTCCCACTACAATTTACAACAAATTGCGATTCGCTGTATATGTGCCTTGTTCTCACAGTGAATAGTTTAAGAAGTGACCCCAATTGTTCAGAGTCACTTTGAACTGCCACAAATCCAGAAAAATCTGCACTTTTTGAAGAGTTGTTTTCTGGCAGTCTTTTTGGAATAAATCAATTCAGAACCATGTTCAACAAGTGTGAACAATGGACCTGAATCACATATTACATTTTACATTTCACTTGAGGGGTTGCTCAGTTGCTCATCCTCATCCTTGTCCAGAGAAAAGAGCTCCAGGGCCCCTTATTGCCAGTGAGAGAGTGAGTGGGTGGGCGAGTAGGTGAGTGAGCAGGTGGGCAAGTGAGAAAGCAAGTGGGTGAGCGGGTGAATGTGTGAGCAGGGCTACTGGTGGATGAGAAAGCGCAGCTGCTCAGCCTCCCTTTGCCCCTGCCACCTAGGTACTAGTGAGAACTACTAGTGCCATTTCTGTAATTCAGTTCCATAGTGGGAACTGTGCCTTGGCCTCAATCGCTTCAGCCACCCGGTGTCAACACGATTAGTAAACCCCTTAGTTTGGTGTCCCCACTTTGAGCATTTTGCTTTGGGGACTCCATTAGAGTCTAATCTCCTGATAGTATTACTTTAAGCCATTCTAATACACTCAAAGCACCTCACCAAATTAAGATATGCATTAGAGACAAGCACAAGTAGTATCATATTTGCAGCACCTGATGAAAACTCTGATTTTTAGTGCTGTTTAACTGATATTTTTATCTGGCTCTGTACTTTTTCTACTTTTTAAATTTTCATTACTAGCTGCATTGTACTTTGTATCATAAGAAATATATAAATATCTAAAAGGAAGGAAGGAAGGAAGGAAGGAAGATGTCGAGTTAAATAAAAATGGAACAATGAATGTATTTTTATTTTTTAAAAAGCTTAGACCTATTTTCAAAAGAGTTATTCAGATGTCTGAGCTTTTCATTATAAACAGAAAAAAAATCCTTCTAATAAATCTCTAACCCATTTTTCAGGGCTCAGCCATACCCTGCTGTATTCTGTTCAGTACTCAGTATCAGGGAAGGAGAGATGCCCCTTTGGGAAGGGAAGCAAGCAGACATTGTAACTGTGTCGAATAAAAGTGCTAGCAAGTATTTTTCTTTCATGGTGACCTTTCATTGATATATGAACAAACATTAAAATGTTGTCCAAAGTTCTCAGTTTCTATATGAGAATAGTCAGGCAAGTATCCCCTTGTTTCAGTTAACCAGAGTCTCCAGGGATAATATTTTGTACTAGCATAAATGTCTTGACCATCTCAATTAATACTTCATGAAAAGTCAGAAACTGCTATGGGAATGTCAATTTCTGGCAATAAAGAGGGCTGACATTCTGAGGATTTACATCGCCTAGGCCTATTTCTCACTGAAGTGATAAATCCCATGTTTCAGAAGTACCATTCCATACTCTGGATTGGGACCGGGGGGAGGGGGAATGATTAGCATAAGAGAACCTCCACCATATCCTTCCCCCAAAAACAAAAAATGATTCCATCCTCAGTTGAAACTTTGTGTCAATGAGAAGGGATTTCCTCCACTCTCCTTCATGTCTATGTGCATATGTATGGAGGTTTTTGTTGTGGATGCTCCCATTTACAGTTTACAGTGGTGGGTTTCACATTTTCCAAGAAGTAATTTGAAATATGAAAAACCACACTTTATTATATACCAGAATCAAAACCCTCCATCTTGGGCCCAATTCATGATGCTTCCTGCCAGATCTCCCTGCCTCTCTCTCTCCCAGGAAATGCTGCAGACTTATCAATTTTCCCTTAACCTAGAAAGTCCTAAACTTGTGCAGATGTGTCTTTGCCTGTCCGTACATGAGATTTGTTGGTTTCTGTACTACAGTCACCCCTCTATTTTTGCAGGGGATCCATTCCAGAACACCCCCCCCCCATGAAAATGGAAAATCGCAAATATTCAAGCCCCATAGGCTTGCATGGCATTATGCACCAATGGTTGCGCATCTCATTTTGTCTGCCTCTATTTGCTGCCCCTGAACAGGTGAAGGAGTGGGGGTGGTGAGCTTCAATAGACTCTAGTGGCACTTGGAAAAAGTAACGTTTCTAAGCTAAAGATTCTAGCATGAGGAGATGACTATTCAGTTCTGTTTTGGCTATAAAGAAGGTTCATTGCCACATAAACACTGTGTATCTGCTTTTGAAAAGAACATTTCTTCCTACTAGTTGTTCAAGTGAGCTATCATGACACAGAAAGAAAGGATAAAGACAAGGCTGTATCCTTTCACACTATTTGTTCAACTTATATGCAGAACATATTATAAGAAAAACAGGCTTGGACACAGAAGGAGGAGTGAAAATAGGAGGAGGGAATATCAACAATCTAAGATATGCAGATGATACCATAGTACTAGCAAAAAAACCTCACAGACTAAGGAAGATCAAAGAAGAAAGTGCTAAGGTAAGCTTAATGTGGAACAAAAAACAAAAAAAATCGGCCCTCCTTTTTTGCAGGGATCCATTCTGGACCCCCCCACACACACACGCAAAAAAGAAAACCATGCATATTCAAGCTCCATAGGAGTATGTGAGGCATTTGCTGAGGCCGTGTGTCCCATTAATTAAAACAGAGGTCACCCCTCCATAAATAATCAAAACCGCGGATCCCAAGACTGCGATTTTGGAGGGGTGACTGTAATGACTATTGAGGACCTTCATAAGTTCAACCTAGACAATGAAGCAATAGAAATAGTAAAAGAATTCCCAAACATTGAATAGAAATGGGGACTGCAGTCAGGAAATTAAAAAAAAACTAAAAATGGGGAGGGTGGCTATGAAAGAACTAGAAAAGATTCTAAAATGCAAAGATATACAACTCCACAGAAAAATTAGAATCATACAAGCCATTCCCTATTACTATGTATGGATGTGAGAGCTGGACAGTTAAGAAAGATGATAGGAAGAAAATAAATTAATTTGTGATGTTGTGCTGGAGAAGAGTGCTGAGGATCCTATGGACTGCCAAAAGAACAAACAGATGGATCCTAGAGCAGATCATGCTGCAAACCTCTCTGGAAGCCAAGATGACCAAACTGAGACTGTTGTACTTTGGACCATCATGAGAAGAGAATATTCTTTGGAAAAGACAAGAACCCTGGGAAAGGTGGAGGGGAAGAGAGGAAGGCCACATGTTAGATGGATGGACTCTATTAAGGAGGCCACAGGGGTTGCAGGAGTTAAGCAGAGCAGCGGAGGACAGTGAGTCTTGGAGATGTCTCATCCATAGGGTCACCATGAGTCAAGATTGACTCGAGGGCAGTTAACAACAAAATCATGATACATGGCTCCATGGCTTAATTTGTACCAGGACTTGAGTCATCAAATTTGTTTTGGGCATCATAACTCAATCTTGCAACAGGAGAACAAGAACAAGAAGAGAGAACAAGAAGATAGATCCTTTGCACAGGTGCATAATGTATTTCTGTCAGCACTGCACTGGACAATTACAGAGATATTTCACATCCCAAAGAAAAAACATCTGTATCTAGGATGTCTGTAGGAATGCTCCTTTCCTTCCTAGAAATTCAGCTCTGTTCCATCTCACAAACATTCATGCTGCTTCTTTCAATTTGCTCAGAAGAAACAGGATGGACAATCCCAACAACAAGCTATCTTTGCTCAAAGACAAGTGGTACATTGACAGTAGTACATCCACTACTGCTTCTAACAAAAAGTATCTATTCAATTGAACCAAAATATCTCTCTTAATTTATGTCATTGATTCTCCATAATTCCACTAAAAGCTCAGGTTAGCCAATGACAACCCACAAATCCCACATTTGTTTAAAATTGGTAGACTAACAGATTATTATATGTTTTCATATATATATGTGTATATATATATATATATATATATATATATATATATATATATACTTTCATTCTACTTTTACTGCTCAGCCAGTCCAAAACAAGAACCAAAGCCAACAGCTAAGGTGACACATGGCATTCTTTTGAGAACAATCAGGATCAATTTTTAAATTAAGAGACAGCAAATTATGAATTTGTTTTAATTTATTTGTGTGTTTACATTTTAATCCTGATTTTTGGGCTCCCAAGGAAACAAACAAAGCAAGAACTATATTCACTTCTTGATCTTGGCCAAATTTGACTACCAAGTCAAAAGTGGTAAAATTGTTTCCAGTAAAGTATTGGTGATGGAAGGGCTGTGATATACATTAATAAGCACCCGCCTTTTGAATTCTGAATCCACATATAAACTCCACATCTGAAAAGGATCTTAATTTATTTTAAACTTTTGTATTTTTTTTATCCCTTCCCTTTCTTCTCTTAAAAAAGAAGCAAAAAGGAAAAAGGAAAATGAGCATGCCCCATTTGTGCATGCTGATCCAGCCACTGAAGGCTAATGATATAAATAAAAATGTTACTGTGGCTAATGTTTAAATTCAGTGCCAAACCTTTTTTGGGAGTTCTTTTGTAACTCTATAAAATTAAAATTAAATTAGATTCAGGGCTGAGTTGAATCAGTGCAAGTTCAGTATCTTGCAAAGTCTTTGCCTACTGCTGACCCCTACTGTAAGATAGGTGGCACTGCAGGTTCCTCTGTACTTCTATGCATAGCATCAGGAACTGGTTATGAAGTTGCGGTTAATCCTACTGCTGTTATGAAGTGCAGTTTTCTTTTAAAAGGACAGCAGCCATTTTTCATATGATTGTGATTAGACAGCCTTTAAATAAGCAGAATGTGACAGATGCTGTGAGTCATGCTCAAATGAGCTGTGCCATAGTTTCTTGGCTGAAATGAATGTTAAACTGCAGAACATTTGACCAAGGGACGAGGCACATGCAAAATAACTCTGGGAGCATGATGGTGCCTTGCTAGATTGAGCTCTACAAACCTTTCATAATAGAATAAAAAAGCAGATAGAATTTGAAACATTCTTTCCCTGCAGTGGGCCTCAGGCTCCTGCTTTGTGGTTCGTTGGTTTACTTGCTGTAGGCCTGGTCTGTTTTCTGACAATCCCCCTTTCTCTTGGAAAGAAAATGCTCATTATATGCCTAAATTGGTTGTGAATTTGGTGAAGTGTTTTGTTTTTTGTTTGCTTGTTTTGTTTTTTTTAAAAAAAGAACTGAAATATTTGGGCTTGAAATTGCTAGCTTTATTGTGGAGGAGAAAGGATAAAAGGTATCTTGTGACATTTTTAAAATGAAACAATTATTTAATAAAAAGCTTCCATGGACTATAGCTTTCATCAGAAGAGTTCTGTACTCCACAGAAAGCCTATGCTGAAATAAATTAGTTGGTCTTAAAGAGCCCAATGATAAAGATCTTTTCCCCCTTCCTTTCCCCTTCTTATACTGAGAAAGATTATCTCTTGGAAACTATTCTTGTAGGTTTTCCCCAATAGAAGAATGAAGGTTCTTTTTCTTGTTCCCATTATCCTCTACCTTTACAGTGAAATCAAAGCAGGGCATTCCTTTCTACGACTTATAGTGCCAGACATACAGTGAATTATCATATCCTCCAAATGTCTTGATTTGGTAGGGAAAGTCCCAATTAATCCTTTGTTATCCAAATTTTTCAACTGTTTTTTTTAAAAATGTCCCAGTTTCTCTCTACTCCTCCCACTTCCCCTATTTATTCTCAGCTTTCTTCATCTGCTGCAAACTGAATTCAAAGTGCAAATGTAGTTTGTACTTCATTAACACAGGAGGAGGAAGATGAGAGGGAAGATTATTGCCCTTCCTAGTAGGTTCAGGCAAAAGCAAACTGCTGCAGCCTCTTCTATCTTGAATGTCCTTCCTTCCACTTTTGCCATCTTTATCATACTCTGATGTTGCTTGGCCACATGTGTACATTTTCATCTGTGAACTGTTGAAGGGTATGATATATAAGGGATGAAGGAGATCAGAGATCAAAGTTTGAAATGATAATTGTGTTCTGCTTTGACCTATATTATATCTGGTTCAAAAATGAAGATTTTGTCCTGAAACAGACAGGCAGATGGAGGCATGCATTGTATAAATGTCATGCCTCTGGAGTGGCCAGAAGCTGCCTAATCTGATCTAAAAGGTAGGTGATAGCATTTGTGGTCAAAAGAGGACCTTCCCAGGTCAAATCCTTCCTTGTTATAAACCACTTTAAAACTTCTTTGTATCCCAATTTTGAGGATACAAGAGCACCCTGGGCTGCACCGGAAGCTGCCTAAGGCAGCCCAAAACCAGCTCTAGAAGGAGTCAGGTCAAATCCTTCCTTGCTTTAAAACTTTAAAACTTCTATATATCCCAATTTTGAGGGAAAAGTGGAACAATAACAACTGCCATAGTTGAATGGAGCAGAATTTTGGGAATTGTTGTTTGTTGTAGCACCAGAGCTCTCTGACAGAGAAGGCTAAAAAAACCCCCACCCCTCACAGAACTACAATTCCCAGAATTCCATAGCATTGAGCCATGACAGTTAAAGTGGTGTCAAACTGGATTTTTTCTGTAGTGTGGATGCAGCCAAGATGAACATATAAGTTTTATGTAATGGGGATGCTGGATTTGACCTGATCTGATGTGGCCTAATGTGCATTTGGCAGTGAAGTTGTGTATGAACATAGAGTTCATGCAGTGTCTGTATGTGAGAGAAAGCTATAATTTTGAACAGGGCAGAGAAAGGAATTTGATTTTACAATAATGTTATAGATAGATAGATAAGGAGAGCCAGTATGGCGTAGTGGTTTGAGCATTGGACTAAGGGAAGAGATGGGGCAGGGCAGCTACATGCCGGCCACCCCAACTCCACGCCGATGCCATCCTGATGCTGCATGCCATTACGCATGGTGAGTGGCATCAGGATGCCCTCCCAGCACAGTGTTCTGATGCACTGCACTGGAAAGGGTGCTGAAGAGCTGCACACTGGCTCTTAGGGTGGCCTTTTGCTGCCTCTGAAAGGAATGGCATTTTACCACTCTTTTCAGGGCAGCAAAAGGGAGGATCGGGGCCACGGCCCCAATTCGCCGCTTCCTGGGGTGACCCAGAGCTGCCCGTCTGACTCTGAAGAACAGGGTTTGAATCCCCGCTCAGCCGTGAAATCCACTGGGTGACCCTGGGCAAGTCCCACTCTGTCAGCCTCAGAGGATGGCAATGCAAACTCCCTTTGAAGACACCTGCAACCCCCCCCCCCACCCAACAACCCTGTAATAGGGTCACCATAAGCTGGAAATTATTTGAAGGCCCACAAAACAAAATATTGTTTAACATGCTGTTTACATGCATGGTTTGGGGTATCCCCCTCCCCTTTTAAAAGTTTTTCTAAATTCAATACACAAATCCCAAGGTTCCTCTGCTTAAAAGAGTTCTATGATAAAACTTGTGTCACTATGTGTTGTGATAGTCATCAATACTTTCCTACTTTTGGAGGATTTCACAGACTTATCCTATGAAGGTGCAAAAATGTCTGGAGGTGGGTTTATTTTTCAAAAGGCAAAATGGTTATGAAGTTCTGACTTCCTTCCCACCCTCCCACCAACACACATACACTCTGCTCAGCTTTAAAACTACCAATGATTTCCTTGGGGTCATGCTGGCACACCAGCGCTTGCACCTTAGTAATGTATGCATCATGCCTTACAGGAATAGCAGGATGGTGCTATTTTTAGAAGAGGCAAACTCTCTAGTCTGCTTCCTGGGCCAAGAAAATAAACTAAAGGCCCAAGTTTGGCATTTATATTGAACATAGGTTATAGGAAATAAGTCTAACTCTGGTTGCTGAAGATCATAATCCAGTCCTTGGAAATTAGTGATGAATGAATTCTTTTTGGCTCAGTTTAGAATAAAGTTGATAGTTATAAGTATAATTGAAGAACATGGAGGGGGGGAGAGAGGTTGGAGAAACTTGCATATTTCTAGATTTTTAAATTGCTTCCTCATGCCTTTTTCAGACATTCCTTTTGCAGGATGCAGGATGCAAGATCTGTGTGTGCTCATAGTGTCTCTTGAGAAATGCAGAGCTGAGAGAAGACAGCACATTTCCTCAGCCCCCTGGGGGGAATCCTCATTTAATTACAAAAGTTCAGTTGTCAGTTTTCACAACCCTCCCACATATGAAGCAAACAAATATTTGAAAAAAAATATCACATAACAATATTTCCCCCCTAACCCCCATGAACAAGAAAGATATGAATTCCATTGGATGTGTTGTCCCCAGCCTGATGGCCAGTTCTTCTTTAGCAAGAATTCATCAGTTTCCCTCACACACCCAGACTGGGCTACATGTAAGCATATTTACTTATTTATTAGGTCTCAGGGCTGTATACAATTAAAATAAACAATTTAAAGCAATATGAGATATAAACAATAAAATAATTTAAATAGAATAAAAACATATAAAACAGACCAGTAGGTTAAAACGGCAGAAAAGGATAAAACAATTAAAACCTTTTGCAAAAGATTAGGTTCCAAAAGCTTTAATTTAAAAATGTTTTAACTTAGCACTTAAAACAAACCAGTGTTGGTGCCAATTGGACTTTCCAGGGAAGGATATTCTGTGAATGAGTTGTCACAACAGAGAAGGCCTTGAATGATGTATCACTTCCACAAGTGTATCACGCAATTGCCTTTTCTAAACAGGAAAATTCCTGCATCAGCTGATTGCTGATGACTGAAGACAAAATAAAAAGTTTTAATCAAGTGGCCACATCTAAATTATCCAGGTTCATACCTGGTGCAAAAAAAGTTTGTTGACTAGGAGTGCTCTATAATATTATGAACAGGCACATAATATTTTTGATTGAAATTATGAACAGGGGAAGAATTTCAGGACAAATGAGTTCTCTACAGTATATATCAAGCTTCTAGAAAAACTTTCTGAACCTGTTTTTTTAACTTTGGTATCACTGAGAGCCAGTTTGGTGTAGTGGCTTTAGTGTAGGACAGACCAAATCCCTACTTAGCCACAGAAACCTACTGAATGGCTGTGGGCAAGTTTAGCTGCAAAGAAAAGCAATGGCAAATCCTCTGAACAAATTTTGCCAACAGAACCCTGTGATAGGTTTGCCTTAGGGTTGCCATGTCAGAAATGATTTGAAGGCACATAACAACAACTAAATCACTACTTGAAATAGTCAGCCTAATGTTGATATGGTAAAAATACTTTGGGTTCTGTTCATAAGGAAAATAGAAGAAACATCAATACTTGAATATTATGTATTCCCTTTGCGTTCTAAAGATAATCTCCCAGCCAACCCACAGTGTGCAAACTCCCAGCTGCCAAGTTCTTCCTACTGAATTGTAACCACTATATATTAGAGCTGACCACTCAAGAAGGAGTTAGTTCATGAAGCAAAACACCTCCTGTATTTCCTGGTCAGGAAAAGAGATGAGATCCTGCAAACATAGAAGTTAGCTATCCCTGAATTGTACTAAATCTATTTTTAAAATATTCATAATCTTGCTATTCCCCAATATTTTCCCATCAATATTCAACACATTTTCAACATATCTTCTTCCAGCCTAGTCCTATACCTTCTATTCAGAGTCTCAATATGTTCAATGGGACTTACTCCCAAATAAATATTCATAGGGTTTCAGTCAATATTTTTCCAATATAGCACTACCTAGAAAGCCAGCAAGGTGTAGTGGTTTGAGTGTTGGACTACAACTCTGGCGACTAGGGTTAGATTCCTGGCTAGGCCATGGAAACTCACTGGGTGACATTGGTCAAGTCACACATTCTCAGCCCCAGAAACCCCCTTGGGGTCACCATAAACCAGAAATGACTTGAAGGTACACAAACAACAACAATTGTACTGCCCTACAACCACATCAACTAATATGCTGATTAAATTAAACAATATGAGAAAAACAACAGTACCTTTACTTCCTGGTCTTGTGAATGGAAGCTCTTGTCCTTCTTCAGTTACATCCTTGCTGTGATCTATGAGGAGGAATCCAAACATCTGCAACTATAGGGTGAGGAGGATTAACTATAGTCAGACACAAGCAATTTCATGGAGTTGGGGGTCCATTAATAAACTGTATAATATTTTATACCCCACCTAAGAGACATGTAGGGATCTCTTTCATGTAATTGAATCATAATTATGTGTACAAGGAAAAATTAGAAAAGCAATCAAGATTAGGAGATTTACCAAATACTCCTAGTAATGCTGGCCTATACCAGTAAATGCTGGAAATGGAAATATTAAATTAGGATATTTATTAAAAGCAGCCATTTATTCTTGAGTTGTACTATAAGTATCAGAAACACATTGAATTATGGGGCTTATTTTAAACATTTACCTGTAGTATTCAACAAGTAATACTAAAATCCTTTATTAGTAAATTAGAAAACAAGGCTAGCTGGTTACCAAACTGACTTGGTTTGCCTTGAGATTTCATGGTAGATGACATAAATATTCTCACCACAATGATTGCTTTGGAAATTTATAAAGTAACTTTTGTAATTTGTTATTCCATCATTGTATAATCTAGCAGGACTGATTGCTGTCTCCCAGGAGGATTCAAGAGAAATTCTTGCAAAGGAGAACAACATGAGAAGGAAGGATTGTAGAGAGACAAGAGTAACAGGGATGAGTGGAAGTAAAGGCAGATACACAAACTAATAGTACAAACCTATATAAGTTCACTCAAAAGGAGGTAACATCAGTCTAGTAAAGCTTTGTCCATTGTGAGTATAGGACTGAAGCTTCTGGTTTGGATATGGAGTGATGATTATTACAAGAGATTTTCAGTCAGTGTTTTAACTTTATTAATGTTTTTTTTTACTTTTATATGTCTTTGAAATTATTTTATACCATTTAATGTGGGGATTTTCAATTGTTTTAAATTTTTAATTGTTACATTTTTTTTAGTTGACTTTTTAAAAAGCTGCATGGGGTCCCACTCTGTGAGAAAAGCAATTTCTTCTAAAACAGTAAGACCTGGCAGTAAATGTCAACATTGACCACATTTCTACCATTTACCATACTACACACACACACACACACACACACACACACACACACACACTTATCTCTAGCTATCTAAACACATTTTATACAAAAACGAGTACTATGTAAATTAATTAGGTAAATTTCAGAGGCTGTCCATATAATTTGAAGTTACTAGAAGTCCAATTTTTTATCGACTCACAGATTTCTTAAGTTCACTTCATTTTCCAAGCCTATGGCTCTGATAAATTCATCATTTGCCAAAAAGAAGAATCTGTCCATCTGTGTTTTATGTGGCTTGTGTGGAACAGTTTCTTATTACCTCACTATAATTTGATCTTTCAGCAGGACAGTGACAGTTATTCCACTCTGGTCATGTAGTAAAACATATCCAAATCACATCATGTAAAATCATTTGTTTGGAGGCTTCTTTAGTTAGTGACCACCCATGAATACTGGCAAATCTCCCGATGATGAGTTTTCCAAACCTTGTTGCTTGGTTAGCAGCTGACTGATCTGCTCTCAGCTTTTAAGCATTTTAGTTGGCCTTTTTAAAAAAATGGATGTTTATTCTTCTTCACCTTGATTCCTAAAAGAGTCAGACATCTGATAGGCAGGTCAAGCTTTCAGGAAATGACAATTCCAGCTGAAGACAGTGTATTTGACATGTGTATTTTAATGCTACAATTTTAGTAGAATAATGTGTTTTCCCTTTTTTTCTGCACTGAAAAAAGTAACTTATATTGGAATAAATGTAGTAGCTGAAAAAGCTAATGCTTAAAAAGAAATTCTTCAATTGGTCCAGCTCATTTAGATTTAATTGAAGAGAAACAGTAAAGATAAAATGAAAATTTTTAAGAAATGTGTTCTTTGTCAGAGCAAAGTATACCCCTGGTTTGGGGCTTTAAAAGAAAAATTCACAATAAATTGTTTAGTGTACAAGGAAAGCTCCATCTTGACCTCCACACAAATATCAAACTGATAGAAAATATTTGTGTATCTGGTGTCTCCAATCTAGTGTCAATTTTTCAAGACTCCAGAGATAAATGAACAATTAACATGAATAATAACGTTCTTATTTGTCAGCTTCGCACATTAGGTAGACATGTAGGCCCTAACAAGCAACTGCAGTGCATAGCAGTTGTGTTTGAGAAATAGAATGTGATCTCAAAGAGAGTGTGTTTTGTTTATTAACAATGTGGGTTTTAACCAAATAACCAAACAGGCCTAATTTAAAATAAAGTAAAACTTTTGCCCCTTCCACAGTTAATAAAAGGTTCCTGTTTGTGACTCTGAAGACTTTGGCTTTGAAGTCCAAACCTCCCAAACTGAACCAGGAATTTGCTAGTGATTTATTACTATTTAGACAAGTGGTGAACAGAGAGTTACTATATGGAAATTCTACATACCATACCTGTCATGGAGTACCACAGAAACCCAGGAGACAATCTCTTCTTTCTCTTCTAGCTGAGGTCTCCTGTTCCTTTTATAGGGGTCCCGTGTCTAACTTTTTCAGAGTAGTAGCTGCCTTCTGAGTCAAATGGGAATTGGTTGAGATGGCATGAAAGATGCAGGTGTCTTGACAGGTTGCATTATTCAAATAAGCAGAAGAGTACGAGTTATTTATTATCACCAGTTAAATCAAAGGTGCAAAAGAAATTCTGAATCCCTTGTAGAATGTGCTGGCTCTATGGCACCTGCAGGATTTGGCTGAGTAAAGAACCATGGATCAAACTGGGGTTTAACTATAAGACCCTCTTATTCCGCCTCTCAGATAATCTAGATAACAGTTGAACATGGGTCAAAAAGAGCTGTGTTCAAATCCCTACTCAGCTCTCAAGCTCGGTGGGTGGGCCAGTCATCTCTCAGCCTAACCAAGCTCATACAGTTATTCTTGGTGTTAGGATAAAATGAGGAGGCCCTATGTTTGCTGTACTGAAATATTAGAAACAAAGTTGGCATAATAAACAACTAAATGCATTTTGCACAGAGGACATGCATGACCAAAAAGCACTTGAACATGGAAACTTGGAAAGATCATTTCAGATATTTCCCCAGTGCCAAAAGTACTAGTAATAGTAGTAGTAGCAGTAATAATAATAAATTTTATTTCTTTCCCACCTCTCCTCAAAGCTCGAGGCTAAATTGTGGCTAGGTAATCTGGTCAATAGAGACTGACTGGGCAACCCTACCTATACCCATGGAGAAAAAGTGAGTTGTAAGTGTAAGTATAATTATATGAACAAGTTAAGTGTTACTTCTGAATAGTCACCATATTTTAAAGTACAAAACCAAGGAAAGATCAATCATACACTGAAGCAATTTTGCCAGCCATCATTTTCAGTTAGTTACACCTTGAACAAATGTGCATATGTGCATAATGCATTGTTGTTGTTAATTACATCAAGTCAGTTTTGACTTATAGCAGACCTATGAATGAGAACCTCTAAGATACCATGTTATAGGCCTGAAATAGATGGGCCCAAAAGACCAGTTTCTGGCCTCTTTGGGGGCATGGTGTGCAGATGATGCATGCCTTCT
>CM034706.1:123259372-123270377 GCA_020142125.1 Phrynosoma platyrhinos | reverse complement strand
TTTTCTCTTGTATGGTTTTTAACACCTTGCCTGATGAAGAAGCCAGTGTAGCTTTGAAAGCTCGCAGCATGTATAATGTGCATTTTGGTTGGCTCAAATAAAGGTATCACTGTTTGGTGGGAGGAAAAAAATAATGGGCAGAGACACATAGAAGCAGGACTACAACAAAAACATTTTGATGAAAAATTAGAGAAGGCAGTTGCTTATATTTGCTTGTCTATAGATCCCAGCATTACATGCCATATCCATGATTTAACTGATGCAAAACAAATATGGAACAAACTACAGAAAGTGTTTGATTCTCCAATTATTTCTAATCAAACAGCTCTCATGATCAAACCTGTTAACACAAAGTTAAATTATCTTCAATATTTAAATCAGCATGTTAATGGCTTTATGACAACTTTGTGTGGAGTTAGAGCACCTGGAGAATCCTTTCCAGAACATGCAAAACTTGGACTCTTTTTGGCTAGTCTTCCAAAATATTACTCTCCAATAATTAGTGCTTTGCAAGTTAAAGGAGATGTTTCTTTACAAGATGCTATTACTCAAGTTGTTGAATTTCAAAATAGGCAGAACTTGTTAGAAGGCAGCTAGAATGCAAAAACAACAGAAAGAGAATTAGCTCAATTTGCTACAGAGGATTTGCAAAAAGCCTCTTTTTCTCCCAGAACAAATAGAAACAATACAAGTCAAAGCCAAGACCTGGGCTACAAAAGCTACAAAACCAGGAGCTAAACACCAAAAGCAAAAACAGGTTTAAGAAACTTGGAGGAATATGATATTTTATATTGCTTGTGGCATGTGGCCACTCTCTAGCCACCAGCCTCCAAAAAGATACTGAATCTTTTCCCCTTGCTGCTTTTATCCAAGTTTCTTTCTGAGCTTGTTCTTTTTTAAATTTGATTCCAGTTATGGCATTGAGTTAAGCCTAAATTAAACCATTTAAAGGTTTTTGGAAGCAAAGCATTCACTTATATTCCCAAACAGAAAAGATGCAAACTTGGCTGTAGAAGTGAAGAGGGAATTTTTGTTGGTTATACTAGAAATGGTTTGTTATTGTTGTTGTTGTTGTTGTTAACTGCCCTCGAGTTGATCTCAACTCATGGCAATCCTATGCATGTGACATCTCCAGGACTCTCTGTCCTTCACTGCTCTGTTTAATTCCTGCAACCCCATACCTGTGACCTCCTTAATAGAGTCCATCCATCTATCATGTGGCCTTCCTCTCTTCCTACTTCCCTCCACCTTTCCCAGCATGATTGTTTTTTGCTAAAAATGGTTACAAAATTCTAAATCCAGATGGATGCACAATAAAATTAACAAGTGTTGTTTATGTTGATGAAAGACCACAGCCCAAATCTAATTCAAACCAAGATGTCTATTCAGATTTTTTTGCAGTGGAAGAAGACTCCCACCAGCAACCAGAACATGTGGAGTTCTTTCATCCTCCAGAGGTCTTGCATCTAGAAGGGGCTTACACCTGCAGTGAACCAGCCCAACAATGAGGACAGTGGATAGTGAGCAAGAAGCAGAGCCAGGTATCCAAGCCCAGGTGAGAAGGCAGAATGTTCCAATAAAGATGTGCTGCCTGACAGATTCTCTTATCAAGCCATAGAGGAAAGATTTTCAACTCCACTCTGATTGGAAAATGATCAAGGGACTGCCAAAGACAGATTCTGAGGAATGGGTACATGCTGCTAGTGAGGAGATGCAATCTTTATTTAAAAACAAGGCACGGACTTTGTCAGAATTGCCAGAAGGAAAAAGAGCAATTGGCTGTAGATGGGTCTTTACCACAAAGCAAGATGCAGAAGGGGAGATTCAGAGATACAATGCAAGACTTGTGGCTAAAGACTACACTCAAAAGTATAGCGAGGAATACAATGAAACCTTTGCTGGAGTAGTCACACACACAACCACCAGAACTCTCCTAGCTGTTGCAACCTACAAGAAAATGAATGTTCAACATTTTGATGTCTGAACAGCTTTTCTTTACGGTGATCTGTCTGAACAACTATTTATGGAAGAACCTTCAGGATTCCAAGTTCCAAGAAAAGAACATCTTATATACAAAGTACAAAAGAGCACTTATGGTTTAAAAGAGGCTGCCAGAGCAAGGTGTGAGAAACTGAACCAGCTTCTTATCAAAGAGGGGTTCTGTTGACAAATGTGTGTACAAGAAATTCAGGAATAATAAATGGACTTATATCACATGTTGATGATTTGATCCTGTGCAGTAAGGACAAAGCAGATAGTGAAAAGATAATCCAGAATCTGAAGAAAGAGATTGATATCAAGAATTTGGGGAACATCTCACTCTATCCTGGAGTGCAAATACAAAGAAATAGTGATGGAAGTTTCCTCTTTAATCCGAAGCAGAAGATAATGGATCTTCTAGACTGTCTTGGCCTGAAAGATGCAAATGCTATGCCAGCTCCAATGGTAATAGGATTCTTAAAGGACACTAAGAAATCTGAATCTTTTGAGAATGGAGACAAGTATAAGACTGCAGTTGGAAAACTCCTATACATAGGAGTTTTCCAACTGCAGTCCTATACTTGTCTCTATTCTATACATAGCCAATTTCACCAGACCTGATATTGCAAATGCTGTTGATATCTTATGCAGAATGGTCAACTCTCTTACTGAAAGAGATTTCATTGCAGTGAAAAGAGTTGTCAGATACTTAAAGGGAACTGCTAATCACAGACTGATGCTACCAGCCTGTAACCAACCACAACTGATTGCTTATGCAGGTGCAGACTGGGCTAGAGATCTGGCAGACAGAAAAACAGCTAGAGCAAACCTGATCTTATGTGGTGGAGGAGCTATAAGTTGGACAAGAAAGAAGCAATCCACAACTACAGATTCTTTTACTGGTACTGAGTGTGTTTCAGCAAAGGCAACATGTGATGAAATCAAATGGCTGCACAACTTACTTATGGACTTTGGGATAACAGAACCCAAACCAACCATTTTGATGCAAGACAATCAAAACTGCATCAAGATTTCTGAGAGTGAAAAGCCACTCTAGAAAAATATTGACATTGCCTTCCACAAAGTGCAAGAAATGTGTCAAAATGGACTTGTCCAGTTAACTTACTGCAACACTGAAGTGATGATTGCAGACATCCTTACCAAGCCTCTACCAAGAAATTGTTTTCAGAGACTATACAAAGGGATGAAGATCCTTGATGTTAGTCCAAGAGAATGAGAAGGGGATTATTGGAAAATCTTTGCATTCTCTTTCCCCCTCCTTAGATGGATAGGGATTTCCTGGTTACAAACTTCCCCCCCTCTCTCATTCAACCTAACCTTGTGACTTAGGTCACTCCCTCTTTGGGACTAACAGTTCTCTCTCACAAGGTTCTCAACTGAGCTATTCCCATCTTCTTGCTCTCTCAACTTTGGAAAGATGGTGAGATAAATACTTCTCTTTACTTAAACTAGTGATGGCAAACCTTTTTGGGTCCCCATGCTCCAAGTAATCTGTTTTCCGGGACCGGGTAGCAGCTGGCAGCTAAGAGACAGCTGACAACTGGGAAAGGTCTCTGGTGAGAAGGAGGAAGAGGCGCAGGCCCATTCCTCCTCTTCCCCAAGCTGATTGAGCGGATTGAGGTGGGTTACAACAAAAGGATGAAGCCTTAGGAAACTTAAATTACTCCACACTCTTCCCATTAAATAATTGACAATTTTTTACACTTTATAACACTAAAAATCCATGGCCTACTGCAGAGTGGGCAACTGTGGAAGACTAAGAGATTGCATTAGCCCTCTGGGAGACTTTGGAGGGCCGCAGTCCACCACACCTGCTCCTGCAAAATAAATAAATAAATAAATAGAATCTAGCATGGAAATTCTTACCTCTGATTTAAAAGGTAGAACTCATGAAGGCTGGCTGTGCAGTATGACCCTTGGAACACCAAGCGACTGGCCCTCCCCACCCCTTCCTGCAAATGGCAAAAAACACTCATTTGGGGGGGCAAAAAAGAGAGAAAATATTTAAATATGCTGAGAGTCCCTCTCCCTGAAAAAAGCTGCAAAAGTGACTGGGAGGGGGTCATTTCCAGTTGCCAAGATGGCAGCTGCAGTTGTGTGGCCTCAATCTCCTGGAGCTTCATAGGAGGCAAAAATGATCCAGGGCAGCCCTTGGAACCTATTGCTGCTCTGTGTTGATCAGCATCTTATCTCCCACAGTGGACAAACATATGTATATGGGAATGCCTAAATCAAGAGAGAAGGTCACAATCTGTCTTGCACAGTTGTATTAATCAAAAATATACAGTGTGTAGTTCTTAGATGGAAACTTTGAGGCCACACTATTAGTTAACATTGCTCAAATGCTAAGCCCAAGACAAGCCTGACCATTATCTTGGGAGAACTACCTTATAATGAGCTACACAATCTTGGTTCTGTAAAAGAAGCTCAGGGCTTCTTTTTGTGAGGCAAATTTTAAAGTGCTGGTATACAGACTTGCAGCAACTGTAAACCTGGTTTTAATTTAAAGCACTGGCCACATGGAATGCCATGCAATGTAAGTTTTGTCTCCTCCTTTATATCACCAGTTTCATGCTTAAATCTGGACTGCGATAATTTATATTAAGTGACTCAAAAGATTGAAATTTTCTACAAAAATTATTTGTAACTGTGGGTTACCCACAACAGAGACTTCAGAACATACAGAGTGTCTCAAAGGGTTTAATTGATAGTGAATGAACTGCAGGGAGAGTTGGGAATGATCCTGTTGCCATTCAGCCACTCTCTGGTAATGGATCTTTGGACTGCATGAGTCCACCACTGTGTAGAGGAAGCCATGTGTGATAGGAGCAGGGGTGACTCCAGAGAAACTGGTTTGTGGAGAGCAAACAGCAATAGAAAGAGTATGCTGGATGCTATTATAAGACCTTAATAAACTGTCACTGAAAATTGAGTGAGTAAGCATGTTCAGAAGAAATGTATTCTTTTCCTTCTTCCCAATCCTTCTTTTCTTGCACGTCATGCATTACATTCACATTGGAAGGACTGCCATTCTATGCCACTCTTTTGATGGAATAAATGCATTAAACAGAAAAATTTGGAAGGAATTCCTATGAACTCTCACTGCTTCTTGGAATTGTCAGGGAGGGTATTGATTTTGAATATGGATAATTTATGTAATTTGTGTTATTTTCACTATTGTGCCTTTTTTGAGGAGGGAACATTATAGAAATTATGTATTTCTATGTATACATATTTCCCCAATCACAATATTGTTTTCTGGGCAATATCCTTTTGTGCCTGCTATCGTGCATTGAGTGTAGGTAAGGCTTACCAATTTACACATTTTTTCACTTTCTTTTTCCTTTTTGAAATAGTAGGTTTGAGGAAATTTGAATTAGGATTTTTCAGATGGTAACCAGTACTATCCACCCACTGCTCACCCCTCATTTTGAGTATAGGCCAAGAACCAGACTGTGTATATTTTGTGGTTTGATATAATAACAAACTTCCATCAGCCAATACAAACTATACTCCAGAAATAGCTGATGAACTGCATAAATCAGGCAAATAGAATAAATGGAAATAAAACAATATAGAAAATGAATAACATGTTCTTCCAAGAACTGAGCATCTCATTCTGGCTCCCCCGTGGCATTTTCAGGAGGCATCACTCACATGGGTTTTGTTGCACCCATAACACCTTTCAAACTTTGTTGTTTGGTTTTTTGAATCCATAAAGTCTGTCAAATTTTGATCTCTATTTTACTTAAAAAAACACAATTCTGAAATTATCAGGAAGCTTGTGCTGAGGTAATACCACATTTTGTGCATTTTCTTCCTTCCTGCAAAACACATATTCAAATGAAATTTTCAAGGTAGAAAGGTGAAGGATGACAGCTCCAGGTCTCCATGATGAGTGCTGAATGTGGTGACACAGATGAGTACACAGTCCTCTGCACCTAGGGTACATTTTGCTCACAACCCTTTTCAGGTTATTCAGAGTACATAGAGTTCTGCCAGGCATATTATTTTTTTCATAAGAAACTGATGCTGTGTTAAATTCAGAGAATGAGAGCTATAAAAGGTGTCCCTCATTATTTAGTTGGTTTGAGAAAGGTTTTTCATGATTCCATTAAAATGTGGAAGTTGATTTTTGCAGAATCATGTGCCCATATTATATTTTCAAGAACATACAGGTGTTTATGAGCTTCTCTATTTCAGAAGTACTCTGTGCCTAATGCTGCCATCTGGTGGGGTTATTGTACATGGTTTCTGTTTCCAAAAAGTTCCTTTACATACATTTGAAGTACAATCTGTTGCACCTTTTTCCATTACTTGGACAACAGAGGCTCACCTTCTTTTCTGGATAACTTGCTGCTAAATGCTCAGACATTTAAATTCCACTAGGGAAATACATTATGTAGGTCGGATTTGATAGTTTTAACATGTAAAAATATTTAAACAGTAAATAACTAAGATCAAAAGTGTGTGGTGATTAAAGTAAATTTTGGTACAAAATATACTTTGATATTTTGAGCTTTTGACCTATAAAAGCACCCTTCCACAACAACAGAAAATAATATGTGGATTTAATGCTATGATGGAAGAGGGAACCATTTTGATTTGGTCAGCTATGAAAAGAGATCTCCTTTTGTAAATTTTTCAGTGATGAGGGTTTCAAATGGTGTGTGTGTGTGTGTGTGTGTGTGTGTGTGTTTACAAGAAACACAGAACATCATTATACATGAGATCCCAATGCATTTTGAGAAAATCCCTTTATAAACTGAAGTTTCTTTCAGAGCTTCTTAAAATGCTTCAAAGCATCAGTGCCTCATTCAATCCACAACAGTCTCCTTAGGTATTGAAGAGAAATTGCCCAAAACATTTTATTCAAGAAGCACAGTGTGGAAAAAAAATCCCTTAATAAAGAAATTTATTTGAATGCAAAAGGCCCCATTTATTTGTATTTACAATCATATTTTTGTTTTAGGCTCCTTCTGTTGTTATTTTTGCTGTGAGTCTTCAAGTCATTTCTGAATTATGACAACCCTCAGGTGAACCTATCATGGGGTTTTCTTGGTAAGGTTTGTTCAGAGGTTTGCCATTGCCTCCCCCAAGGCTGAGAGCATGTGCCTTGCCCAGTGGATTTCATGGATAAGCCATAGCCCAACACTCAAACCATTACATCTACAGCTAGTTCCCCACACACACACCTCTAATTGTTTCACTATCAATTGAATTGGTTTCATGAGGCCATGATAATAGCATTTCCAATTGGTTTTGACTTCATCATCTGACTATATGATCCAAAACTGTGCACCAGAAGATGAACTTGTTAAATAGCTACCAACAAGGCACTCAGCAACCAATGAACAAGATTAACAGAATGGTAGCTATTTTGCTGCCACTGAATACTTAAATACACTTTAGAGCTAAAGTTATTTTTAAATGTATTTCATCTGTATGCTGTCTATTGCTTACAGCAGGGCCCAAGGTAGCTCACAAAGAAAGTCAATTAAAAAACCTTAGCAATAAAAAATTAAAAACAATTGAAAATCCAGACAACAAACAGTACAAAATAATTTCAAAATATACAAAAGTTGCAAAATAATAATAATTAAAAAAAACAACACCTCAGTCAGATGCTCCCCTGCTTACCCATTAAAAACCTGCTCAAAGGTCTTTGCCTGTTGGAAACAGGAAAGCAGGGAAGGGGGCAGCCTAGTCTCCTGTGGAAGAGAGTTCCAGAGTGGGACTAGCAACCACTGGGAAGGCTGGCTTTCTCTCTTTCTCTTTGTCTCTTCCTCTCTCTTTCATGTCCTCACCAAGTGAACCTTTGATCGTGGTGAGATCAACTCTCAGACTGTCTGGACCCAAGCTCTGTAAGACTTTATAAGCCATGACTAGAATGTTTGAATTGTGCCCAGAAATGAACCATAGCCCGTGAAGTTGTTCTAACAAAGGGGTTATATGCTTCTTATAACTGTTCCCATTAGCATTCTGACCACAACAATTTAGATCTGCTGAAGATGCAGAACAAAACCAGCCCCACATAGAGTGTATTACAGTAGTCCAAACAGAATGTGATCAAGGCATGTGTCCAGTAGTCCAAACTACTGTACAAGGCATGTGTACAGTAGTCCAAACAGAATGTGATCAAGGCATCCAGCCTCATAGCTGAGTCCAGGAGAACCAAGTTGTGAGCCTAAGATTTCAGGGGAAATGAAACCTCATCTAGAACAGGCAAAGTCCCTATTCACTGATCTGCCTTTTGACTGACCAGGAGCACTTCTGTCTTCTCTGGATTAAGTTCCAATGGATATTTTAATGAACATGTCAAATATTTCTCAGCTATCAGATTTCCAATAGTCCTTCTGATATTTCATCCAGAGTGTCCCTTCTAATGATCAGCCTTAAATATCACTCTCAAAACTCTTCATATACATATTTACACTTTTCTCACTGTTTATTCTTTTTTTTTTTTCTAAATGGATAATATCTAAATTCATCCTATGGCCAAAGTATAATAATTAAATTAATTATGGATATATTGTATATTATACAATACTTATACACATGAAACACATTTAAATGTAAGATCTTTTCTGAAACATTTAAAGACAGAACTCATCAACTTCGATGCTGGTGCAATGCCATTTCTCCTTAGCCTCCAGAATGACTGTATCCTTGGCTTATTGTGTATAGATGTAGAAGGAGAATTTCCAAGGTTTTGCAATAAAAACAAGGTTGGCTGTGGAAACACCTGCATTTCACTGTTTAATAAAACAGAGCTCCCTTCTTGTCTGCTCATCTGTTTACTCTTGCACAAATTATTTTTTGTACTCCATTGACAAAGATAAATGGTGGGATTAATATATATTGGAGGAGTCCCTGTGAACAGTTTGCAAGCAGAAAGAAAGGATTGCTATTATTTCCCTCAGGTAACATAGCACAGACAAACTGGATTAAGACTCATTTGCTGTGGGGCTTAGATGTGATAAGGCACTATTAGCAGGACACCATTTAAGAAAATTGCTTTTCCTAAAATGAAAATGAGTCTGACTTTCATTAGCTTCCCTAGGCTGCAGGGGAGGGGGCTTTTCCCAATGAGATAAAAAGTGTGAGATCCTTTATTGTGAAAAGAGAA
The DNA here is from genome assembly GCA_020142125.1 of Phrynosoma platyrhinos. Classification (NCBI taxonomy): domain Eukaryota; kingdom Metazoa; phylum Chordata; class Lepidosauria; order Squamata; family Phrynosomatidae; genus Phrynosoma; species Phrynosoma platyrhinos. Next base: position 123,261,247 of record CM034706.1, on the reverse strand, counting down.
CTCATGCTCAGGGCTTGATTCTGTTAGTGCAAGGTAAGGCAGGGTTGTGATTCATGCAACCAACCAGATATTGCTAAGAGTTGCAGTTCACCAACCTCTGAAGTGCTCGGTCTTGCTCTAAGGTTCTATACAACATCTAAATCTGCATGCTTCTGGCAGGCCCTTGTCTTATACTGGTTTTCCAACAATAGTTTAGAGAATGTTTCACTGTCAAAACTTTTATCTCTTCCTCCAAGCCATACAGATAAACCAACCATGCTAGGGTGAGTTTTCTCTCCCTGAGTAGCATGGTCATCAGTATCTTCCTACCAAGTACAATTCAAAAACATAGTTAGTTTGGATCCTTTTGCATTCCTACCAAGTAGTAACAACTTCAGATGGGGGATAAAATCATCCTTCAAATGACAAGCTTATTATGAAATTACATGAATTCTAAGATGTTCTCACTTTGTGATTGTCAGATAGGGCTCAGGGAAGTAGAATTCACCATGAAAACCATGCAGAACACCTTGTGTATCATGATTTTGGGAGAATCTGGAGCAATAAAGTGAATTATGTTATACTTTTTATTTGTATGATGAAAGACACTTCTGAGGTACATTTATTACTAGAAAAGAAGAGATACCTCTTCAACTCCAACACAATTAAGCATGGGCAGTGTACTACTAACCACATATGGTATTAATATCTTTCCAGAAGTTGAAGTTTCACTCTCCATTTTAATTTAAAACAGAAAAACAATATGTCAACATCTCTTCATCTAGATGCCACAATATTTTCTAGCCAGTTCTTCCAGTCGTCTAGCTTACAGTCTGGTTTACGTGTGGATTTCTCATTTCTGTGAACTTAGTTTTCATAAAACATATATGTCAAGAATGGCTTCCATCTGAAAGTCTGAAATTGTCAGATGTTGCAGTTGTCCATCACCTTCATGGTTAGGCCTCATTTCTTTCTTTCTTTTTTACTCTCCTTCTATGCTTCTCCCCAACTCTTCTCACTTTTTTTGGGTTGGGGTTTATTCCTGAAATATTGGGGTTTTTTTCCTGCTATGTTCACAGCCTTTACGGAGAGAAGACCTTGAAAATTCCCATACCATTTCAAAGCAGAGCTTCAAAACATTGGCTGGAAACCTCTGTCGTGATATAAATTATGTAACTTTAAATTTACTTAGCTATGTAGCAGAGGCACAAGGAAATCCTGTTAATGAGTTGCAGTGATCTGTAATGGGACACCAGCAATCCATCCCAATGTGCATTAACATTCCCAGTGTATAACAGTGTATAACAGGACCAATGTACCCAAAGACAAAGGAGTTTATCACTTTGGAAATTGGAAATTGGTTAAAAATGATAAGAAACTGTGATTTTGGGGGGTTGCAGACTGCCAGAAATAGTGCAAATTGAGTCCACTTTTAGGGTTAGGGTTAGTGCTAGGGAGTCATGGGAATTGTTTTTTTTCTGAGACATTGAGCCTTCTCTGTCAGAGGACTCTGGTGCCACAATAAACTACAGTTCCCATGATTCCCTAACCCTAACCCTAACCCTAAAAGTGGACTGAATTTGCACTATTTCTGGCAGTCTGCAACCCCCCTAAGTCACAATTGCACAAATGGTTTTCACATGCAAAGTGCTGTTATTCAAATACAGGAATGGTTTTCACACAACAGGACCAAATGTGCCTCGATCCCAATAATGATTAATGTGCATGCATCCCACAAAAGCAAGCAAAAACACAAATGATTTTCACACAAAGACCATGACAAGGGCAGAGAAAGAAAGAGAGAGAGAGGAGAGTGAATGAATAAATGAATGATAACTGCTCTTGCCACTTACTCTTCCTTCCTTCCTTCCTTCCTTCCTTCCTTCCTTCCTTCCT
>CM034706.1:123245687-123258282 GCA_020142125.1 Phrynosoma platyrhinos | reverse complement strand
GCTTATTTACCATGCTCTGTGCATTAGTGTAGAGACATCTAAGACCATCTGAACAGTTTTTTTGCCACCCACTGTTGGGTCCTTGCACTGTTTGCCTTGTTCCCTCCATGACAGTTTTACTATTTTTTCCAGTCCTTTTGTCTTCCAGAACACTGTCTCTCTTCCCCAAATAACTCAGTTGGCCAATAGTCTGGGTTTCTGGGAGGTGAAGTCCAAAATTCCTTAAAGGGGACAGTTTGGGGATCGCTGCTGGCTCAGACTGGGAGCCATTCATTCTCTCTCTCTCCTTGCATCAACTGCTCTTTTAGGAGCCCTGGCTAGAGGAGGAGAGACATCCACACACAGAGAGGTGTGGGAGTAAAAAGCAAGCACTTTCTCTTGTGTGTCTGTGTGTCTCTACCTTCACCTGAGAAGATGTTCCTTTAAGAGCCCTGACTATTATCCCTAAGAAACCATGGGAAAATCTAATTAGGTTTGCATACAAGACCAATGTACATCAATCCTGTTGTGCACCAGATCAATTGTGCACTAGTCCTGATACATATCTGTCTCATTGTGATTGGTCACAATGCACATCAGTCACTTTGTCAACTCCCTTACATAGTAACTTAATACATGTCTTTTACTGGATGCAGACATTACAGAACTGCCCAATTATAATTCCTGCAGATGTAAGTCCACTTACAAAGATTTAAGTCCCCAACAGGATTGTGGTCATCATTATAAATATTATGTTAAGAATAATATAAAACCCCAAGAAAGTAGAAAAAATAAAAAGTGAAACCTAATTAATGAAAAAGAGTAAACCAGGAGTCAATAAACAGAAAATATCCAATGAAAAATTCATAAACTTGAAGAGATTACCAAATATCCAATTATGTGAACATGATAGCCAGATGCTATATATTAAAATGTGGGAAAGGGTTATGAAGTTCTCCAGCAATGAGTAATTGGGTGTGGGCATTTGTCTTTCCAATACTGTAATGAATTGGATTTTTTGTCCATGGATTCAAGCATCTATGGTTTGAAAATATTTTTAAAATATATGAATTACTAAAAGCAAACTTTAATTTTGACATTTTATATAAGGAACACCAGCTTACTATGTCATTGTATAGAATGGGACTTGAGCATCCACAAATGTTGGTATCCAAAGGGGGTCCTGGAACCAAAGTAGTAGATCCCAAGAGCCCATTGTATTTTTAATAATTTTACATTTTTGACATGTGATATTAATGTAGTGCTTTTCATTGTGTTTTTAAATAGTACTTTTTTATTTTAAGCATCTTTGTGTGCTGCCTTGGGTCCAATTTGGGAGAAAGGCAGCCAATAAAATAAAATAAAACAAAATAAAATAAAATAAATCCTGGACAGCACATATGTATAGGTTTTTCTTATATGTTTCTGTATAGAGAACAATCTTTCTGGGAAGCTATGCTCCATTTCTAATATGTCTGCATATTATGATCTGGACAAATCTGTATACTGAATCAGGAAGTTAGAAATTGTTGTGAATCACAAGTCCCCTCCCCCCAGGTGATAGCTATCTAAAGATGTCATGGTCATGTACCATTTGGAAACCGCAAGGGCATCCCCTGTGCTTTTGCGTCACTTCCAAAATATTACACAAAGTGTGGTTATTTCTCTATTTGTATGCAGATCAGTCAGAAGTGTATACATGAAAAACCTCTCTCCTTTTCCAAAACAATTTTGGAAGTGTATGCAGGTAGTACTGTATTATCATTCATTGACCTTTTTGAGAATTATTTCTGATTAATTTCAGCTCCAAATACCTGGATCTGTGTACCATACACATTCTTCAGAAAAAATTTCAAGCAATAATCTCAGTTTGCCTCATAAAACAGCAATGGAAGACATGTGAGAAATTAATCTGCATAAAACCCATAGAAGTGAATGAGAGCCATACCGGAGAACTATCATGTTCCCATGCAGCTACGTAAGACTCAAAGAGAACATCATCTGTAGTGCTCATGTGTTTTAAAGCAGAGGAAAACTAGAGATATAAAGAAAGAAAGCATTTGATCTTCGACCTTTTTGGTTTAAAATTCCATCCTACAATTTATCTGCCCACCCAGCATAGCCAGCAGTAAGGAACTCCCTGTGCTTCAGTCCAAAATATCCAGAGAGGCACAGATTTTTTTGTTCATGGTAGTAAAATTCAAAGGTGGTAGAATTCAAAGAATTCAAAAGCATGTATCTGATGAAGTAGAGTCAAATCTATGAAGATTATTGCACTGCCATTCACCTGTGGGATAGAGCAGGATTTTCCTGTTCTTGAAAAACTGTGCAAGAATCCCAAAGAAGTGTGGATTTCATACAGGTTGCATACTGCCTGGATATGGGGCAGTGTGATAAAATCTTTCTTTGACTGTTAAATCCCACATCTATCCCACGGGCGAATTGTGGTGTGATAATCTCTAAAGGAAGCTCATGCTACCAGCTTCTTTCTTTCAGCTAGTATCAAAGATACTAAACATCCCTTTGCACATGGATAATATTTGTTATTGTTCCCCTGGTTTCAAATTTATATTGCCTCAAATTTTGGTTTTCCGGTACAGAATCTTGGGACTTCAGGTCTCAGAATTCATGAACATTGACCATAGTGGCAGGGATTTTGGGGAGTTGAAGTGCAAACCATCTGGAGGACCTAATCCATTTGTGTGCAAACTAACACAATGCCTACCACATAATAAATATGAGATATGGTGGGACTTGTATATTTCTGGGACACCATTCCACCCTTTGGGGGCAGAGTTGCAGCATATCCATGTTTACTCTGAACAGATAGACATATTGTCATTCCTTTGGGAGCTGGACAACACAAGTGCCTGAGGTAATAGACATGCTTTTCTCTACCATAATACTTCCAGATGCTCTGAGACACCACTACTTAGTTACAGTTTACTGCAGCCTGTCATTCTATTCATTATACTCCCTGTATTCTTAACAGTAAGCTTCCATGTTCAGCTCCCTAGAAATGAATGTGAGTCATCCATTTCTGTCAGAGAAGTAAGAGGGATCACCTGGAGACACCAGTGTGGTAGGCTGTGAATCTCCTTTGTGACTCTTGCAGCCCACATCTTACAAAATAAAACATGCTCTTAGATACATCCTGAATAATCCCCTTCTGGGTTCTTTCCTTGAACATAAGAACAGAGATGCTGTAAACTATTTTTCATCTATATCAGCATTTGATGCTCTTCAGAGGTATTGGACTGTAACTTCAATTTAAGGCCACAAATAATGGGATTTATAGTCCAAACATCTGGATCACATCGGTTTGGAGAAGTCTGATCTAGAGATAGTTTGGCACAGAAGGGGCATCATTGCTATTTAAAAGCCAATAGAGATAAAAAGGAATAATGCTGCTTGACTTTGTTGTCCTGTTAGTGCAGGGGCCGGCAACCTACAGCCCCCGGGCCGGTTCCGGCCCAGGTCGCCAGACTTACCAGCCCAGGCAGACGCCTACCACTGCTGCCACTGCCACTGCACGTTTTGCCATCCATGCGGCCGCGCGTGCTGCGGCCGCCATTTTGATTTTCAAAATTGTGGCCACGACGCATTTGCACATGTGCAGGAGTACTGTGCATGTGCAAACGAGTTGCGCCTGCCATTTTGAAAATCAAAATGGCGGCCACAAGTGGCAGTTACAATTTTGTTCTCCAAAATGGCCACCATTCCCCCCCCCTCAGCCCAGCGGAGACCTGGACTCCGGGGAACCAGCCCAGGTCTCCAAAAGGTTGCCTACCCCTGTGTTAGTGCATTACACCAGTGGCTGCACCTTTTCCAAGGTTATCCAACAGTTGGAAAAGAGGCGAGCTCCAAACAGCCTACATCTACAGTGATTTACTTTCTTCATGGTTGCTACATTTACAGCCTGCTTTCAACTGCTGCTACTGCTTACACTGATGTAGGGATGTTAATATTCAAATATCTCAACCTTACAAGTGAGGACAAATAATTTCCACAATTTTCTTCCCACTGTGGGGGAAATGAGTATTTTTGTGCAGTTCTTAGATGGTACGTACCCATTCCAAAGTGTTATGGGAAATTATTCTGAAATATAAAGGTAAAGGTTTTAGGGGGCGGTTGCCCATCTCTGTTACTTAGCCAAGGAAGCCAGCATTGTCAAAGGTGACTCTGTGGTCATGTGGCCAGCATGACTAAATGCCGATGCACATGGATCACTGTTACCTTCTGACCAAAGTGGTACCTATTTATCTACTTGCACTTTTACATGCTTTTGAACTGCTAGGTTGGCTGAAGCTAGGACTAGTGATGGGAGCTCACTTCATCACACAGAGTTTGGGTCTTGAACTGCTGACCTACCCACCTTGCGATTGTTAGAATTAGTGGCTTAACTACTAAGCCACTGTAGCCCCTATATACATGGGGTTATTTTGCATGAGGATTGTGGGGTTTTCTGCAAAAACAAAATGAAAAACACTGTTCCCAAACAGCAATGTGTGTTTGTTTCATGCAAGACTGCTGTTTTTATTCAAAGAACAGCATTCTTGTATAACAACAATCTTACACAGAAAACATGTGGTTATTGTGTGTGTCTGTGTGTGTGCATGTGTGCATGCAAGAATGCTGTTTTTGGCATAAGATTTTTTTTCTGCAAGATTTTTGGTACACAGAATTGCTTTTTATTTAAGAGAAAATAGTCTGTTTTGCACAATTATCATGGAGAGAGAGGGAGGGAGAGAAAAAGAATACATTTCCAAAGCATTTCAGGATGTGCAAATACCAAACAAAAACTGAAAAATTCTTGCCATTGTATTTATTGTCCCCAACACTTTTCAAAGTCTTGAGAAACCCATCTTTTGGTCAAGAAATGAATACTGACAAATATTCTTTCTGTCCCTACACTAAAGTAATTATATCAGTCTAGTGCACTGACAAATAATTCTGTCCAAGAACAAATGAAGCCTGAACTCTTACTAGAGGCAGGACTGAATTGAAGCTATTGTACTTTGGGTACATCAAGAGACAACATGGCTTGTAATGCTCACTGATGTGGTAAACAGTAGGAAAAGAGAGTTTGCAAGACCTGAGTTTGCAAGTCCTAGGAAAGGCTATTGTTTAGCAGAGCACATGGAGGTCTCTCATTTATAGGTTTGCCATTACTTTATATTATTTGCCATGCCAAAGCTGACATGGTGGCAATTAACAACAAAACAACAAAGTACACCAACAGGATTCCTCCTACCATGATGAGAAAAAGGAGAGAAAACAACAGTTCAGTAATAATATGCCCTCTAATTCACTAAGTGATCAAAATCAAGATGGAAATTAATGCTGTATTTTAAATGTTTTATTTCAAGATTACTTATTATGTTCTATCTCACATTGTCCACTTGGTGGCTCCATAGAACCATTTGTGCATTTTGTAAAGAAGAAAAATGGAACATCTACAAAAACCAAAACCAAAACACCAAACTAGAAATCTTTCCAGGCAGCATTCTGGTGTATGTTATGCCTGGCATCTGTAATTATGCTGAGTGTGAATATCTATGTTATTAGTATGAGAGACAGTATGTTGCAGGGAATGGGAAAATGGAATAAAGTCCTGGGGTGAACATTTGTGCCAGCAAAGAAGCTCAGTATGTGCTTGCAATAGTCTCAATCTCTATCTCAGCCCAGCCTCATTTGGGAGGTGGACAGGGTTATGGATTGGAATAACACCATGTACAGTATCCTAAAATCCTTTGCAGTAAAATGGAGCTTAGAAAAAAGTTAGGTTTTTGGAATGACAATTTCCAGAATCCTTCAACTACCATGACCAGTGTCTTTTAAAAGATTTCTTTTTGAAAGTATGTTTAATGTTTAGCATTAACATACTCAAAGAGCATTTGAAAACTTCAGAATCAAGGTTGTTTGCTTTGGAGAACTAATGCTGCTTACTCACCAATAGTCATCTTGTCCTTGGATATATAATTACTCTGTGCTTTTTCTTCCAAAAAGAAACAAACTCCTGTAGAGATATCCCTGGAGCATTCCCTTACTCAGGAATCTGGGGAGTATGTATCAATATTGACCACCTCCAATTTGCATTCCCTATGCATGTATATGGATGGAAAGAGATGGGGTGCATTGAAACATAATTAAACTACAGAGGATTTTGAATGAATAAATAGCATCATAATCATTCATCAGGCATAAAATATTTATGACGAACATGCCACTTGTTCTGACACCGCCCTTAACCGCTGACAGGTTTTCTTTCCAAGTTTCTAGTATATCAGAATGTTGTGGTATTTTGACACAATTGTCACTGAGGCAACATCAGCAGTGGGGGAACTACTTCCCCACCAGTCCTGCTAGCTCTTCCTATCTGCAGCTCTATTATCACTGTGGTGATTGCTGCAGCTCAAAGATGCCAGTAGACAATAACTGATGTAATCCCTTGATCTGCTTGTAATCTACTATAATTGCTTGGGGGATTAATAGGGCCACTGAATGTTCTTCTTAAAGGACTGGGAATTCTTTAAAAGTTTGGATGTCGACTCCTTTAGCAGCCATGCTTGGAAGTACAACAGGGCAAAGAGAAGGGTTCCCCCCCCCCAACCCGACATTTGCCTTGTGCTCAAGCACTTCTTCTTTGAGGTGCAGAGGAAGGAAAAAAATCAGACTGACCAGACTTGTACTGAACATATCTTCTTCTTCATGTGTTTTCATTTTAACTGTGGAAAAAATATTACATACATAAAATAATCCTCCTCCTCCTCCTCCTCCTCCACCACCACCACAATCTCCCCTTTCCTTCCTGCTTTGAAGATGGAGACTCCTAGTTCTGCATGCCCTCCACCATTTTCACAGATAATAACTGGGACTCATATGGCTAACCAACATTAGAATGTGATCAAGATGGCAACAGTTACTAATGAGGAAGAATGCAAAAGCTAGGAGAGGCTGCAGCAATTTGCTTTATTTTATTTATTTATTTATTTATTTATTTATTTATTTGGAGTATTTATATCCTGCTCTTCAGCCACAAAGTCTCTCAGAACAGCTTACAAATGGTTAATTAGATGGTTCCCTGCTCTCAGGAATACAATCTAAAAAGACATGACACAAAAGAAGAAGGGAATTTTCACCTGAGCCTCCTAGGAAGAGCAAGATTGGGGGGGCCCTCCTATCCCCCCTGGTGCAGTTAGCTGAGTGCAAACTACTTCTCCACTTTTAGCTCAGTTTTTAGCAATTGAAATAAACCAGGATCCAGGGACAAAAAGGGAAAATGGGAAGAGGGACATTTTAAATGCAGCCCAAAAAGTAGAACAGTAGAGGATAATTGGGACTATCTGCCAAATCAGGGCAGCTGGAAAGTATGGCTCTGCTGAACTATTTCTCTACCCAATAACTTTCCTGTAGTGTCTCAGTACATTATTTTTGAACACACACCAAAAAAATTAAAGAGAGATTACAAAAAGAGAAACAGCAGACTTGAGACATATCCACAAACAAGTGTCCATTGACAGACACAACTTCCAATGACAGACACCCTGTCCATACTAGCACACTAGACATAGTATAACACTAGTTAACACTTCAACCTCATGAGGTCTTTTTAACCATTTTATCACAACTCCTTTCTGGTTCCCACCCAAGATCATACTACAATCCAATAACTTTCTCCATCATCATGTTACCCTGAAGGCGGACCTGTCCTTGGGAGGACAGTCCTAGACGATGTACTTACTTAAGGGAATTATGTTTTAGCCCAAAGGGTGGCTGGGCAACTTAGCCTGAGGGGGATCAATCCTTATGTATCCAGAGGTACTCCAGAGGCAGACGTTCAATGGTAATGAATTTTGTTAAAAGGAGAAGTAACACATGCACTTAACACACACAACACATAAGAACTAGAGAAATCAAGGTGTTAAGTTGGAATAGAGTAAGGTACTACTAATGGTGATACGACACCTGAATGGATTCTGACTCCAATGCAGCTGGTCTGGAAAAAGAAGAGGAATTAGATCACTCTTAAGATTCTTTGAAATGGGTTTTGAAGTACATTGAAAATGTTTGGAGTTGCTTTGAAATAGTTTTCCAAGGTGGAGACATGGAGGTGTGAATGGGCATAAATGGGTGTGCATTTCCAGGAAGTGGGGATTACCACGCATTATTGCCAGTGCCTTGTTTATATTAAATCTTCAGCCCATTGATCTTTATATCTGGATCTCCTCACCTCCTTAGAAGGTCCGGAATCATCCATCAAAGCCAAGAGCCTTCATGCAATTCCTCATGCTAGCTTATGTGTTGAGGTTGCTTTACACTTATGGTGTCTGCATAAGGGTCATGGAAGGGTCACCCAACAATGTTTTATTGTTTTATTGGGCTTCTGATATCAAAAGAGGAGGGATGATTAAAGATACACACCCCATGGGCCTAACAATTCATATGGTTATCTACTTAACTTGGCTTTGGTGTTGTTGTGCACCTTCAAGTTATTTCTGAATTATGGTGACCCTAAGGCATATCACGGGGTATTCTTGGCAAGATTTGCTTGTAGGAGGTTTGCCTTTGCTTTCTTCTGAGGCTGAGAGAGTGTGAATTGCCAATGGTCACCCTGTGTGTATCCATGGCTGTGGGGGGATTCAAATCCTGGTCTCCAGAGTCATGGTCCAAAGCTCAAACCACAACACCATGCTGGCTCTTGATCTCAGCTTTAGGCAATACAGTTGCCCCTTCATTCTTGTGGATTTCAAGTCCAGATCCTTTGCCCATTTGCAGGTGGGAAACAGAGGGGGATAAAATGGGATGTACATCTGTGGTGCACAGCCCCATTTAAGCATATGGGGCTTAAATATCTGTGGTTTTCAAAAACGGTGCAGCAACTGTATATGTTCTCCCAATTTTGTCCCCCAGTTACCATCATTAAAACTAAACCTGTCACCTAATCACAATACCCACATGTTTTGCATTTCTATTACCATTCAAACACATACCCGCTTACTCATGAGTATAAATATCTGTCCATAGGCACTTTACTCCATTCAACTGATGAAGTAGGCTCAGGCTGCATCCATACTTCATAAAAAGTCCAGGTAGACATCACTTTAACTGCCATGGAATTCTAAGAAATGTAGTTTTGTGAGACATTTAGCCTTCTCTGTTAGTGAGCTCTGGTGCCACAACAAACTACAGTTCCCAGGATTCTATAGCATTGAGCCATGGCAGTTAAAATGGTCTCAACCTGGATTACTTCTGCAGTGGAGGGGTTGCAGACTGCCAGAAATAGTGCAAATTGAGTCCACTTTTAGGGTTAGGGTTAGTGCTAGGGAATTGGTTTTTTTCTGAGACATTGAGCCTTCTCTGTCAGAGAGCTCTGGTGCCACAATAAAATACAGTTCCCATGATTCCCTAACCCTAACCCTAACCCTAAAAGTGGACTCAATTTGCACTATTTCTGGCAGTCTGCAACCCCCAAAAGTCTACAAAAGCTTATGCTACAACCCTCTTTCTCTCAGTTTGTCCCAAAGACCTCAGAATGTTTGACTTCCTCGCACTTTCCATTTTGGAGAAAGTCCTCTCCTCAATCTAAAACAGTAAAGAAGGAGGTGGGAAACATGGCAAAATTCTCTCTCATGATCCCTAGAGGTTGCTGGGTGGGCATTTGGTTAAAAAAAGTAATATTTAAAAAAGGGGTTGGATGGAGGATTGTCAGGAAAAAATGCACCCCTCAGAAATCCAGTAACTTCTCTCTCCTCTTCCTAAGGATTATGTAAAGATGCAAAAAGAAAGAGTGGTGCTTGCATTAACCAAAATGCTATTTTGGCTGTAGGTCACTATGCTCCAACTTTCTTACCATAACTTTGAGAAACTCGTTGGCAAGGAACATTATTTCTAACTGATCTGCAGAACTGCCAAACAATGGATGCCCCATTGTTCATTAACCAAAGGCATGGGCTAATTCTGTATTTTAATGCATAAGATTGTGGGCATTTGGTTGTCAGACAAAGCAGAAAGAAGAGGAAACACACAGCTAAGGTAGAGCTCCAACACATTTGATCGCCAAAATTATTCTCCATGAATTTGATATGCGTGTGTGTCCAATTGTTCTCAGGATTCTCTTTTCTTTGCTATCCATTTTTACATCTAATTATTTAAATATATTTGTTTATTTAGGAATAGTATTTAATACTGGAAAGCTGGCATGAAGTGATATTGCACATATAATAGGATGTTATTGCTAATAATAATAAAAAAAATGCTACCAAGTACATAGAAATTTCAAAATCTCAAACTAGTATTTTTATTTTTTAAAGAAAGTGATTAATTCTGAGCTATACATAACAATTTGTTTCAGCATTAAAGAAAAGAGGGCTGTTCCTGAAAAGTTTTATTTTAAAAAATATACTCCCTTTGGCTTTTTAGGAGAGGTTGCCATTTTAAATTCATGTTATGATATTGTTTATTGACATAGTTGTTAATGTTTTTAAAATGATGTTGTTGAGCTATCTTAAGAGATGAATGGCAAAATAAAAGTACCATAAGTAAATTAATCAATGAGTGGGCAGTCAAGCTAGAAGAAGTGTCCTGGCTTGCTTAATATGGCAGCTAAAGCACTGTTTATGTCTGTTACCAACAGCACTGAAATGTCTTTCATCTGATGTAATCCAGAGGTAGGGAGCTATTTGCATGAACAACTCAGGAGTTTATCACACTCACTTTTGTTAACAATCCAGGCATGGGTTGGGGACGCATGTGACCAAGGGAAAATTGATTTTATTGCACTTGAAACAGTCAGCAAGCCATCCCCATGCTGCTGCTCAACCACAACCCATCCCCAAGCTGTGTTGAGCTGGCCGATTTTACAAGGATGGAAGCTTTCTGGCTGAGCAACAGCATGGGGATAGCTTGCTGACTGTTTCTAGTGCAATAAAATCAATTTTCCCTTGGTCGCACACATTCATGTGCATCCCCAGCCTGTTCCTGGATCATTAACAAAAGTGAGTGTAATAAACTCTTCAGCCATGAAGGCCAACGGGATTGTGTAGGCTAACCCTTGTTAGTTGATGATCAGCATCCTACACAGTTCCTTGATCAGAGGCCTAAAGTGTCAGCAATATGGTGGCTAGTGGCACAAGCTGCCTAGCTCAAAGTAACCAGAGGTTTATATTCCAGAGATGACAGCAGCAGATATTGTGAGGAAAGGATAGCCAGAGGCCTAGGCAAAAGTCTGGAAAAGAAATGCAACATTCATTGGAGGATTCACTCCATTAAAACTTTTTTGGAAGAGGAGGCAAGGAATGATACATGCTCCTGACCAAGGATGTAGAAAGAGGTGTGGAAGGCAGCTGGTAGCTCCATTATATATACAACCTTTCAGTCCTCACTCCCTGGGAATTATGGATGCAATAGTTCCCTTTCGTAGTCTTGCAGTCTAGCATTTCTGACTTTGCTTGAGCTGGTTTCCTGGCAGAATTCTGTTCTTGCTGCCAAATCTTGCTGGCTCATCTAAACTTCCTAACCTACTTTTCATACTCTCCTCCTAATTCTCATACTCTCCCATGCCACTAAATGTTATCAGAAATTTACACCTCTGGGAATTCTGGTTTGCAAACATTGGTATTTTAAGGGTGTTTCCCATGCACACTGTTCCATTCATTTCCATATTTATTTATGAGTAACATTTAATATCTCATTTCCACAAAAGTTATCAAAGTGTTCTACATGACACAGGCATTCTTTATTATGTTTGATTTAAAAAGTGAAGATTCTGTCATTTACCTTTAGCCTTGCACATAAGTACATATCATATCACATAAATTAGAAGTTTTTCTTTAAGGATGCAGAAAATGAAGTCTGCAGTCAGTGGCATCACCAGGGTTGACATCATTCAGATAGGTAATAATAATAATAATAATAATAATAATAATAATAATAATAATAATTATTATTATTATTATTCTGCTTCTCTATGTAACACAACCGGGGAACCTTACAACTTTAAAATATACATCCATATCCCACAATCCCACCCACCCTTAAAATACAATTAAATAATGATAATTTAAAATGCATTTAAAATAATATCACAAAAAGCAAGGAAAACAAATAACAGTAGCTCCAGCCAAATGAGAGATGAGCAGGATGGCTGTTTTTGATGGCCGGGATATGTATTTGGGAAAGGCCTGCCAGAAGTGATCCTTCTTAACAGCCTTTTTAAAGCTGTTAAGGTGGTAATATGATGGATCTTGTCCGGCAGGCCATTCCATAATCTGAGAGTGGTAGCTGAAAAGATCCTCTGGGCAGTTGCAGACAATCTAGTTTTTATCAGCTGCAACAAATTCCTTCCAGACGACCTAAGTGTGTGGCATGGATTATATGGGAGGAGGCGTCCCGAAGATAGGTTGGACCCAAGCCATTTAGGGCTTTAAAGGTGATAACCAACACCTTGTACTGGGCCCTGAAACTAATAGGCAGCCAGTTAAGTGATCTTAGGATTGATGTTATATGGTCTCTTCTCGTTGTTCCTGAGACCAACCTGGCTGCCAAATTCTGTACTAGTTGAAGTTTCCAAACCATACAAGGGTAGCCCCATGTAGAGCCCATTACAGAAATCAAG
>CM034706.1:123217980-123232548 GCA_020142125.1 Phrynosoma platyrhinos | reverse complement strand
GCAGTGCCTCAATTTAATGTGCACTATTTCTGGCAGTCTGCTAAGAGGGGACTGCCAGAAATAGAAACCACTTTGGCTACAGGGGACAGGAGAGTGGGCATGGAAAGTTCTCCCTGCACTTCCCTTGACCCTTAGGAATTTATTCCCACCCATTTCCAATTCTGTAAAAACAAACAAACACCCTACTTTTATTCAAAGTAGTATAGCTTTACAAAATTCAGCTTGACAGTATTTCTTAGCACAGCATGTCAATACACACATATATACATAATCGTTTTTCTAGTCTTCGAGTTAAGATGTTGTTAAGATATTAAGTTACGTCCTAGTTTTTAAGTTAAGATATCATTCAAAAGACCAACATGAGAACTGGGTGGATCAAGATTATCTTTCTTACTTATTAATAAAATAAATAAATGATTACTATCATAAACCACTGCCTCCTTTTCCAGTGAAGTAGTCCTGCTTTCTCTCTCTCTCTCTCTCTCTCACACACACACACACAGTATTCTTTCACTCACTCATTCACTCATACACATTCACATACTCCTAGACATGTAAGTGGAAAAGAGAAAAAAGTTTTACAGTTTTAAAAAGCATTTATTTCATTAGCCCTGTTCTGCTCATTCTTATTGCTTAGAGCTTCAGATTTGATTAATTGCTGGCAGATGTAAACCAGGAGCTAATTCAGTTTGATCTATTCCAAATCAGGAAGCCCCCCCCCCCCCGGAAGACCTTTTAATATGTAAAACTATTTTAATTTTTGGGGGAACTGGGAAGGCAGTATCAAGTCCTATGTGTTACATATTTTTAGTGCAAATGAAGGCAGAAATTCTGGAAATGTTCCAGATGTGAGAGGAAAGAGAGCAATCCTGATAGCATAGTGTTTTTAGAAACAACACTATTTTAGGGGGGAAAGAACCTGATGAGATAAATCAATAAATGAAATTTCCATGTCCAGAGGCAGTACACCTTGACAACCTAGGGCCTTTGCAGACTGCCAGAAACAGTGCACATTAAATTGAGGCACTACCCTGGCTCAGTGCTAGGGAATCATGAGAACTGTAATTTATTGTGGCACCAGAGCTCTCTGACAGAGAAGGCTCAATGTCTCACAAAAAAAAAAAAATACAATAATGTGATTCCCTAGCACTGAGCCAGGGCAGTGCCTCAATTTAATGTGCACTATTTCTGGCAGTCTGCAAAGGCCCTTAGACAGCTGTGGGGTGAGGGGACTATGACCTTCATGGACATCCCAGACACATCTAGCTAGCTACCACTGGAGAGAAGATGCTGGACTAAAAGTCATTAAGTATAATCCAGGAAAATCCTGAGTGTCATAAGCATAGAATAGGTGGAAGCTGCACAGTAAGAATGGTTGTTTGGGGGTATAAAATTCAAGCTTGTATAAAATCCAAGCCCTCCCCCTTGTTTTATATCAGGGAAATACTAATTTAAAATTATGTTTTACAATGGCTGCTCACCAGAACTTTTGTTCAGACTAAATGAGAATTTAAAAAAACAAACAAACAAAAAACACACAGGTGCAGAGCTGGGAAGGGGGTGGAGTGGAGGGACCTTAAAGGTTTTTTTTGTGGTTGTTTCAGGCCAGTCCATATTGTTGCTAAAAAGTGTACCAGCTTACACAAATAACTTTTGACCTTTGCCTTTTCTGCTGCTGACCCAGTTTTGTTCCAAAACCCATTTGTTTTCAGCTGCCTTGCACAACCATTACCCCCTTTTTATGTGTGTACCAAGGTTGCATGGCTATGAAACTGTCTCAATGCAGATTCAGTATCACTTCCTTTGTGACTCCTTTTTTCAAATGCAAAGGAAGAGAATGGATGATGTGACTGCCATGAAAAGAAAGCAAATGCCCTTCTAGCAGCCCTGCAAAACCTTTGCACAAGACTGACTGGTTTCTTTATTTCCCCACCATCACACTCCATTCCCAATGACATAGATTGTTTTAAAATTGTTTTGACAACTGAACATCTGGAAGTTTCAAGGGAGCTTCAGAGTAAACAGGTGTTAGAAGCTTTGGATATGTCATGCAACTTGGTGCCATGTTAACTATAGGGTCTGTCCCAAATCTTCTCTCTACAGAAACAGTTTCCAGAGCCTATCACTTTTTCCTCTGATGACTGAGAAATGAAATCCAATATGACACAATGACAACAAATATGTTGATCTGCATTAGTAAGGACAGGCAACTCTCCTATTAGAATTATGGTTACTGTAAGCAAATTGGAGGCTGGGAGTCACCATTCATATATCACTCAGCAACAGAGCCTGGAAACATACTTTTTAAAAATAACAGTTCCAAGGGCTTGAAAAGTTAATTAGTATAGTTAATTAACATAGTTATGTTAGTTAATTACTTAGCTAATTACCATAGTTATGTTCTGAAAAGTAACTCTTATTTACCCATTTCCCTTGGTTACTTTTGTAAAAAAAAGAAAGATCTGAGTCTTACAAACTGTTCATGATACAAAATACATTTCCAACCTGTTAATTAACATCATCACCTCAACATTCAAAGCATAGCATAAAGCATGAAGCATAGCACTGGGCAGCACTTTGATTCATTCACATTTCCTAATTTTGTGTTGTAATGTATGATGACGAGGCTTGGAGAACTAAAAGGCTTTGATTTAGGGATCTCATGGCAGCTTTGTTTTTATTGAATTACATGATATTCTTTTTCTACCATTAAGTGAGTGCCCAAGAAATGATAAATGTAATAATCAAGAAATTACAGTTATACCAAGAAAAGGTGTGAGCTTCTCCCTTGTTAAGGGACAGGTGTGCTTTAATACACTTATAACTTCATTATGGGGAAAAGGAATTGATCACAAATAGCTAGTTGTTTGTAAATCATAGAATCATAGAGTTGGAAGAGACCAAAAGGGCCATCCAGTTCAACCTCCTGCCATGTAGGAACTCACAATCAAAGCACCCCCAACAGATGGCCATCCTGTTTAAAAACTTCCAAAGAAGGAGACACCGAAGGAGTGTGTTCCACCATTGAACAGATCTCACTGTTGAGAAGTTTCTCCTAATGTTTAGTTCCACTTCCCAAACTGTTATAAAGATGAGCATTTAATAATTAAGCGATAATTAATATGCATGATAGGTATAATGACACACCTATGACAATTCAATTAGTTGAGGGAAATTATCACACCAGCCTCTTTCTCAGTGCAGTCATTCAATGAAATCAAAATGGGAACATACAGCTTTGCAGGCAGCCACTACCACACCTATTTCATTTGTTTTTTTAAACTTAAATTGAGGCCATAGAGCTCTGGAATTGCATGAAAAAGTGAAAAAAATAAACATAAATATATTCGCGAAGAATGACTTTTTGCATCTCATGCATTGCAGGATTGCCAGTTCATTCATGGGCTTCTCCTGTGAATGAAAAGGGGTGGCTGGGGGACAGGACAGCTATGGGTGGGAGGTGGCATCATGCGATCAGCATCACCAAAGCTGCTTTTTTCTGAGAGAAATCATGGTTTAAAAGATGCATGTGGTAATTACCAAGGTGTCCAAAGCAGCATCTGGTCAAGATTTGTATGGCTGTTGAGGCCCACATGTACCAGGGGGGAGTTGGAAAGGTATTTTTTAAAAAAGTTACATTTTTAGGGACCCCAAAAGTGGTTATTTTAATCAGGAAACTTGGATGACTGTGATTGACTGCTTTGAAAACCCTTGGATGACTATAGATGTCTAAATTCATTTAATTTAGATTTCAACTCTGATTTTAGACAATTATTGTCATAGGGGCTAAACAGACAGCCCCTTGGGGCACAGCAACTGCACGGTGTGGCCCCAATCTGGCACTTTACTGCTCTAAAAAGAGCTGGCAAATGCCGCTCTTTTTTAGAGTGGCAAAAGGCCACCCTTGTCTGAACGCCTGCGCCAAGGGAGCACCCTGACACTGCCCACTGTACGGTGGGGCACATGGCATGATGGTGGCATTGGGCCAATGTTGGGGCAGCCAGCATACGGTCGCCATGCTCCAACTCCATCCCCAGGCTGGCCCTTTTGGCCAGTCTGTACAGGCCCTTAGTTGCATTGTGTGATAATTTCTGTCTTTTCACTTGAGATTTTTTATAAAGAGATGCCATCAGCATCAGCATCAGCATCATCGCCACCACCACCAGTAGTAGTAGTAATAGTTTTTGCTTGACAGACAGAAGATTTGCCCTCCTGGGGCAATTAAATCTTGCAAATATCATAAGAACAGGCACAGGGAGTTTTATCTAGCCACACATTTTACAGTTTGAGCATTTCTTAAAAAAGGAAGCACTTATCCCCCTAGGTTTCCTTTTCAGGGGAAAGAATCATTATAAAAATATTGAACAACATACAGTAGGCCCTAGTTAAAGAACTTCACCAACTAAGCAATCATTTCCTACATCTTCAAGAGAATAGCAGCAGTGAAGATGCCCAAACAGGAACCCAACAACAAGGGATACTGCATACCAAGGAAGGAGTCAATGTAATTGCTAGTCACAACAAGAAGAAAAGAAAGGTGCTGGTAATTGGGGTCTCATTGTTCAGGGTGTATAAAAGTACCTGTATGCCACCCTAAGTGGTGAATGAGAAAGTATGGTGTCTTTCTGGTGTTCGTATCAGGGATGTCACTGACAACTTACCAAAACTCATCAAGAACTCAGATCAGTACTCCCTTTTTCATTCAGATGAGCACCAATGACACTGCCAAGAGCAGATCACCTCTGACTATGAAGATTTGGGCAGGAAGTTAGGAGCTTTGGATATGTCATGAGACATTTGGGACACAGGTGGCATTCTTGTCAATTCTGCCAGTGAAGGACAGAGTTCTACAAAGGACAGGTAGATACTAAAAGTGAATGATTGTCTATGCAGATGGTACAGACAATAGAAGTTTGGCTTCTGGGATCACAGTCATCACTTCTTAGAGGATTACTAGATATAGATGGGCTGCATCTCACAAAGACTGAAAAGAATGTCTTTGGTAGTAGCATGGCAAGTCTGATCAAGAGGATTTTAAACTAAATCCTTGGGAGGGGGGATGTTGGAGATAATACCTCAAACATCAGCCAAAGGCAAGTTCTAAACCAAAGGATGTGAATGCTAGAGAAGCTGATGGTGAGAATGTGATCCACAGAAAAAGTGACAATAAATTAATAGGTGAGAACAAAGCTTCAGATGTCTATACACCAATGCACTGAGTTTGGGTAACAAATAAGATGAGCTTGAAATCCTAATGCAGGAAGGTAAATATGACATTATAGGCACAATAGACCTGAGGGAAGGATTCCCATGACTGAAATGTTATAAATGAAGGGTATGACCTTTTTTAAAAAGAATAGATGTCATTAGGGCAAAGAAGACAACCAATAAAGAGTGGCCTCTGGCTGGTCCAGCCACAATTGCACCAGGACTAAGGCAATCACATGGTCCACTTCGAAAACAGGCCATTCCTGCGGTCCCAAGCTGGCCACTACCAGGAGCCAGATTATTTCTGCTCTTTTTGGATCCAGTCAAAATGATTGGATCGCAGCACCGGAGTGGCTTCTTGGTGCTTTGAGGACATGCATCATTTGAACACCATACCCCCACAGCAACCAGAAGCCGTTTTATTTGGCCCATGTGTTTCAAGCCATAGAAAAGGAAGTGAGAGTAGTATTATATGTCAAAGACAAATTCACTTGTACAGAAATTCATGAAAGTGATCAGAGTAGGCCAGCATTTGGGTAAAAATAAACAGCAATAAATAAAAGCAAGCTGTAGAAGAGGTGGTGGATGATGCTTTTCAAAACATGTTAGACATCTCAAAGATGCAAGAATTAGTATGAGGGACTTCAATTACTGTGATATCTGCTGGGAGACCAACTGTGCTAATTCCTGATGTGCCCTGCAGATAATTTCCTGTTTCAAAAGAAGAGGAAGGAACAAGGGGACCAGGAATCTTGGACTTGATCCTTACTAATAGGGAGGACTTGGTCACTAGAGTCAAATAAATTGGTACTTTAGGAGGAAGTGATCGTGTAATACTAGAATTATGACCGTGGGTCAGGGAAAAGAAGAGTATAGTGGGCCCTTGGTATCTGTTGGGTTTGGTTCCAAGATGTCACTATTTATATCAAAATCCATGGATGCTCAAGTCCCATTAAATACAATGGCATTATAAAATGGTATCCCTTATATAAAAATGGCAAAATCAAGGTTTGCTTTTTGGATTTTTAAAAAAATATTTTCCAGCCATGGATGGTTGAATCCATGGATATGGAAACTGACTGTATAGTTAAACATGGACCTTGGATTTCTAAAACACTGATTTCAGCAAGTTCATGGAAATACTAGGTGGAATCCCATGACAAGACATACTAAAGGGGGAAAAAACACCTAACAAGGGTGGGAGTTCTTGAAGAAGGAGTTGCAAAATGCACAGTCACAATCTCATGAAAGAAGAGAAATAGGAAACATATGAAAAAGCCAATGTGGTTGCAGAGCAAATTTAAAGAGGAAGCGGGGGGGGGGGAGGAGGAAGAGTATGTATAAAGAATGGAAAAAAAGATAAATCACCAAGCAACAATGATGTATTCAGGTATTTTACTCCAAGTCTCAAATTAAGCCTCAGGTCTTGAGTCTCATGTTCATAAGATACTTCAAGTCAAGTTGAGTCTCAGGTCTGCTGCTCTTAGGAAAAGCTTTAAAAGGCTCCAATGATGTGCAGAGGACAGGATGCTGAGCAGACCTCAACTTAACACCTCAAGCCAATTGCCTAATATTTTTGTTGTTGCCTTCCAAGAAAGGTGCCCCACACTCTGGGGTCTACCACTGAACTGAGATCTACTCAGAAGCCTATCCCAGCTGTACATTGGAGGAGACTTCTAAAGCTTTTCCAAGGAGCAGCAGGCAAGATTCAACCCCATAGTGCAGGGCCTCTTTCTTGCAGTGAAACAGCAAACATGTCAAGTAATGGGCTTGGATGGGCTGCTGAGTAGACCTCAACTCAGTAGTAGCCCCCAGATTGTGGGGCACTTTTCTTAAAGGGGAACAGCAAAAGTGTTAGGCTATGGGCTTGAGGTGTGGGTTGAGGTCTGCTCCTCACTGGCTGGGCAAAAGGGTGAGGTAGTGAGAAGGGAGGGGAGGGAAGTTGGAGCAACACTCTATGGCATCCTCCTCCTCTTCCATACCCTTCCTTCCCCTTTTGTAAAGATGCCCTAGCTGGCAGCAGGGGGTGGCAGTGTGTGTGTGTCTGACAGATAATAAGTGACTGCCCTGTGAGGTGTTCACTCTTCCTCTGACCTGGTGCAGTCTGCATTCCCTGCACACACACGCACACACACACACACCAGGCAAAATGGCCTGTTTTGCAATTTTTTTAAAATTAACAATTTACATTTTGGAACACTTTAAACATTACTGTTCTTGGCATTAAAAATAGTTTCTGCAGCCTATTTTATACTGTTTGCAAAAACCAGAGTTGCCCATCAAGGGAACTATGCAAATATTGCTAACTGAGAGTCATACCATACATGTTTCATGTAAAAGGATCTTTATTGTTTCTCTGCCTTCACAGGGGTTTGAAAATCCACTGATGTAATGTGATATTACCTGGTCAGCTGCAGCATCCCTCTTTGAAAATATAGCAAGAGGATGTGAAAACTGTGGAGAATTTCTTTGGTGGACACAGCTGCCAGTGCACTTTGAACCAAAAAGGAACAAAAGCTTTTAGAGCACAGATATTGTTCTAAGTTTTCAATGGGCAAAATATGTGGAGAAAACACAAAGGCTTCTGTATGTCACAGCTGCTCTTATGTGTCAGAACAGACCAGGGCTATAATATCCTTTATTGCTAAGAGATAAGTGAATTCTATTGATAGGCACTCTTCTGAGCCAAGTTGGCAAGGTATCAATCCCAGAAAGAAAGAAATAAACTAGTAATACTATATATACACCGTGAATATGAATATATGGATGCTTAGCACCTGCACATATTTTTTTTTAACATGAATTGAGTCATTCCATTTTAAAAACTTAATCCATAAGAAAGTTCTTCTATGCACATCCACTGTTCTTCTTGGTTGGCTCCATTCATTTCAGCGGGACTTGTTCAGGATAATTAATGTTATCCTGTTAACAAGGAACTCTGTGGGTGTGCACATGTGAGTATATGTAGTAGGCATCACCAGATACAAAGCTATTTCAAAGTTTCTATTATGCATCTGAAACAGAAGGAGTATTAAAAATGTTATCCATTCGGTCAATGAATTCAGGACCAGAAACACATTATAACAGATATGGAACGGCTGTTTCTTTCTGTCTCCCCATTCCTTATAATATGTAACACAAATTACTACTTGACAATCAGGGAGGTGCAGTTTTTGAAGAAGAGAAATGAGACACACAATATTGGAGATTTGTGGCATCTTTGTGTTAAATTCGTCTATCATTAGAATTTGTGTTGTATAACTATTCTAGTTTAACTACACTGGTTTAGGCTGTCTAAACTGGTGTGGTGTTACAGAGAGTATACAACGGTCTTGCTACAACAGCTCCACTGATTGCCAGAAAAAACTGACTGTTTCTAGACATAATTCAAAATACTGGTTATATAAAGCCAAATATTATGGGATGCACTGGCTCAAGTGGTTAAGATGCTGACTCTGTTGATTGCAAGATTGGCAGGTTGGCAGTTCTAGGCCCAGGTGCTACATGATGGGGTGAGGTCCTGTCACTAGTCCCAGCTTCTGCCAGTCTAGCAATCTGAAAGCATGCAAAAGCAAGTAGATAAACAGGTACCACTTTGATGGGAAGGTAAACAGCATTCTGTGTAATGATGCTGGCCACATGATCACAGAGTAGTCTGTGACAAGGCTGGCTCTTTGACTTAGGGCCTTTGAAGACTGCTAGAAATAGTACAAATTGAGTCACCTTTAAATGCCCTGGCTCAGTGCTAGAGAATCATGGGAACAGTAGTTTTTTCTGAGACATTGAGCCTTCTCTGTCAGAGAGCTCTGGTGCCACAATAAACTACAGTTCCCATGATTCCTAGCACTGAGTCAGGGCAGTTAAAGTGGACTCAATTTGCACTATTTCTGGCAGTCTGCAAAGGTTCTTAGTAACGGAGATGAGCACTGCCCCCTATGGCTGAACACGACTGACAACCTTGTCAACTGGGAATACCTTTATATTTTAAAGCATAATATTGCTTTTGGCTAGGCTACCTGATGTACTGATCTCCTCATATGAGCCTGTCCATGGCCTGAGTTCCTCAGGAGAGGCCCTTCTTTCAGTCCTACTGCCCTCACAGGCATGATTAGGAAAGATGCAGCAAAGGTCTTTCTCAGTCACTGCCCCTACACTCTGGAACTTCCTTCTTAAGGAGGCTAGAATTACTCCTCCTTGTTGTCCTTCTGTCAGAAGATAAAATCTGCTTTAGTCTGACAGGCTGATGAAAAAAGCTTCCCCTCCTTTTCCCCTTCATCTGGTACACAGTTTTCAGAGCCCAACCAAGTTTACAACAGATGGGCAAAGCATTTTGGGTCCCATGTGGTCCCCGAATCGCAGCTCTTGCAAACTCCACTCTCCCCAGACTCCAGTGTCTTCATTTTTATGGCCAAATAATAGAAAGAACTGCTGCCTATGGAGGTGTTCTACAGCAGCATCTCACCTTTAAAATAGATTTCTGGGCCCTTGCACTGGTTGCATGCCATTTTTTCCAAGTCAGAAGTAGACTTCTGGCTGCTTCTGACTTTGTTTTATTCTTTCTTGTTTTTGCCATTTTGGGCTGTCTGTGTGACCCCTGTAGGGTTCTAGGGCTGACAATTGCTCCCTGGATCCACCACCATTGCTCGTCTCTGGTTTACAAATTTGTAGCTTTATCATTCAACATTTGGGCTCTCTGGTTCTTTTCAAAAGAGTGAGACAAATAAAATCCAGGTGTGCTTTCCATAAAGATGTTTGTTCTACTCAAAAGTGACCCATTTTACTGAAAACTAAACCAACTAGGAAAGAAAACTCCCATAGAACAACTGTGGGCAGACATCACTACAATTCCATGCAGTTTATCTTGTCATCTTATCTCTCATTACTATAAGCTGTTAACTGACATATAATTGGGTATTTTACATTTCTTTGCAGTGGGAATTGCTATAAATGCAAATAAACAGATAAATATTGACCTACAATTTTATTTACAGTTGATTTTCTATGCCATTATTAGGATAGGGCAATTTGTGTTGGACCCAGCAAAAGTTATTGGAGCATAGTGCCTATCAGCCCTGGCCAACACAGCCAGTGGTAAGGGATGATGAATGTTGTAGTACAACAGTATCTGGAAGGACACAAGTTCTCTGTGATGACATGATTCAGTGGAAGAAAGAAGGGGTATAAAAAGATACTGCAACTGGTTATTACTAGTTTCAATTTATACTTTTATAAGCAAGAGAGGTGCCAAGCTTAGCGTGTGGACTAGCGTCAAGGAAACTTATGTTCAGTGGGTGAGCCTAGTCAACCTCAAAAGTTTGTTTTGGAGATAAAAAGAGAGAACTGTGTAAGTCACCCAAGCTTCTTGGAGGAATGGTAGATAAAAAGGGAAATAAACAAATAAATAAATAACCCAAAGACTATAAGAAAAAAAAAACATTAATTATTTCCTTCCCTACAAATAAGCATAATCCAGAAAATAATACCTTCAGCATGGTAGTCACTATAGAATCACCCTCAAGAAGTATACAAAAATCAAGCAGCTATGTGGATCCATCTATCTGTCTGTCCATCTGCTCTTTTCATTTTACCTGAGAGCAGCTCTTTTGTAAAGCTAATGAGCCTTGCCCACTCCAAAATACATTGGATTCCAGATAAGCCTTAACAATACATTAGTGTCAAAATCCATTTCCTGTCCATCTACTGTGGGAAAGACAGCTAAACTCATGGGGAACATGGAAATCCATGGAGGGTGACTAATGATGTTAGAGTCCCTCTGAATCAAAAAGTCCTGAGCCTTCAGACTGCCAAGTCCTGGCTCTGCTATACCATTGACTGGGTTGCTCCTTGAAAAATCACAAAACTGCTTAAGCAAGTGATATAGAACTGTCAGACATTTTAAGGCAAAAGATGGTCACTATAGGAGCTGTTACAAAGAACTAGATATGAAGATAAAGGAGCAGTCCTTCATATTTCCATGAATACAGACTGAAGATCTGTGCCAGTTTTCCATGGTTGTAAACCAGTGGTGGCTGATGGCTGCTATGTCATTTCAGTGGTAAATCCACTCCATGTTTTGGCTGCCCCTAAAAGAGCTCTCCAAGGTTCTGACCCTATTTAGGAATAGAGTTCAGCAGTGCGGAGAGCTCCTTGTTGAAAAACTGGATTGAATTCACTGTCCCATTGACATGGTAGCCACCAGCCACCATTGGTGTAATTGCAATTTTCTGGAACTAGGTGTGCTCAGGAACCTAGAACTGTCTTCCTATTATGATAGTATGCATATCTGCCAACCTCTCTTCTTCCATCACCTCCTTCCCAGCTACAGGTCTGAGAACCACCATATAAAATTATTTGCATAGTACTAGAAAATAAAAATTATTTCATAAAAGTCAGACCTGTTTGATATTTTGAGCCTTTGAACACAGTGAAACGGCATTGTCCAATTATGCTGTGCTTAATACTCAGATTATGGAACAATGAAAGATGTGTGTTTGCGTTTTGTAAAATTAAACTGTATGCAGTTATTTATCTTTCACCTTAATTGTTTGAGCTTGTTTCTAATGTAAACTGTTGTAATTTTAAATAAATATAATAGAAAAAACTTTCATAGGTATCAGAAATCCAGAGCAAATTTACTTTGCAAATAGGCTTTGTAGGTCTGCTTTATGTTGAGGATCTTAAACTGACACTTCCATTCAAAAAAAATATTTTGAATAACTTGACTGTATTGCAAACAGCTTCTGAAGGAGCTGGGTAGTGATTTTTGACAATGAATCATATGCAAAGTCAATGTATTTTACAGCCAAAATCAAAATCAAAAAGCAAGTTACCACTCAGCCAGAGTGAACATCTCTCTGAATCCATTGTTTTAAACTTAGAAAATTAAGCATTTGTTAGAACTTTCCAATGAAATTCATAATGTGTCATAATGTGCCTAATTTTGGCCAAAGTTCACATCAATTGTCTGTCAAAATCTTTGGACTGTGAAGCAGGGGAACATAATTTGTTCTACTTGTGAACCTTCAAGTCATTTCCAACTTAGGGCAGTTCTAAGGCAAGTCTATCATGGGTTTTCTTGGTAAGATTTGTTCAAAGGGGGTTTGCCTATAATTCAAGGATTGTCCTTGTTAATGTGCTTACCATACTTCAGAGTGTGAGACTCCAAAAAGAGACCTGCTGGCACAGTCAAACCTGGGAGAGGAGAACATGACCCTCCAGATATTGTTGAATGGCAACACCCTCAGTAGAGCTGGTGGCTCCCATGTCTGGAGCCAGTTCACCCATTCCAGGTTTCAGTCTTAACTTTAAAGGAGCTATCCAAGGCTCTGTATCCATTTTGGCAATAGGGTAAATCCATTTAGCTAGCTCCTTTAAAATTTACACTAAAATGTAAAGAAGATTCCCTGCCCCACTGCCTTGGAAACCAACAGCCACCACTGAGTCTAATTATTCCTCACCACTGACTATGCTGGCTAGGTCTCATAAGAGTTGTAGTACCACAATACATGGAGGGATAAATATTCACCAACCTTGGCCTACACAATGGTACACTGAAGATCTTTTAGACTCTGTATTAGCCTTACCAGATTAGGCAGGGAGAGAGAATGTTTAAATGGTAGTGGTGGGTGTTTCTTCACTTAATTTCAAAATATGGTAAGCCAAATGTGCTCTCTTTAGAAACCCAACTGTTCATTCCGCTGTAGGACTCTGCCCTGGAGCTATGCCCTGACAGCACCAGTGAGTTCAATAATCCATTTAATCCAGCTACTTACTCCAACAGAACCAGGCCAAATGCTTTCAGGCCTATGGACAGGGCATATATGAACGTATGAATTCTCCTCTACAGCTTGTGTCTAGAGGTAGAAATGTAGAAGTCTTGAAAAGTAATGATGCATTGATGTGATTTTAAGTAATATGAAAGCCTCATCTATAATGGTCCCTTTAACCTGGCATTTTCTGGGGCAGGGGTGGGTATCACGTGATCCTTCAAAGTCATTTTGCCTTGCCAAATTTTGTGTGTTTATATGAAATAAAATGAATTGCCAATTTCTAGTACCCTCTTATGTTGCTTCCTATACCTTTTTAACTTTAAAAAGAAATTAAACTGAAATTGGACTACAAACCACTCCAGTTGAATGGGGAGGTGGTATTCAGTATCCCATGGTGAAATGCAGAGGGTTCCAGAGATGGGAAACTGGCCCTCAGCCCCTGGAGCTTGTCCATTTCTTTTTTAGGGTTATACTATCTCAACCAGAAATAACTCATCACTAATCACTAGTTATTTGTATAAATTACTCCCAATAACAAAATATGTAACTATGTTATTTCGTGATTACAATTGAACATGTGATAATTTCATTCCTTTTGTGCTTAAGTACTTTAATAATTATGAGGTTTGTGCACACTAAACAGAGATGGGATCATATTATATGATTCGGATGCTTCTTGCTTGTGCTGTGCCTTGTGTCCTGGGAACTTTATCATGGGTTCTGAAGAGTATGTTTTGTATCACAGATCAAAGGCTGGTAGCATTCGAATGTTCCTGAAAGGCACTAAAGGGGGTGATCAGTTATTGGGTTGTGAATAAAAAATATAGCATTAAGAAGAGTTTTAAAACTGTTTAGTGTAATTGGTTTTTTGAAGAGGTTAGAGCTGGAATTTTGTTGGTGCCTTATGCTGACATTTCAGACTCCAGTATTTTTTGAGTGATGTGCAGCAGTGAATGCCATCTCTGTCATCAAGAAAGCTGCCCAGTCATCTCCCAACATCTGCCAGCTTTCTCTCCTTACAGAGATGGCTTGCACTGTTGTCTCCTCCACCCATCAGAACTCCTACAACCATTTTACTACTATCATTCCACGAACTTTGACACTGTCCTGCTGCCACAGTCATGCTAGCCAGCAGAATCACACCCTAGAATAATAACTATCTACCCATATTTTCTGGCGTATAAGATGACTGGGTGTATAAGACAACCCCCAACTTTTCCAGTTAAAATATAGAGTTTGGGATATACTCACCGTATAAGACGACCCCTCTTCCAGCAGGGGAAAATGAGAAAGTGTTGGGGGGAAGGACTACCAATATACTAGGAGATGCATTCTGGGGTATGTACAATTTGCGGCCAAGTAAGTGACCCTGGCACAGCATGTCACACACTCTCAGCCTCAGAGGATGGTAATGGCAACCCCCATTTGAAGAAACATGCCAAGAAAACCCCATGATAAGATTGCTTTAGGGTTGCCATAACTCGGAAAGGACTTGAAGGCACACAAGAACAACCAAAAAGTCTGCAGTTGTTTCATAGGTAGTACATCAGAATAGGAGCCAGCATGGTGTAGTGGTTTGAGTGTTGGACTA
>CM034706.1:123191821-123217880 GCA_020142125.1 Phrynosoma platyrhinos | reverse complement strand
GGAGCATTATAGTCCTGCACTGCCTTTAAAGTGTGCAGTTGCTCTTTAAGAATTTTGTTGTTGTCTATTTGTTTGGGGGGAAAGTTTGGGAGGGGTTGTGAATATTTTTTACCTGCAGTCCTTTAGACGAATGGACAGGAAGATCAGAAGCAGATGTAAAAAATATGTTAAAAACCACCAACAGAGTTGAAATCACCAAGAAATAAGTGTATGAGTGCATGTGTGAATCAGATCCTTGGTGCCATAGGTTCAGTTTAAATCTCAAATGACTGAAAAACTATTGACTTATGCAAGTATTGCTGGACTTCATCAGTAGGCCAGAAGGCATTTGTGTTTCATGGAAAACAATACAACATTCTGTGACCCCTTTCAACCTGATTTCAGCTATGCAGTTTGCCTAAGTGCTGTTAAGCAAACATTACAACACCCACATTCTATTTAATCAACCCTTATTTTCTTTTATCTCTAAAATTCAGGACAATGCAAATCCCGTGCCTAGCAAGTGGTGATGATGACAGTGGTGGCAGTGGTGACTATTATTTTAAAAAATAACCATGCACTTGGCATAGTTGAACAATTTCCCAAATCCAGAGTCTAATAAAGTGAACTATGCCCTGAAGGTATGAGATCTTGTCTGATCTTGGAAACAAAGCAGGGTCAGTTCTTATTAGTACTTGGATGAGAGACCAGCAATCAACACCAGGTGCTGTAGGCTATATTTCAGAGGAAGGCACTGGCAAACCACCTCTGAGTACCCCTAAGAAAACTCTATGAAATTCATTGAGTCACCATAAGTTTACGGGTGACTTGAAGTCACATACTTTACTCTTTACTTTACTTACTTGAGAGTCTAATTAAAGGCCTACTGAGTAATACTATTATCATTCTCAGAGCAGGTAGGGCCAGCCGAAGGACTTGTCTGCACTTTCCAGTATACTCTAGGGGCAGCCCAGAGTATCTTGGCCCCACAGCTACCCTGATCTGTCCCTGTTATCTTGGCCTCCATTTCTGTGCAACAGCAGCTGTCTGCAAGGATATCTTACTGGGCTGGTCAGCACAGCCATCAGTGTTGCAGGAATCTAAGGTCATATGCTGGGCACTTCATCCTGACCTCAGAATGAGCAACCTGTGACAGCAATGTATGCGCCGCATGGCCCAGTGGGACACCCATGCAAACAGCTGCCATGATGCAGAAATAGAAGGCTCTAGATTTTCCTGGGAAATTTGGAGCAATAGGTATACGAGTTTTTAAAGTTTATATTAACCTTGTTTTATCCTGGTTCTGGTGCAGGATGTGTTGGATGTCATCTGAACTGCTCACACCAGAGCCAGGGCTTGATCTGGCCAGGATGACACCATAATAAGCTCAATAAAAATAGTGCAGTCAGCCTTTCATATCCAGAGATTCTGCATCCATGAATTCATGGCTTGAAAATATCTTTTTAATTCCAAAAAGCAAGCCTTGATTTTGCCATTTTATGTAAGGGACACCATTTTACTATGTATACAATGTATACAATTGGTCTTGAACATCCATGGATTTTGCTATCCACTGGAGATTCTGGAACCAAACATCATCAAACAAGGGCCCACTATATCTAAGGCAAGCCAAGGTTTTTAATATCTTGGCAGAAGCAGAAAATCCTGCATGGTTTCAGAGCTATTTAAATTATTGTAAAAAGTGATTGCAGTACTCTCCACCATTGAACACCTGCGTGTGTGTGTGTGTAGAATATGCAGAACTGTATGGATGGAGCATAACGCTCCCCCTGCATAATGTAAAATATCACTCACTGTGAGTCATGTGATTTTTGAGTTCTCAGTTGCCTGAGGACAAACTAAGCATCACATTCTTCAAAGTCACAGTCTCCAGGGGCCCAATTCCATTATACAATTATAGCACTATGATTCCACTTTAATTGCCATATTTTTATTCTATGGAATCATGGGGTTTGTAGTTTGATCAGAGGCACCAGATGAGCTCTCCAACAGAAAATTCAAAAATCCTTTCCCTCAACTGGAAATTCCAGAACAACATAGGACAGAACCACAGCTGCTAAAGTGAAATCATTACACTATAATTGCATCATGTGAATGCACAATGTGAAATCATTACACTATAATTTCATCATGCTGAAGCTTGCAGAAGAGTGAGAATTACTGTAGTGCACCAT
This sequence comes from Phrynosoma platyrhinos, assembly GCA_020142125.1. Lineage (NCBI taxonomy): Eukaryota > Metazoa > Chordata > Lepidosauria > Squamata > Phrynosomatidae > Phrynosoma > Phrynosoma platyrhinos. Next base: position 123,215,706 of record CM034706.1, on the reverse strand, counting down.
CACTAATGCTCTATGGGGGGAAGCAGACGAGTGGCGCACCTTCGCCACCCCTGAAAGGGGCGGTCCCGCAGCGGTCCCGTGGTGCACCTTCGGTCCCACGGCGCACCTTCGCCGACCCTGAAAGGAGTGCTAAATCAGCGCTCCTTTCACAAGTCACCGAAAGTGTGCCGCAAAAGGCTGCGGCGCACTTTTGGCGACTCTTCTGCTGAAGCGTGTCCAAATGCTGCGGCGGGAGGTCCTCCTCCGAGCGCCGGCCGTGCGGAGGGCCGACTGTTCCAAGGACGACCTCAGGAAGGGGTTGGGGCGCCGATCGTGTGGCTGCCCCTCCCCTTCCCTGCCCCCAAGACAGCCCAATAAGCATTCTGCTTAGGGGGTATGTTTGAAATTCGTTCTGCACTATCCCCACCCAGCTTCCTACAAATCCTGCAGTTCAAAGAAGCTATTAAGGCCTTGTTGCAAATAGCTGGAGACTGTCTCTTTTAAACTGGATTACTGATCTCTAGTGGAGCAAACTAATAAAACACCCACAACTTCAGCCATGAGTTCCCATTCTAATGATAACACAGACCTACAGAGGAGATTGTAAACCTAGTTGAAATGGCCACCTGCTGCCATGCACTAGAATACTCCATCCTCCCATTATATTCTGCCAAATTATGTTCTTGTCCAGACTTGGTGAAAGTTAGGCCTGCAACTGCCAGAATGCCTGAGTTGGTCATGCTGGATGGGGGCGTCTAGCAGTTGAAGACCTGAAAAGTAACTTTTCCCAAGTTCCCACCATCTTTACTGATGAGCAGTTCTGCAAGCAGGCTCTGGCATGCCTTCCAGCTGCTATCAGAGAGCTTAAAAACTTAACTCACAGGCAGACCATACTACTCATGTGACAGTGTTAAAGATAACAGAAGATCACATCCATCATCATGCCATCTGTAAATCAAATTATTTCTGTAAGGGAAAATATCTTGATTTCTTTGTTGTATTTTAAAGACTTTCCATGCTAAGCCAGCAGTGCTGAGCAAAAAAGCAAGTATAGCTGTTGACACAGCCCAAAGGGGCTGTTATAAAAATGTGTCTGTTTATTCTACTAGTAATAAACCACAAGAGGCAAATAAAGAAAGTGGATTGGTATGAAAGATAATTGACATGATTAATGACACATACATGCCCAGCACAATGTCTTTCCCTTCGGATGGTCCTATTAGTGAAAAGTTAAGCAAAAGGGGAAAGGGACAGTGGCAGTTTCACAAAAGCTGGTGACCTCCAGATGTTTTGGATTGCAATTTTCATCATCCACAGCAAATTTTCTTTATAGCTGTGGGTAATGGGTGTTGTACTTCAGCAAATCTAAAGGTGTGGAAGGTTGTGGAAGGCTGGTGTATATAACAGAAACAACATGTATACATACAAGCAGCTTTTACAATGATAGTACTCAAGAAGGAGAGAGGGAAATTATGAAATTATTTTTTCTGGCACTTTTGTACAAATGAACGTTTTGAAAAGATATTTCTGATTAGATGGTTAATTTCTTCACACAGGAATGCTTGCATTTCTTTGTTCTTGTCACTGTAATTTTTAGATTGACTTCAAGTCTACTCTTACTTATGGTGACCTATATGGTGACCTATAATGGGGTTGGGGGGTTGACAAAATTTATTCAGAAGAGGTTTACCACTGAATTTATGTATTGCTTCCAAAAGTTGATAGATGTGGTCTGTATAAAAAAATGGCTTGTATAATACTAGGAATTCTAGGAAAGGTAGCATGCACTGTGTCTCTGTGCAGAGATACTTTATATGCTTCTGCAGAGTCCCTATCCATGCCAGTTAGACTTGTGGTGGGAATATAGGGCATGTTTGGCCTTCACTGCAATCTCAGTGCTCCCTCTAAATGTAGGGGTTTTTCACTGGCCAACTTCAAAGTTTACTCCTCCCAACATAGCAAACATGCAGTGCTGTTGGAAAAATGGGGGACACTCAGGGCTACCACTGCTGCCCTGAAAAATCCACCCTGCTTCTATATACATGTAGTCATCAAAGCATTAGCCCCTTCCTGCCACCTTGAACAAGCTACAGTGTGGTGCTGAGCATTGCCTGTCATAAAAAGAGTTTTTATGAACAATTAAGAGCAGTAGCTACAAATGCTGAAAAGTAAAAGACCTATAGACAGCTAAACTGTGAAATGAATGATGGAGATAGTTGACTGAGACAAAGGAAGGCAGACTCTTAAAAAGATAAGCAAGGGAGGGAAGAACAAAGTAAAAACAAGCTTACGTGAGAGGAAAGTAGCCAGGCTGGTGAAAACAATATTCATAATCAGATTTACCAAAAGTGGCACAAAAAGATTAAGAGCTGGATAAGAATCAGAAAAATCCAAGAATTTGGCCACATGTCATGGCCATAAGGTCCACAGCTACACTTAAGCCCAAGATGGAGATTCCAGACTGTATTGATCACTGCTCAGTGTGCAGATATCAGGTTACACCTAGCAATGCATTTTGGATGGAAGAGCTCATGGTCATTCTCCATGTCTGGAAAAACAAAGGCCGGATGTATCTTGGAGATCTGTCTAGTTCCTTGGATAAAACACACAGGTTCCTCAATTAGCACAGAGCACAAACACAGAGGAACAGGACAGGGTTTTAGTCAAGAAAGACATACAGCCTTATTGCATGAGAAAACAAAGCAGAAATGTAACCAGAGAGTAGCAGCTTTCTCTATGTCTGACCGCATGATATCATAGCACTCAGCAAAACAGCAGGCTCAGTTATAGTCTAGGTGCCCTAGGATGTGTCAGATCATGACTTCCTGCAGAGGTAAAAGCACACAAAAGAAGCATCTTAGATTTGTTCATTGTTCCAAAATACAGTGTTGAGCCATGCTTCCCCTTTGAGCAGCAGTTAGGATGGTGTACCTTCTGTAAGACATGACACACTCATTGTGAAGCCATATTTCTCTGAATTTTTCACTAACATGCACAGAACATTAAGGGACTATCCATGCTACAGTGTAAATCTAAACATAGAAATAGATACTGGAAATCCTGTTATGCATTTGGAGAATATCCAACGACTAAAAAATTCACTAAATGCTGGCAGCCACCTTAATGAGACTATCAACACTCACTAAAACATTCTAGGAAACAGCAACATATATGAGTGATTACTGCCATTAAAAAAATCTGTTGAGAATCATCAACTTTCATATCTAAATGACAGTATTCACTATATTCCAACCATTCATGGTAACATGTTCATCTCTGGGAATATGCTGTATTTGAAATGTGGAGAAATCCAAAAGAATAAAAGGAAGATTCAGTTTAACATTTGATAAAACATTACTGAAAACCTGTCTGCGATGGCAGGAATTATATCACTTCTTTCCCTTTAGATGGCACCATTCCACCATGCTGCAGCATTCATTCATCACACCCTGTCTCCCCTCTACTGCAATTAGTATTCATTGTACAAAGAGCAGAAAATTCCTTTGTTACACCAGGATCCAGAAGCACCCAGAGAATTGAGATGGTGTCAGCATTTCCATTAGAAGCAATATTTTTTTCATAGAGTGGCTGTTATATCCTTGTTAATGAGCACTTCTAAGGCTACAACAAGGTTTCAAAGCACTATTATGCCTACAAAGACTGCTGCATAAGAAATGTAAGAATCCAATGAAACCACCAAGTAGAGTACATTCTCAAATTGCATTGAAATCCACAAATATTTTTTAGAAATCAATAGAACGACACTGAGTATTTAACCACATACACACACATTACTCATCACTTTATCACTGTATTATATATATCGTATGGCATGGTCATTACAATTGACTGTATGAACTTCCTCGTTGGAGAAAAACAACATTCTGAAGTGACACAAGAGGAATTCTGCATCTGTAATACTTGCTCAGCCTTACATTTCTGAAAAGAAGATAGGACTTTGTCAGAGACTGGAAAGTTAGTGGAAAAGAGTTCATGTGTTTATTTAATCATTAACGAAGTTGGGGGAAAAACCACTAATTCAATTGCATTACTGTTAGAAAGAGGGAAAGTTAACTATTGCAGTTAGATTAAATTGCTCTGTTCATTTAATTTAAAAGTCTGTCCTGAAACCATTAGAAAACAGAGCTGAAAAGTCTGTTATTTTGACTGCTCTCTTTCTTGAGCTTGGGAGAGAGAGAAATAGCTACGTGAAGTTTTGAAAAAAATCCACTGTGCCCATACTACATGTTGGTTTAAAATCTTTTAATACTGGAATTAATTAATCCATTGTACTATAAGCAATGATTCCTGTAGTCATTTGCATTTGCAGTGGTTTGAATGTTGTGACCTAAACAATATAATTCCTCATTGCACAAAACATTTTAACTAAGGGACTTACAAAAAGCAAGTAGTCTTTTTAAAAAATAAAATAAAATCCAAGACTGTTGTTTTTTAAAAAAAAAAAATCTGGGAAGCATGAATATTGTTGTTCTTTGCTATGGAACCAAATATAATTTTGGAACCAAGTTAATGGTGAAATTCTAACTTAACTACATTAATCAATCAAACTAATTAAGCTGTGTGTATATGTTACAAAATGTCTAACTTAATGAATTTGATTGATTTTGATGAGTTAGTTTTTCTCACTGCTCACTGTCTTATAGAGACCTCTGATTCATTTGGGTTTGGGATGTTTGACAGTGTTTGACAATAGCCCTTCAAGGTCTCAGAGAGGAATCTTTTCTAACCCTATTTGGAGATGCCATCCTGAGACCTCTGTATCAAAGTGTAGAATGCTATTTTTAAACAATAATATTCGAATGCTACTATTTTGTGAATGTACTATCTGTGTCATTACACCTTGTGTTTAACTCAGCAAGTAATGCATTATTAATGCATCATTTAACATTATTCTCAAAAAATTAATAATCTCTCAAAAATAAAATGGCCTAAAATGGCCAAATGTTCCCCTCAAAGGACCCTCCCATTGTGTCATTTATTGTACCAGAAATATAACAATGTTAAAAATTACTTTATTAACATTGTAAAAGGTATGTCAGTACTCCTTTGTTATTACATGAGGTAGCATGTTGCAGAGTAATATTACTTGTAATGTATTACTACAAGTTTCCAAGCTCTGTTCTGTAGGCAAAGCAAGTGCTTAACCACTAGGCTATGTCTGAACTCTTACCCACAGTCAACTAGGCTTGAAGAACAGAAGGAAAACAGCAATATGAATATGAAATTAGACTGAAATGAATTTGTTCCCTTAAATTCTCCCCTATGAATTTTACTGACAAATACAGGCACAGAGGTAGAATACTTTGTAGCATTAAAAAGAAACCATTGATTCTTGTGGTATCTTTTTATACTGCATCCTATTTAAAAAATCATGAATTGCAGCAATTTAGGAGGAGACATTTTTAAAGTTTTTGTTTCCTATCTGTGATTCTAACACAATTAGTTGGTTCTGACATTAAGGTAAAATCTCAGTATTAAACAATGAACAGAATTGTTTTAATTCCAAAATTCAGCTTAACTCTGTCTAATCAACATGATAATATTTATTTGGAATAATTTCTTTATGATAAGCTCTTGTGTGGATTCAATTTGATATCTGCATATTAAGCCAATAATATTCTTTGGCTTTCAGGAATGTCTACCACAGTTGAATTGAAGTACCTATCCACACATTGTAATTCTAGCAGATTTTTATGTACTATTAATTTAATTTGATAGGTGTTATGTACCATTATGTCATTCAGTTATAAAAATCATCTTACGTTAATAACATTTACATGGAAGAAAAATTAGGACTTTTCGCCCAACTAGATCCTCTGATATCAAAATATCTTGCCACTCTCACTTTTGTTCTCATCTTATGCATCATTTGAAATAATTTTTGGCCAATTAGTTTTCAAGAAACATACATACAAATTCTGTTCACATACAACACCATTGGCAATGAAAATTTTCATATCCTAAGCTAAAAACAGAATTTAAGGGCCATATTAAATGAATGCATCTTTATTAAATACATACTTGCCTGTTTATTTATACAGATTGGGGAGAAGGTGTCTAACACAGGAATAAATGTACAAGAAAGGGATGGAAAATCTGTCCCTTCTTCACCTTCCTTTGCCATAGTTTTAACAGTCCATCCTACACATATCGAGTCAAAAGCAAGTCACTGAGAATTCAGTTGGGCTTACTTCCATGTAAGCATGCATAGGATTGCAGCCAGACTCCAAGATCCAACTGAGTCCTTAGACTGATAGAGGAGCCTTATCTTTAAATCACAGAAAAGGCAGATTACCCCACTACAGATCTTCCATCCATGCACAGTATTTGCTCCACTAACCCAGAAAATCATCCAGAGCAAAATTTCAAGTGACACAGAAAGCAGGGAATGAGAAATGGACTGGAGGAGAGTGTTCAGGATCTGCTGACAAGCGTCTTTCAATAGCACAAGGACATTTGATCCTTCCTAAGCCATGTTTTTCCAGCCCAAATCTGATTCTGGAAGTGAACTGGGCTGAGTTAGAACTATTAAAAGCATTAATGTGTAGGGAGGTAGGATAGGAGGAGGTGGTATATTTTGCTCCATTCCTAATGTACTCATTTTGGACTCAAAAGTAGACACATACATAAGCATCTTGTTATAAATAAATGCATTAGGACATGTTTAATAACCACACACATGACTTTAAGAGGCTCAATACATTGATTTTCCAAAGGTCAATGTGTGGAGTTGAAAGCCATACAGGATGTGAATCCCAAATCCAAACATTCAAAATCTGAACTGCTCCAAAATCTGAAACTTTTAGAGCATTGACATGATGCCACAAGTGGAAAATTCCACACCTGTTCTTGTATGACAGGTTGCGGATGCTGAAATCCTTATATATAAAATAGCATAGAACAGCAGCAGAGGCAGTAGTAAGTCCTGGCTGCCAAGTGCTATTCTTTGGGCTCCCCTGCCACTGGAAAGCCTGTCACCAACCCATTTCAGCTTTCTTAGTGGCATCTGCAGTGCTCCTTCTAATTCATTTACAAGGCAGAAGCAGGCAGCTGGTATGCTCCCTGGAGGTGGGGAAGCCTGAAGAACGTATTGCTGGCATCCAGAGCTTATCATCTCCACTGATGCCCTGGGACTGCTTCTCAGCCCAGTGTATATGAAACATAAATGAATTTTGTGTTTAGACTTGGATCACATCTCCAAGATATATCATTATGTATGTGCAAATATTCCAATATCTGGGAAGTGGGGGGAAATCCAACATCCAAAACATTTCTGATCCCAAGAATTTCAAATAAGGGACATTCAACCTGTACTATGTACAAAATCAGAGATTTTAAACATAAGTGATGAAAGTACTATGGGCCCTGCATCTGAACCTGATTAGAAGATAACTGAGGAATGGAACCTAGACATCTCAAGTATTCACAGGGCCCTTTGAAATTTGAAATGTACAGAATTATTCTCTGCGTAAGTGGCTGAAGTTCCTATACTGGATCTTTGTGTCAAACCCCAGTGCTTTATAATTATAAAAGTAAATTAATATGATGCAACTTTCTAAACCAGTAATTTTTTTCATTTGCCATTTCTATTTCAGTCCTCACAGTCTGGGAAGTTGCCTTTGAAACTAAGGGGCTTTGCAGACGGGCGGCCATGGGCCACCCTGAAAAGCGGAGGATTGGGGCCGAAGCTGCCCCATGCCTCAGTCCCAATCCACTCTTTGGGCAGCCCTGGAAGGAGCGTCAACATGCTGCAAGAAGAGCTGGAGAAAAGGGCAGAGGAAGAGCTCTTCCGTGGCTCTTCTGGCGCAGTGTGTGCAGAGGCTGTGCCAGGAGGACGTCATCAGGGTACTTGCCGTGTTTAATGGCATGCGCTCTGATGATGTCTTCAGGAAGGAGTTGAGGCGGCCACTGTGCGACAGCCTCTCCCCTTCCCTGCCTCCAAGATGGCGCTTTGCGCCATCTGCATCCCCTCTAAGACAGTTCCTAGCCATTATGGCAATGGGTATACTGGGGGCTTCTGGGAGCTGTAATCCAATTTTTATTTCCCAAGTTGTGCATGTTGAGATTTTCCTACACAGCCAAGCAATTTTGTGATAGATTTAATGGAACCCTGGATTCTCATGACTTTCTTTAGAACTGCCAATTAGTTTCCAGGCAAAGTATAAAGTATTTCTTGTTACCTTTAATATGTTTTGCGTCCATATTACCTACAGTATCGCCTCCTCCCATACAATCCACTCTGTGCACTCAGGTCCTCTGGGAATTGTTTGCTCCAACTAACCAGGACTAGAGTTGCAATGGTTTCCCAGAAGACTTTCTTGTCTGCTGCCCCCAGACTGTGGAATGACCTGCCGAAAGAGATATGACAGGTGAAAATGTTGACTGCATTTAAAACAGCATTAAAAACATATGTCTTCCAGCAGGCCCACCCACTCAGTTTTAAATCATGACTTTTTAATTTGTATGTTCTAAAGAATGTGCTCTTATGAATGTATCTTAATGGTTTTATAGTATTGTATTTTAACTGATTGTTTTATGTGTTTTTAATTCTGTTTTGTATTTTAATGTGCTCTACCCCACCCCTGACCTTGAGGAGAGGTGGGAATAAAATAAAATTATTATTATTATTTTCATGATAAAAACCCTGTTGATAGAACAATATAGCTTGTCATGATCTAGTGGTTTGAGTGTTGGACTATGACTGTAAAGACCAGGGTTTGAACCCCCACTTATCCATGGAAAGGCAAGTCATACTCTCTTAGGGCCTCGGCAGACGACTAATTGAGCTGTCTTCCGGGCCCAGAAGAGGAGGGGCAGCCGCACGAGCGGCGCCCCTTCCTCTTCCTGAGGTCGCCCTCAGAGTCGCCGGCCCTTCGCACGGCCGGCGTTCCGGGGATGACCTCACACCGCGGTGACCGGACGCGCTGCAGCGTTTGAGTCAGGGAAAGTGCGCCCACCGCCTTTAGGGCGCACTTTCCCTGAAATCTAAAAGGAGCGCCAATTTGGAGCTCCTTTTAGATTCGCTGCAGGAGCGCCGCAGTGCGGAGGCTGAGCTCCGCCGGCGCTCCGACCTGCGGCGTCTCCAGAGCCTCCGTCTGCCGAGGCCCCTAGTCTCAAAGAACAGCAACGGAAAACCCCCTCTGAACAAATCTTGTCAAGAAATTCCTGTGATCATGTTGCCATAAGTTGGAGTCAACCTGAAGGCAGATAACAACAACAACATCAACAACAGCTCTATCATCAGTAAGCCCCAAACAGACAGCTGCCCTTCGGTGGCATCTGCCTCCCCAAAGAGCTCTCCTCTGGCACTGTGGGATATGGATCGCTACTGTAGTCTTGCAGGCAGGGTCAACTGCATAGCTCTTTCCTCACCTAGTCCTTGCCTTCTGATCTGGCACAGGAGTGATTGAGTGGGAAGATCTACATGACTGGACTCACAGACATGGTTACCATACCCACACACATACCACAGCTGCATGAGATAATGCCATGGAAATAACGGCTCCAGCTGGATACTGAAGGGTTCCCAACAAAAAAGATTCCTTCACTGCTAACAAATAGTCAGAAAATTGTTGCTGGACTATATTCTTCAAACTGCAGGTGAGGGATACTTGACTGAAGCACCCTTTTGAGTTTTTTTTTTAAATATCTTGATATTAGAAAAGAATGCCAGGCAAGATTTCTCTGCCAGGTCCCAGTCATGGGAAAGCATTCCACCACCCAAATGTTATTTGCAGTTTGAAGTGGTCTAGGAATAGTTTTTTCCACTTGAAATTGGATCCATGGTGTATCATCTTGCTGAGCAGTATGCTTTATCATAATACAGATGCAGACTTAGGGTGAAACAGTCATTCTATTCTACAAACACTACAACAGGGAAGCCCTTCAAAGCCCTCTGTCTCCCCTTAATTCTTTTTTTTTTTTAAGTTGGGCAATTTTCCACTCAACTCTCAAAACACTGCAAAATATGACAATTTTGTCCCTATAAACCCCAAGCACCCCAAACACCTTGACTCCTTCCCCAGAAAACCACAAAAATCAGCTGGAAAGAATCCTGAAGTGATGCCTCAGGCATGCCAGTGTAGCGCACTAGAAAGTATGGGTGTGGGGTGGTGGTGGTGGTGAAAATGATTTCTGCCACTCCACAGTCTCCCACTCCTGCACTACAGCCACAGTAGTCAAAAATATTTTTTCTTCTTCTTGACTTTGCCTTTGATTTTGGAAGCACAATATTGCATGCTGGTACTCCATTCTTCACCTCTTGGTACTCAGGATATGTGTGCCTATTAATTTCCTGGCATGGACCAGTAAATTCTCTTTAGTAAAGACAGTTGAAACATCAAGTCCAGCTTGAAAAAGCTTCACTTGGGTAATAATTTTGAATCATGGCTCTGAAGGTCAAGTGGTGCAGCTGGGCTTATGGCAGAGGATGTTAAATGTATACACAATTGATTTACTGTGACAATTTAACATGTACAAAATCACCTTGCATGCTGATGAAGAAAAATCTGTCTGTAGGTTGGGAGGTTGCATTTCCATTTAGCTAGACTAGAGAAGTATCATTTGAGTCCATCATATCATAGGAAGCAACTCCTCCCCATAGCCTCTCAACATATGTGTGTCACCATGTACAAGAGCTCACATTGGCTTAAATTGGACCACTGTGGGAACCACTGTAAACAAGAGGATTTAAGACCAAGAAAATATGCTTAGGATTTTGGAGAAATCAGCTAACCACTGTTGCATGACTTACCAGGATTTACACATATTCTGCACATGGACTTGGAAATGGCCATGCAAAATAGAGAGAACAAAAAGAACAATTTGCATAATTTTGCATCTGTTAATCTGTTAATCAGAAAGACTTTTTATAATTTAAACAGAATTATAATATATCTCTCATGGGGAATACTGTTCCTTCCAGGTCTGCTCTGCAGGTGCTAACCATATACAGAAAAATTAAAGGTATCTGACCTTCCTCCTTATTGTTCATGATCTCTAAACTGGACCAAACAGTCCATCAAATAGAGGATACCTTCCAAAATAAAATAAGGACTGTCCTCGACAGTCTTCCAAACAAACTGTTTGGAGGACTACTGGAAGACAGTCTTTATTTTATTTTATTTTTTAAAAAAAATTGGGAAGGGGTCCTCTGTTTGGTGGACTGTTTAGTCTAATTTGGATATCATGAACTGTAAAAGAGAGCACATGCCCATAGTAGAAAGTATACATTTGGGTGCTCAGTTGCTCAGAGGGGAAACATCTTATAATACTAGAAAATTAAAAACCTCAGAAAGTCCAACTTGGTTCTTTGTGCAATTTTTCTTGCGGTTTGCCATCAGTTCTTGATTTAAATAACAAGACCCAACCAAGTAGGCAAACATATCCATTTCTTTAATAAAATGTCCTTTCTGGACAGCATAGATAGTTTTATATTTGACAAACAGCAACATACAGAGATGTCTAATCCTGAGACTATTTACTAACAGTTTTGGGAATGCACAATGACATCTACAATAACGTTGTTGTTGTTGTTGTTGTTGTTGTTGTGTGCCTTCAAGTAATTTCTGACTTATGGTGACCTTAAGGTCATGGAGTTTTATTGGCAAGGTTTGTTCAGAGGATGTTTGCCCTTGCCTTTCCCTGAGCCTGAGAATATGTGACTTGCCCAAAGTTAACCAGTGGGTTTCATGGCCAAGTGGGAATCAAACCCTGGTATTCAGGGTCATAGTCCAATACTCAAACCACTACACCACTCTGGCTTTTTCAGGAAACATAAAAGTGAACAGTGTAGCACCAGGATGGTCCTGGTGTATTATTATTATTATTATTATTATTATTATTATTATTATTATTATTTCCTTTTCACCTGCATTCCCCACCTGATTCCTGCCCCATGTGGAAAGCCTGTTCATCTCCATTGACCTGTTTACACAGTAGCCTTCTGGATTTATGTCTTAAAGAGGTAGTACATAAAGCCTTCCATGTGCTTTTTAAAAATGATAATTGCTTTATTTTCTTTTAATGTGATTAGTAATAAACTACACAGGTCTATAAAACTGAAAGTGATAAAAGCTTTTTTAAAAAATATGTGTTGGTTTTATAGGTATTTGGCATTCCAAATCTAAAAATGACCACAGATTTGCTCCATTGCATACAGGATTTTTTGTAATTTGCTTTGACATTTCTATGTTGTAATATGTGACTGAATGGAATGATCATGCAAGGAATTATCCTGCAAAGAGTAAGAAAGGAGTTAAAGTCTATTCTGTTCTACCAGAATTTCAAAACACTTTAATTTGCTGATACGAAACACAAAAATTCATTCAAAATCACTGAAAGAAATCTCACTGGAGCACCAACGGCCACACTTAATCCAACCTGAGTGATAACTGTTTAAAAAAATAGTTTAATTCACAGATTGATTAAAAATATTGAATCTGTGAAAGAGCTGTGTGTGGTACAAGATTTTTATTGTGTTTCTCAAATTCAGCACCCAATATCACAGCAAAAGTGGCTACAAAATTGAAAAAAAGTTTTTGGTTTTTTTTTTCATTGCAAGCCTGTGTTATTGCAATGCAAATTTATGTATCTTTCTGAGTAATTTCTTATCCTCTTATTTTGGCATTTTTAAAAGTTCCTGGGTCTGATCCAGCACTACATATGTGTAGATGGAGTCCCCTTTATCAATGTAAGGACAGCAGGGGTGATGAAACTACAGCTCTGAGACTTCATTCTGAGCCACTTGCTCAGTAGGTCTGCAACTTTTTTAAAAAGGGCTCTGCAGATACAAACAACAGGGTTGTCTTGGACTGGGAATTGAATGTAGAACCCAATTGGTGTGTGATTCCCTGTCCAGAAAAGGAAATGCATAGATGTTTGCTTCTATGCACTTATGGCCCCAAGCTTTATAAGGCCAATTGTTTCATCCCTCCTTTTGTAATTGGGGTCAGTGGGTCAAATGGTAACAAAGAACCAGCTAAATTTGCTAAGAGATAAGTTTCCTTAAAAGAAACATTCTTAGGAAAGAATGATTTTGCTTTTGTATTTCCTGTCTAGAAACAACTACAATGATACTTTGCATTGTTATGTTTTATTTGCTAAAATTGTTGTCAATGTTATCACCATCAGCAACAACATTGTAGATGGTAATTGTGTTGTTCTGTGGGAGGGAAAAAAACCCTAAAAACTAGCAAGTTTATTATGGCATATTCATAGACCACAGTCTCTTTTATCACATGCATGAATCACTGAAATCTAGTTCCTCAAGGCTTGTGCTATAATACCATTGTTAGCCTCTGAGTTACTTCTATACTATTCATTGATCATCATAGATGCAATGCAATCCATGTAGGCTATCATTTATTTTCATGGGAAAGGTTTAAGCACAAGCACATATTTCCTGAATTGTTCTGGATCAGAGCTTGGAAACTCATTACCGTTAGCATTACTTTAAAAGAAAGTAATTTTCATTACTCAATATTTTTAAACTAGCATGCTAAATTATTCATTTTTACATTTACGTGCTTGTTTTTTTAACAAAAGAAAATCAATTAATTTTTTTAAAACTGCCATTTCCAATGTAGATTGCTCATCCCCCCCAAAAAAGTGCAAAGTTAATGTTCTTGGACTAAAAGGACTAAAAGTGCTGCCACTGTCCATCATCAATCAAAAGAAGTAAGGAATAATGATGCTACTTTTAATGAATGCAAGGTCTGATCTGTATTCTGTATAACACCAACAATACTTACTATTTATATTTTTCAACAAAAAACATTTAGGTATTGTCATTGTTTGAATCAGTCTAGATTTGTATGCAGTTTTATTGAAATATTTAGTTGATAATTTTAGATATATTGTTTTAGTGTTTGCATGTTGCTTGCTACCTTGCTTTTCTTTTACAGGAAATGGTACAGAAATGTATAAATAAATGAATAAACAAATACAACATTTTTTTAGAATTCCAATTACATATATTGGCTAAACCTATTGGTAAATCTCAACCAGAAAGGACCCAAAGAATATGTTACATAAAGGTTGAGTCAGGAATTAATTCAATGGGTCTACTTCAGTGAGGTAACAACAGGATTCAAGCTAGTATCCCAAATCATACTGAAAACAGTAAATATTGTAAAGGTGATACTGTCATGGAAAGCTTTCAGAACTCACTAGCCAGGAAGCTTTCTTGTCCCTCTTAAACTAAATGAAGCAGGAAATTCTTGACTCCACCTAGGACCCTGCCTGCCCAGGCCAAATAAAATGCTCTCCTGATCCTCTCAGCAGGGACTCTGGATGTTGTACAGCCAGGTGGCTGTCACCATGTGTGTCCCACTGTGCTGCCAGGTATGGCTGTGGCAAATCAGAATGATGTCAGAACAAGATACCCAGCCATTTGATTGATGCTGAAGGCCTTGTTCTGATCTCAGTGAACTAATCGATAATGGTGGTGCCCAGCAGCAAAGCTCTGATGTGCATGCAAACAGCTGCCTGGCATAACAAAAGAGGACCCCAGGTCAGTGGTGTCCCTAGGGTTGGTGTCACCTGGTGAGGTAACTCATGGTGTCAGCCCCCCATTGACCTCCTGCTGTTTCACACTGTACAGAATCCTTAGGAATGTTTTTTGGCACTAATGTAACTGGTAAATCATAATTCCCATATACCACTGAATGTAATGCAAATAGTTGTGACATAAACAACTAGAAAAATTAAAAATTATACCTTCAAATTACAATATCATATGCACAACCTAAATGTATTTACATATACATAGTGACGATTTGGTTAAAATGTGATGTTTGTAAATAAAAATTTTAAAGAATTTTAAAGGTTCAAAAATCATTTTTTAAAATATACATTTTTTGAATTTTAAAAAATTGTGAGGCCTCTCCTTTCTCCTTCCACCGAGCTTCACCCCATACCCACCATCTCTTAAAACATTTTAAAGGGAAGAAGATGAATGCCGTAGCCCATTTCTGCAAAAAGGTAGATATTTGGGGAGAAGATATGTCAACCCCCTCCTTAGGATGTCACCTAGTGTGGTCCGTACCCCCTAGTGACACCACTGCCCAGGTAACAGCAGAAGGCAGCTCCAGGGCCAGGATACTCCAGACTATTCCCAGAGTACCCTGGCCCACGCAGGCACTACCTCAGATATGGCTCAATCCAATGCACCTTACTGATTAAACCAAATGATAACACTATCACAGAACTGTAGAAAAAGAGGAAAGTTCAGAGTTATAGCTACATAAAGTGTTGAAACAGCTTGTAAATTGCCTTCAGTATTTATATAGAGTGTTATCCGGGCAAAAATAAATGCTCTATAAACCGTGCAACACTTTTGTTATGGGTAGAATGTGGCCAAGATAAGTATGCCTTTTCCCAATAACCCCAAGGTTTTAGTCTCTTTCCAGTCTTTGAGGCATGAAAGGAGTTAGGTTGGGCTGAATCATGCTCCTTTGTAATTATCAAGAGATTTGAAACCTATATCAGCAAAATCAGATGTCACTATCTTACATTGGCCTCCTGATTAAAGAAACTATTTGCGAGGTAAGCGCTTTTTAAAAAAATGATAACACATTCAAGAATTTCATTTTAGAATTTATCGCAACAATTTTTTCCTGGTACCCCTGCTGTCTAACCCTGTTTGCTGAGGTACCCAGGGTTTACTGACAAGTTCTACTTGAGTAAATTGTATTTAGACAACAATATATTTCATTCAAGCCTCTTGCAGTGACTGGGCCAAGGTCAGTTTTATATTCTGCTGAAATCATAAAGTGACACTCGAGATAAACAGAATGTTTACTCTCTCCATGTGAGCTGGAGCTGATATGTAAATTTATCCTTATTCTTTCATCAAATTTGCATTTACCCTCTTAGTCAAACACTACAGGGCTCCAAATCAAACAGTTTTAATGGTGGTCAACTCTTTATGACCGATTGCTGTATCAAAAGGAAAAGAAGCGGCAATTTAGATTAAAATGCAAAGAATAACACGACACAGTGACTGTGATCCAGTTTGTAAAAATTGGCTAAACTTTCCAGAGTAGTGAATGGGTTTGGATGCTTGGTTGCCTGAAAAACCATTGCTGTGTTTTCAGGTTTAAAATATATGCTTTATTATTATTATTATTATTATTATTATTATTATTATTATGCTCTCTTTATCTGCAACAAACAGGCCATGCTCACCTGCCATTGTTATTTTTGCTCTGATCAAACAAGTCAAGTGCTACTAAACAAATTCCTTTCCCTCCTCCCTTTTTAAATCTGCATGAAAGAAACACACTTCGATCCACAAGGAAAATGATCTATATCCCTCTATCTGATGTGCTCAGTATATAGCAGCAATTGTTCATGAAAGCTTCAGAAAGGGAAATGGAAATCCATGGGCAGGTTGGTAGATTTAGCGCACCTTCAAAGAAAATTGACATGGGCTAGCATACAGATCAACAAAGACTGAATGTTTCCTCAGACAGTGGGTTAGGAAAACATTTTGTACCTTAACGCTGAAAACAGACAATAATTTTTGGGAAGATAGTCCGAGAGAGATGGTCCATTTTTCATGGCACAGTAATGCACATTTTTGTCTGTGTTTCTTTTGTTTCACTGTTGTCTTCGGTCAAATTGGCCTTGCATGTTTGTATGGTGGGGGGGGGGGGTTGAAACAATAATAAAATTCACAAAACCTGTTTATTAGATGGGGAAAGCAGGATCATTTATGCACATCAGGAGCAGCAATTACTGTTTTGAGCTGCTTTAATCTCTATGGAGAAAACAAATGTTTTCTGCTATAAAGAGCCACTGAGCTATCAAAGAGATGGGCATTAGGCAGATTGAATAAATGTGGAACACTAACACATCCACAGAATAGAATTCAAGTGTTTGTTTTTGGGCTGTATACTTGTACTGACATGAACAAAGACCTGTGTCCACACAGCACAGACTCATAGATGATCTGACTGGATGCAAATATTAGCCACATCCATGCTCTTTGATCCATCATTTCAGCCTTTACTTTAAGAGCAAAGGAATTTTCTTTTCAGTGAGATGTATTGATGAGAATTGGTTTGACATGTGGTCAAAAGTTTGGTTTATATTATTTCAAACAGTGTGGGAAGATTGGATTGAAAATGTTTTTCTCTTTTTCTTTCTCAAACGATAATTGAACTTGGTTTTGCCAAATAAGAGGGACAGACTGGGCTGATACCAGGAAGCATTTCTTCACACAGGCATGTGATTCTTTCATCAAATCCACTGTCATAAGTTGTGGCAGCAGCTATTAGCCTATAGCACATGACTAAATATATTTACTCAAAAGTAAGTCCCATAAGCAAGGATGGATAGACCAAGTATGTTTTTGGTCCATGCCAGTTTTTCATGTATTCATTCATACATCTATTCTTCCTCTTTCCCCATCAAAATCTGCAAATTAAGCAGGCACATGCTTGTATTTTTTTTAGACTACTCTTTTCTACAGAATACATATTGTATATGCATTTTTATATGATTTGGAGGTGAGAACTGTATTACAATGTTTGGACGACTGTGTTCTGATCCAGGTATTATTCCTGGATTTGCACATCAGGCTGATTTGCTTTAAAAATGCAATGAACAAAAGTCTTGCTCAATCATGTATTTAATTCTGTTAATTTTAAGTGTTTCTGTACAACAACTCCATTCCACATTGAATTGCAGGGTAGTGGATTTAAAAATCAAAACCCCAGTACAATGAAAAACACTTGAAAGTGTTTTCCAGTAAGTATGTTCAGAATTGCCATTTCAGATGCCTTTTTTCAAAATTAGACAGATTCATGGAGGAGGGATCAGTCAATGTGGATATTAGTCTATATGTATGGAGGCAATATATTACCCAGTGCTGCATGTTGGGAGTTAACAAGCTTTTTTTGTGAGCTTCCTAAAGTGTCTAGTTAGCCACTCTTGTGGAGGTGGGGGAATGCTGGGTTCGAAGGGACCTTTGTCTAATCCAGCTACTTCTTCCTATAACTGGGGAGTCCCTGGTTCAAATCTCACTTTAATCATGAGCATATTATTAATTTCCTATGTTGTGAATTTAAGGCCACCTCCTTAAGTAAAGAACCTGTTGCTCTGCAATAAGAAGGTAACAGCATTAACCTTTCTGTTCTGGGCTGTTGTAAAGATTACAAAAATAATGATGATATTTCTGTTGCTATCGCAAATAGGAGGGTTGATAATAGGCATCCCTGCCTGGGCTTCTATACAGATTAATTTTCTTGTGAATCTAACTTTTATTTATTTATTTGTTTATTTATTTATTTATTTATTTATTTATTTGTATCTTACTCACCCTCCCCCCCCCCCCACTGGGACCCAGAGTGGCTTACAATTTGAAAGAACAGTATAATTGAAAACATACAAAAGAAAGTATTGAAACAGAATTAAACTATTACAATATTACAACTAATGACTCATTAAAAGATTAAAATACAGTTTTAAAAGATAAAAGCACTTGAAAACAGTACACTATAAAACAGTACAACACCTTTAGCCATTCTTTAAAGACTAGCTGTTTTAAAATAAAAATAAAATAAAAATCAATAAAATCAATAATGGAATAAAATAAAAGAATAAAAATGTATTAGCCTACCAACAGAAGGACAACAAGGAGGGGGCCATTCTGGTGTCCCTGGGAAGGGAGTTCCAGAGTCTAGGGGCAGCCACCAAGAAGGCTGTCTTGGGTGTTCCCAAAAACTGTGAGGTCAATAGTGGTGGTACTAACCCATTGAGTATGATGACAGCTTTAGACTCTTCATACAGTCTTTTAATAGATTATATAAATTCCCCCCTCAGTTCATCTCATTCAACAATCCAAACATGTATGGCCATTCCAAAATGTGATCAAATGCTTTAAGAGCATCCAGTAAATACCATGGCTATTTAGTACTTTGAACTACCCTTTATATAAAAACTACTTATTTATTTTTACTATTTTCTTTATTATTTTGTTTATATAAAAGCTTATTTATTTATTTATTTATTTATATTATTTTCTTTAAATGGTGGTGGTAATGTTGATAAAAAGCTAGAGTGGCAGATTAGACAAAGACCACACATCCACCATAAAATCAGTGCTATTCAAAATAGTGGTCCATGGATCAGTACCTATCCCTAGCCATCATAAGGAGGTAAAAGATAAAAACACTTGTAACACAAATATGGAACCAGTGCCAAGCACACGGGGGGGGGGGTAACTTAAGAACTTAAGTAACTTAAGAAGCACTGCCACATGAACTAAAAACATGTTTTGCTACAGGGCCAGAGGCTTTCCTTGCAGATAATTTTGGGAAAGTAGAGTACAGCCATGACTACATGAAAATTTAAAAGGCAAATGACAATTCAGAAGTGCTAAGGGCATGCCTTCCTGAAAAACAGGGAGATGAAGGGCTACAGGCACAGACAACTACCCACACATAGCAGCTTATGGCTGTGGCTGCCTCTGCACAAAATCCACTCACAGTCTAGCAGCTTTCAGGCACCAGTGCCCCTTGCTTTGAACAAGGGCTTTCTGCCTCCCACTACTGCAGGATGAGGGCCTTCCCTGCTTGGACCACAAGCCACCAGCATTTTCAAGTGAGCATTATCCATCTATAATCTATCATGAATGGTCACAAAAGGTTGGTTTCATTGGCATGAGTGTTGATGTGCATTGTTCTTAACTACTGGATCCATTCTATCGGAAACTTGTTCAAGGTTATGGCTAGTTTTTATTAGGAATAAACTTGCTGATCTCATACCAAAGGGCACTATCCAGCTGAGTATTCAACCAAATAAGTCCCATGCATTTTACACATCTGTTGTCAATCCCATCCATCTTTCAAGAAGATTAGTGCAACATATCTGGGAGTTACCCCTTTACATTTATACAATGACCCTGCAAGGTATGATGCTGGGGGGGGGGGGAATAATGAGAATAATGGCTGAAAAAGAATCACCCCTCCTTGATCTAAACCATCTAACAATTTATCTTCTATGGACTATTCATTTCATGGGAAATCATGCAGGAGAACATCCAAATGGATCAGTTTCAATAGTTTATTAAACTGATATTGAAAGGCCAAGTGTGTTTTCTTGGTTTATGCTGCTTCTCTAGATTTAAAAAACAACAACTAACAAGCAGCTTAAAAAACAAAAGCTGAGACCAGAATTCCCTCTTTCAGTATGGGCTGTCAAATGGCTATCTAATAGTGGCAGGACTGTAGCTGGAGAGATATCTGCCTTTCTCTGGAGCCTGCAAGTATTTCTGCCATTCACGAAGCCAAAGGGATGCCACCCACATGGTGTTTGCTCAACATAAGCAAACAGATTGTAAACTGGCTGATAATTTTTGTCCTGACAATGTCATTTACTGCTGTCAGCCTTTTGTCTGCCATGTTTGCTTTATTCAAATATGAACCAAGTGGACCTCCCTTCCAGCGCTTTCTTCTGCATTAAAATCACATCAATTCCCTTCCATTCTCTCTTATCTAAAATTCATTGGAGGCCAATCACTTGGATGAATGCTTTGGTGTTTCCATGGAGGCTAGAAGTCTAGTGTGGACTTCAGGGGATTAGGAAGTTTCACATTTAAAGCCTTGAAGTGCACAGGAGCTTTTTTTCTTTCCTTTTTGTATTGTTTTGTTCTTTCCTCCCCCTTTCAGTTCTTTCTTTTGTTCTTATTGATGGAGGAAAGGGAGCCAAGTATTGCAATATTATTTTCCCCAAAAAAAGAGTGATTTCATTGCAAACATTTTCCTCCTGAGAAGTGGGGTGTGTGTGTGTGTGTGTGTGTGTGTAAGGGGGGGCAGAGAGAGAGAAAGATCACAAGACTGAAGACAATTTATGACTGACTTCTTACTGTCCTGGCTGACCAAGTGCTGTATTGGAATGCATTCCTTTGGATTGTCTTTAACAGCAATTTCCCCTGTATAATAAATTCTAGCACATCTTCAATAAGCTTGACTCAGATCCAGCTGCTTCCCAGGGTGCTTGTCCACAGGTCTTGAAGCATCTCCCTTTGTTAATAGAGGTCAAGGCACTTTGTGTTAAATAATTCACATCAGACATGTCTGTGTGTAGTCTGGAAGCAGCTGCAGATGTTGCCAGTTTGTTAGGCTGTCCTAGGCAGGACGATTAAACTTTAGGATCACCAACCATGTAGGCAACAGTTCAGAGGCACATTTTTTTTGTGCTGTGTGTTTTATAATTATAATTATTGTTCTGTTACTGATAGAAATGTGTCCAAAAATCAGCCTTTCTGGGCACACATTGTAATGGAGTGATATTAATTTATAGCAGTTCAAAACATGGCCTTAAGAACATTCATCTCCTGAATATTACAAGCCAAATATGAAGTGGAAGGAATCTTCATGTAGCACAATGTGAAAAGTTTCTCTTTTGTCATTTTTAAGAGGAACAATTTATATAACTACAACAACAATTTATTTATTTTTAATTCTGGTGATTTGCTGTTTGGTGAGAATAACAGACAGATGGAATACAGCACCCTTCCCTTCTGAATTGCTGATCAGCAGGAATCTGCATTTTCTTCTTTGTAGCGAATAATCCTAAACTACAAATTGCATCTAGAGCACCCATTTGAACATATTTCCCCAGTCACCTAGGGACACACAACAACCAATCACTTTCATACATTTGTAGCCCCTACCTGCACTGGAACATATATCAGTCACAGAAAAGTAAACACCAGTGACAGAAAAAATTTAAAGGCACAAAGAAGGAGGGGGTGTTACAGAGGTGAGGAAAAGAGGAGGACATGAAAGAAGAGAACTCTACAAACCCAACATAGGTTGTCACCAGCAACTGGGTCATGCCCTATGACCTGTGATGGGCCTTGCTAGCAACATATCCACCAGTTTTTGGCTTTGTTTTTGTTTTTTAAAGAGAAAGTGGATAAAAAGAGAGCAAGAAAAAGGTGGATGGAGAATGTGGAAGACAGAAGGCATGGAAAGTGAAGGAGAATTAACATTATTTAAGCCATGCAATAGAAGGGAGAAAGGGAATTATATTGATCAGCATATAAATACTATATATCCTCCTACTGTTCAAATTGGCAGGAACTTCTGATTAATCATCTGTTGTCCCACTTTTCTGGCTGCTTTTAAAGTGTTCCAGTTTCATAGTTTTTTGTGGGTTTTTCGGGTTGTGTGGCCATGTTCTAGAAGAATTTCTTTCTGACGTTTTGTCAGCATCTGTGGCTGGCATCTTCAGAGAATAAATGAAGATGCCAGCCACAGATGCTGGCAAAATGTCAGAAAGAAACTCTTCTAGAACCTGGCCACACAGCCCAAAAAACCCACAAAAAACTATGGATGCCAGCTATGAAAGCCTTTGATGTTCCAATTTCACTTTCCTCTTTCTATGCCCCCTTTTGTCCTCAGCTTACTTCTGTTAGTGTAGAAGTCTAAGTACAAAAGTAGTTTGTACTCCACTCAACAGCGGGGAGAGGAGTGGAGTGGGTAGAATTTTGCATTTCCCAGTAGGTTCAGGCAAAAGTAAACTGCTGCAGCTTCTCCTAGCTTGTGTCATCTTCCTCACTAATAAATTTTGGTCTCTTGGCTATACTCGGATGTTGCTTAGTCACATGTATCCCAGTTTTCATCTATGAAATGCTGGCCTCTTTGGACACTTTGCCTTGAACAACTTTCTTTAAGACCATGATAGTCACTCATGCCAGGATCCAGGGTCATTGCCCCCCTAGAAGCTACTACAAGTGCAATTAGAAGAGGCACAAGTCTCCTCCTTCATGCAGTCCCCAAGCATCCTAAAACCTTTTGAAACCTTCTACATAGGGCAAGAAAACTCTCTAAAGAAAGTTTCAATGCTGAAGAAAGCTGCCAGAGGTGGAGTGGCAGCAGAAATCCTCACACAAAAATAGCCTTACAGAATTTAATCCTCAGACGTTTGCATTTCAAAATATTTCTAGTTGTTAAGTTAGCCTCCTATATTCTAAGGTGCTTGATTTCTATTATTATCTTCTGTTTCTACTCATTGCTGAGTGGCTTTAAACATGCAGTATTAAGGCTGGAGCAATAACATGGGGCAAAAATTCAGAAAGAAAGAAAATGAATAGATTTATCAAAAGGCTTTAAAATGTATCTTTGTGTGGCTTGTGTATATGGCCAGCAGCTATAATTACTTGCCATTCATGTTTTATTCAGTCATCTTTTACCAAGAATCTAGATGACCTAATTATTTACTTATTGAAAACCCAACCATTGTTTTCTGTGTTGTTCCCCTGCCATAGCAATGATTTTTTTTTCAGTTGAAAATTCAGCTGTAGTGCTAGTCTCTAGTGTAGTGCAGTGTAGGCTGGCAAAGCCCTAGTTAACCTCTATCTTGAACTGTTGGAAGAATTATGGATTCCAGTCTCCTGTCTCTCCTTAGTTAGATAGGGAATTCTCTCTCTCTCATTCTCTCTCTCTCTCTCATTCTATCTATCATGTGAATCATGTCACTCTCTCTCTTAGAGGCAGTTTAACAGCTCTGTCTCAAGATTCTAAACTGCTGATAATTAAAGTCAGCAGTCAGTAAGCAGTAGCTTGTTGTCCCATCTTCCTGCTATCTAAAAGATGGTGAGATTTATCTCTCTTTACCCAAACCATCTCCAGTTAGATTAGGTTTTTAGTTCTTTTATGTTAATATGTATTAAAGACATCATTGTTTGCTTTTAAACCACAAACTACATGTTTGTCATTTTTTAGTTAGTCCTTATTCTTTAGGAAAGCATATTAAGAATAATTTAGTCAGGCTCACACTTCTGTTCTGCTAATGAAAGCTAGACTCTAACAAGTTTAACTGTCATACCCCCTAAGCAGACGGCTTAAAGGGCCATCTTGGGGGCAGGGAAG
>CM034706.1:123167772-123191017 GCA_020142125.1 Phrynosoma platyrhinos | reverse complement strand
TTGGAATACCTATATGTCCTTATATGTACATAATGAGATATCTTGGAGATGGGATCCAAGTCTAAACATGAAACTCATTTATGTTTCATATACACCTCATACACATAGCATGGAGATAATTTTATACAATATTTTTAATAATTTTGTGCATAAACAAAGTTTGTGCACATTGAACCACCAGGAAGCAAAGGTGTCACTATCTTGGCCACCCATGAAAAGTGTTTTGTTTATTGGAGTATTTTGTATTTCAAAGTTTTTATAGCCACAATGGTAGTGAGTATTCAGTTATTTGTAGCTAAATATGTGCATACCTTCCAACAGTTTACAGATGAAGACTGAGGCACATGGAGCGAGTGCAATCAAGATGGCAACGGGTATTAGTGAGGAAGAACAGAAAAGCTAGGAGAGGCTGAAACAGTTTGCATTTGCCTGAGCCTACTGGGAAGGGCAAGATTCTACCCTTTCATCCCCTTCCCTCTACCTCTTACTAAGGGCCTCAGCAGACAGAGGCCCTGGAGCCACCGCCAGACGGAGCGCTGCGGGGCTGCAGCCTCCGCATCCCGGCGCTCCTGCGGCGGCTCTGGAAGGAGCGCTAAATCAGCGCTCCTTCCTCAAGACAGGGAAAGTGCACCCTAAAAGCAGCGGGCGCACTTTCCCTGACTCAAACGCCACGGCGCATCCGGTCGCCGCGGCGTGAGGTCATCCCCGGAGCGCCGGCCATGCGAACAGCCGACGACTCCGAGGGCGACCTCAGGAAGAGGAAGGGGTGCCGCTCATGGGGCTGCCCCTCCTCTTCGGGGCCCGGAAGACGGCTCAATTAGCCGTCTGCCGAGGCCCTCAGTTAATTGATTGCAAACTACTTTTTCACTTTGAACTCAGTTTGCAGCAATGAAAGTAAACTGAGGTCAAAAGTGGAAAGTGGGAGGAGGAGAGACTAAGGGACTTTGCAGACTGCTGTGAAACCTTTTAAAAGCAGCTGAAAATGTGAGACAGCAGAGGATTGATCAAGACTGGCCCTGCTAAATTTGGAGGGTATGCACATGACCAAGCCTCTGCTACTATGAATGTTTGCTCTGTGATAATAGTTCATTTTGACAAACCAACACTAATCTGAGCCAAAATTTTAATTTTTATCATCTAATCACAGACACAACTTTGTATATAACATTGTTGCTGCCATGGCTCTGCAGTCTTCCAGCAATTTACAAGAATATTTCATGTGTAAAACCCTATGACATCCCATTTTACTCATTTCTCATTCTTGCCTGTTAATGGGCAAACAATATTTATATAATAGCCAGTGACAGGAAGACAACATATATGAGCTGGATCCAAGTTGTTTGAGGAACAAATTGGATCTTTTTTGTTCCAGGGAGCTGCATCTATTATGGTGTTTTGCTTCTGCTTGATCCAATCCTATGTCAGTTGTCTAACAGGTCCATCTGTATTTGGCTTCTGCTTTTTGCATTTTGAAAAGAATACACTAAACTGAGTAGTAAAACCATAGATACATTAAAGTGAAAAGAAACACCCATGCACACACAAAACAAAAATAAGAAACAAGGGAAAAAAGCAATGGAAAAGTTTCATGTCAGTGAAGAATAATTTTACATATGTTTTACTGTTCTGACCTGTTTGACAACACAATTTATCTCTGAAGGGCTTTGTACTGTTGACATGACAACTGTTGAATATGTCATAAATATCCTTGCTTCGGACATCAATAGTATGTTTGCATTGCCAGTCTTGCATTATGTGACATACAGGCATGCTGTGTTTCTTCTGGCAGAGTGCTTGGTCAGATTCCCCCCCCCCCCCAAGTCCTTCCTTTGAATTGAAAGTATCTGAGTAGTCAGCATCACTACTTTAGTTACAGAACTAGAAAACTTTACTTTTTGAGACAGCAATGTCCAGAATCTCCTAGAGGAATTGTAGGCCAATAAAGAAATTTTTTAAAGTTCACCTTATCTGTAACTAGAAGTGGATCAGAACCAAGATGTATCTCATATTTACATATACCTCTGTTATTAAAGAAGGTATTGTCTAATAAACAGGCATTAAAATCCAACAAAATTAATCACACAATTCTCTTGTTGGAAGAAGAAGGAGGATGAAGCAATATTCTATGGCTTTCACACCTTATTTTTCACATTGTGGGTTGTTGTTTTTTGAATAAAGAATGTTATGTGTACATTGTGGCTAACAATTCCTCCCACTTTCAAGTGAAGTTATGTTGTTGGGGAGGGCCTGGCTTGGTTTATTTTGTTGATTTTCTTTTGCTTGTATGGATTCACCAAGTGTATGTAGAATCTGACAGTTGGTTGTAAGGTTTTAACTTTCAAAAGTAGATTAATGGAAAAAAACTCCTGAGAAATTTCACTTAATTTGCCAAAACAACCACAACCACAAAACAGTTCTCTAAACCAACTCAGGTATTACACCTGTAAAATAGCTTCCAAATTCACTGTAAATTTTGCTTTAGTTGAAATACATTAACTGCTAGAGATTGTAAGAAGCCCTTTTCCCACTAGTCATTTTGCTTATCTTGTTGAAAAAAATTTTTTTTGCTACCTTCATATTTTCTTGCTTTTCTTTGCAAATACACTCTCTAATCTACTTTATTTTTAATTCTATTTATTTAAGTATTTGTTTGCAGGGTCTTAGTCCAGTGAGGCTCACAAAGCTATAGATAACAAATAACAACAAATAGAACAAGCAAAAACACTTATTAAAAACAGAGCAAAACAATAATTCACCAAAACAGTGATACCTTTATTGGCCAACCAAAATACACAATATAGTTGTTGCAAGCTTTCAAAGCTCCACTGGCTTCTGTTTAAAAAACGCACATGGTTAAAACAACCAGAAAAACCACCCTGGTTCCAAGGACTAAAAGCTGTATGAAAATAGCTTCATTTTGGCTGCATGCTGGAAACTCAACAGCAAGGATGGGCATCTGCTGGGGGTTACAGGACAGGGGATGTTGGAAGGCTGCCACACACATTGTAAAAAAAAAGTTTCAGAGGGCATGGAGGAACAATCTTCCCATCTTTTAAGCCCTCTCTGGGCTGTTTCGGAGGTGTAAAAATTCCACTATTTTGTCCTTGCAATTGTGGATTCAGAATTTCACAGGTTTTTATCTCCTTTGTGGAGAAAATAAATATTTCTGCATAGTTCTTTCCCACTGTTTTAGTGCAAGATGTCTGTTTTGTGTGCCTATCTAGAAATGGGGGGGGGGGCATTTGCAGAGATTCTCACAATAATTATACAAAAATCCACATGTATTCATGTGCAATATTTGTTTCATGAAAATGGTGCAAAACCCAGGCAAAGATTGTTCAACATTCTAAACAGTGTATTATATTTTCCAACCAGCTTTCTTTGCCAGGAAACAAACAAACAAACAAACAAACAAAGAATATTCCTAATATCTTTATTTTAGGCTAAAGTGAGACCTTTTTTAAATAGAACTGTCCTTAAGCCTTTAGTAGACCTAGAACAGCCTGAGGGTGCACAATATTTGGTACAATGGACACACGTGCTAGCCTTATGTGGGCATAAGCCCCCCCAAATCAAAATAAATTAAAATAAAATTTCAGGAGGTGTTGTTGTTGTTGTTGTTGTTGTTGTTGTTGTTGTTGTTGTTAGCTGCTCTCGAGTCAGCCCTGACTCATGGTAAAACTGTGAATGAGACATCTCCAATCCCCCCTCCCAATCTTCCACTGCTCTATTTAAGTCTTGTAGATTCATGCCCATGACTTTCCTAATTTAATCCAGCCATCTGGTATGTGGTGTTCCCCTTTTTCTAGTTCTCTCTACCTTTTCAAGCATTAGTGTATTTTCAAATGAGTTGTGCCTTCTCATTATGTAGCCAAAGTACATCAGCCTCAGTTTTGTCCTCTTGGCTTCCAGGGAAAGTTTGATCATTCAAGGCCCCATTTGTTTGTCATTTTGGCAGTCCACAGTATCTTCAACACTCTTCTCCAGCACCACATCTCAAATGAGTTAATTTTTTTCCTGTTTTATTTACTGTACAGCTCTCACAACAATATATGGTAGTGGGAAATAGTACTATTGCCTGGACGATTTTGACTTTGGTGCTCAGTTGTATGTATTTAAGATCTTATCTAGTTCTTTCATAGCTGCCCTTCCCATCATTAGTTATCTTCTTATTTCTTGGCTGCAATCTCCATTCTGATCAATGTTTGATCCTAGGTACGGGAACTCTAACTATTTCAATTTTTTCCTTGTCTATGGGGGGAAGCAGACGGGTGGCCGTGGGCCACCCCTGGAAGCTGCGCCGTGGGGCCGAGGTATCCCTACACCTCAGCCCCACAGCGCACCTTCGCCGCCCCTGGAAAGGAGCATTAAATTGGTGCTACTTTCACAAGTTGCTGAAGGTGCACTGCAAAAGCTTGCAGCGCACCTTTGGCGACTCTTCCGCTGCAGCGTGTGTGGACGCTGCAGCGGAAGGTCCTCCTCGGAGCGCTGGCCGTGCGGAGGGCCGGCTGCTCTGAGGATGACCTGGGGAAGGGGTTGGGGTACTGATTGTGCGGCTGCCCCTCCCCTTCCCTGCCTCCAAAACGGCCCAATTAGCCATCTGCTTAGCCCCTATGTTGAATTTATGTATTATTTCCAGGAGGCATAGGAAGCTCAAAAACAGCCCTGGAGAGCTCCATGTGGGAGCTACTGGCAATAGTTCCCCACTTCACCCTGCTCAAGAGGAATGGAACCAGGTTGCTCTGCCTTGGGAGGGAATTTCACCATCTAATTGTTGTAACATAGAAAGCACTATCTCATGTACTCACCATCTTTGCTTATTATGAAGCCCTGTTTAGGTGTTCTAAAAGCAGATGAGAGGAGACACATTAGCCCCATATTCTCTTTTATAACTTCTGAAAAGTTATTTCTGAAAAGGAAAGGCTCCTGTATGTATGGAGGCTATACAGTCTGATCCTGATTTTCCAGAGATTCTGAGGTTCTCCTGTTTAGATATTCATCCTCCATGTGAGAACAGCAACAAAGAGAATACAACTAGCCTGATCCTCTCTTCATGTGTTTACCTTATTTACTTTTAGAAGACCTGAATAAAACTTTGGTCTGAAGCAAAGCTTAGTGGCAACCTAGGAATGCAAGCCATGATTCCAGGTAGTTTGGCCTAGTGGCTGACAATTTTAAAAGGTCAAAAACATCAGAATGTCATTTAGTCAGTTAAGGGAATTCACAGCTAGACAGGTTTCATAGCATGTATGAATGGGAAGGTTAACCAAGTTGCCCAAATGTAATTCTGATGCTTTTGACCCTGAATTAATGGCAGTCATCAGAGTAGAAGAGGAGGATGAAGAATGGATTTTCCTGAGTAACAACATATTGGCTAGCATCTTGTTCAGTTATTATGGTGTCATAAGTCTGCCTTACATCGTCACAATTCAGTTTTATGCTCGTTGCACACACAGAGACCAAAAGTCCCTGCAAAACTTTATAGAAGCACAATCTGCCTACCCCACAGACATCTCATGTTGCCTAAGAACAGGAGGATGAGAACAGATGTGAAAGGAATTAGTTAAGGAAAGTGTTATAAGAAGGTACAAGGAAGTGAAGGAAGGTATGAGTAGGTAGGGAATGGAATTAAGTGAAGGAGGTATTCAAAGATGAAGACAAGGAAAGAAAGAGTAGTTGAAAGATAGATAGGAAGGTAAAGGGAAGAATAGTAGAGATGGCTAGAGGGTTAACATGGTAGAACAAAGGAAAAGGAAAGGGTAAAAGTATAATAAAAGGAAGAAAAGAGGGGAGATAAGTCAGGAATGTATAGTAGAGATGTAGAAGTAAAAGAGGTGTGATTGTTATAGTTTTACATCTGTAATAGTTTTAGAAATGTGTGTTTAGATAGTGTTTCTTTATTTTGTGTTAATAGTTTATTTAGTTCTGTAAGATATTTGATTTGTGTATGTGTTGTGGAATTTTATTTTTGATTTTTGTTTTTGATGTATGTTTAAAAGAAGCAACAATAAAGGAATATATAAAAAAAGAGCAGATGTGTGCATCTTCCTGTAATTATCTCACTGTGACAGAATCTCATCTCCATACACTCCAACAACATGGGGAGGGGGAGAAGCTGTGCTGCTGAAAAAAGTAGGTTTGGGGTAGCACTGGGGTATGTAGCCACAGAGATGTAACTATGGGGGGTTGCAGACTGCCAGAAATAGTGCAAATTGAGTCCACTTTTAGGGTTAGGGTTACAGTTAGGGAATCATGGGAACTGTATTTTATTGTGGCACCAGAGCTCTCTGACAGAGAAGGCTCAATATCTAAGAAAATAAACAATTCCCATGATTCCCTAGCACTAACCCTAACCCTAAAAGTGGACTCAATTTGCACTATTTCTAGCAGTCTGCAACCGCCCTATATCTCCACAACTGTGTTTCCTGATATAGATCTTGGCTCTTGTTCTGAACTTTCCCAGTTACCATGAAGAAATGTTAGGGGTGGATTGATCCTGAACTAAAATTAAAACCCATTGGCTTTGCAAAAACCATGCTCCTTGTAGAGATGAAAACCACTATAATTGGTTTGTTCTTTTAATACCACTGATCACAGTATCCTACTGGGTTAGCACTATGAAATGAGCATAGGAGGCTTCACTGTGTCACCTACAGGGCTATGGAGAATAGCATTGGGAAATGTCTGCTCATTCCCTGATTATTCACTTGTGGGATGCTGAAAGTTTACATCTTACTCCCCATACAGTTTAATATTATATGAAGCAGCTGGGGTCATTAGGGGTGTGGGAGTTGGGTGATATCAGGATCCTGATGACACTCAGCTAATTTTTTCCTTGTCATGGAGGCCATTTGAGCTTGTGTACGTGCTGGACCAGTTTTTTTAATTCTATAATGGGCTGGATGAGTGTTAATAAATATAAGCTGAATCCCAGTAAGATGGAGATACTGTAGATTGGTAGTTCCCACCTCTTGGAACATGATAAGTGACCTGCTCTGGGTGGACTTGCATCTCCTCAGGGAAACAATTAGAAGCTTGGGAATATGTCTAGACCCATCTGTGTCACTGGAGTGAAATGGCTTGGAGTGCTTGGGTCCAGTGTTGACTGACCCATCAGTTGTGTCCTTTCCTGGACAGAAATAACCTAGCCAAAATAGTCCTTACACTGGTAACTTCCTGATTAGAATACTGCAGTGCACTTTACATGGGGTTGCTGTAGCCAAAAGTCTAGGGGAATTTTATTTAACTCAAACTGAGAGGGGGTCAGCTACAAAGACCCTACGAGACGTCTCCCACTTGTATACCAAGAGGCTAGTGGATCTAAGAATTGATGCAGAGACAAAATTCTCCAAATAAAGTATTATTTTATTAAAGGGACAATTACACAGTAATTCACACTCATTCATTCAAGGCTCAGGAAATCAGGGGTTAGCTTAGGAAAGATCATGAGGCAAAACTACAGGTGATAATTACTACAGATAAGGCTTTCTCTGGGATCCAATTGGGTGAATCTGTTGGTCTTCCAAGTGATCTTTATATTACCTGCCTGTTATTGCCCAGGTGGCACTTGGGGTCAACTGCAGGGTACATCTGGGGTCATGTGGAATGCCACACACATACTCAACAAAATTCAGAAAAATGTACTTTGGCTAACAGTTCCCCCCTCCCATCGAAAATTGTTCAGATCCATACCTGTGTGGGGATGAATACTTTTCAAATTAACTTTTGCCATGGAAGAATTTTGGGGTGTGAATAGGGGAGAAAGCCAGTCTATAGGAAGCATTGCAGTTAGTAATGCCCCTGGTGGGAATGAGTGATCATTAATCCGGAGCCCATTCATACATCTTTTAATAACACACATTGAATAAAGCAACCAGTAAAGTGATTGGAGCAATCAATAATCAGAAGCAGTAGCAATAATCAATTACAGTAAAGCAATTAGCAAGGGTCCAAAGTATTCAATATGCAGGATGATAATGGAAAATGGCAAAATCAAGTCCTCCTCCCCAAAATTCTTCTGTGACAAAGGTTAATTTGAAAAATATTCATCCCCACACAGGTATGGGTCTGAACAATTTTGAAAGTCCTCTAAAGTCCATAAAGTGTGGTTCTGGTTGGCTACATTAGCCAAAGTAAGCAATGTCCAAGTTTAAACTAGTGTCAGCAAACAGTTGGTGTGTTTTGGTGAGCAAAAAGTCCATAGCAGCCCATGAAGCAATTTTGGGCAGGTTTGCAGAATACTTGGAAGTTCGGACCACTATCCAGAGCGGATGTCGGGGTTGATGTCTTAGTATGCTAACAGCAGGATGGAGTGTTTATGCAGTCTGGGATGCATAAACAAAGTCCATATGGCAGCAGAAGTGTGCATGGTGTCATCTGGGGTAGATGGAGGAAAACCTGGAAGACTTCAGATCTGGACACGCAGCAGCAGGAACAGCAATTCATGACATCTGTGGGTCTGAGGCCGGTCCAGGAACAGAAGATCTGGGGCTTATCTCCCCATGAGATTGCAGAGAAAACATTAAAGGATAGAGCTTTAACTATTTACATGCTCTGCAGGACAAAAAAGGACAGTCTCTTCCCCCCGCCCCCTGTTTCCAATGGGGCTAGGCTGATGTGGAAACAAGGATAGAACCTCTAGCTACATTTACAGACTGTGGGGACCTTTACAAAGAAAAAGGAAAAGGATTTGGTCCCCTGACTTCCCACGGAGTCAAACCAGCATTTAGACATGGGAGAGGTTTCTTTGTCAAAGAAAATCATTGGACTAGCCGTCCAGCATTTTGAAAACTCCTGGGTTTATCATAGAAAGGCCAGGGATAGGGTCTGGCTTGGTCATGGAAGTGGCAAGGTGAAAGGTCTGATTGACTAAAATGAACTGAGGGTGCCTGGCCTTTAAGAGGCAGTGGCGTCTTTTTTGGTAGTGGTCAGTTCCTGAATCGGGGTTGAGGATGATGGGGAAAATATGCAAATTAGCCCAGATTTTGGCAAAAACCACCCCCAAACAACCTAATTACTGACTTTGGAGCCCCAGGCCTTATATATTTATAAACAGTGCAGATTGGTGAGTCCAGCCATTCATTTGTTTTTAAAGGTAAAATCTCACTGTAGCTTACTATTGCTCACTATTGCTATAGCTCACTATTGCTATAGGTGGGAAGGGCCAAAAAAATCAGGAAAAGTTGCCCTGCAGAGCTCTACTGCATTACTGGCTGGAAATGGTCATCCTCGGAGCCATTGTGATGGGCAAACCCCCAGTTATCTGAAGGTCCCTGTAAGCTCACAAGACATCCTGGCAGCATGATGAACACTCTCATGAGAGGATCTATCATGCTAGGGCTATCTGCAAGCTCTAAAAAGGCACTAAACAGGCTGAGCCAACTACTCACCCTGTTTTCATACTGCCCAGCAGAGTAGCTCTGAGGATGGCCCTTTCACCTCCAGTAAGAAAAATAGGGTGGGGGACAAAGTTCCTCCACCTTTCTCTTTTAGTTCAAAAATAGAAAAGAGACTTCTTCTTTAGAATTTTGGTCATGGCTATGGATGGATGGTAAGTAGGATGCCTTTCAGTGGGGGAGATCTAACTCACATTGAAGGGCATGGAACCCTGCCAGTTGTCTCTTAACCCTTAAATTAAGCTAGCAGAGCCCACCACCATCAAAATTTGGATGCCTATAATGATCACTATGGTGTTTGTGAACAGGCATAGGATGGCCTGTCTGGTAGAAGACCAATCCCACAACCCCCACCATGAGTTCTCATGGATTTTAATGCCTGTATGCTTGATTTCTTGGGTAACCTTAATTATCTGTTTGGCCTTGAGGTCTACTGTTAGTTTAATCTGTAACTCAGTCTGATCAATTTCTTTGGTGACTTCACTCAAATTACTTAAAAGACATAGCCACCATCAAATCGGAAGTTCATCCTCCAGATGAAACCCCTGGATGAGTTTATTGTCTATTTGATACAATTTGCCACTTATGTAATCTTTTACCATTTCGTGTAAATAAATTTCCTTCCCATAACAATCAATCAAATGAATTCTACAAAAACACAGGTTCCCTCTAGATCTGTCTATGGTTAATCTGTATTCTAAAGGCATTATTGTGATGTGGTCACAGGGGGTCTTAGACAAAAACAATTGTGTGTTAATTGCACCAAAATGGTCTCTTCATCCAGGGATTATTATGTGCTCTTGTATGCTCTGTGTGGGGGTTCCTTCTAAATCACCATAACAGTGCATCCATTGGTTCATTTTGACATACCCAGCCAAATAAAAAAAAAGTGTAGTATTGGACCAATGCAAGTTTTTCTGGGATCACGGTAGTGTTACTCTCAGCAATGGGGAGCCCAAAGTGAAATGTGGGATGTATGATTTGAGGGTCCCAAATTTTCTCATAGTATATTCCTATTTTCAGAATCATGTTGGCCCATTGGGCTTCAGTCACCTTCATTAAATCTGCCACATACTGGAAGGATCCCAACCTTGCACTCAGATTTACATCTTTCCGCTTTTACCTACCTTGCTTGTCCAAGGTTGTATATGGGTTATGGACCTGGTTTTATGGTTTCAATTGGAAGGAACCTGCCTCTGTCTCCCAACCTATGATACAGAAAATAAAAACAGAGTGTCAGGATTTGCTCTGACAACACACCCAAGGGTGATTGAATGTTCATCACTAGGTTGCTCACACCAAGCCAGCTGACAAGCCATCCAACCAAAGAGTGAAATGGGATCAGCCAACCCAAGATAGCTCTTTCCCCTTATGGCCAATAACACAAAAACTTCAATCACACACTTTCCTATTTATCACTGCATCTGCAACAATTTCTCTTGATCCCCATACTCTCTGTGTCCAGGTACTGAACACTTCATTTGCATTATTGGAGTGCACAGACCTTGGGGGAGATTACTTTCACTTAATTTGTATTTTTGGGGGGAAACTAATTAAATGCCTCCACTTTCTCCACCAAATTGTAGCAAAAAGTCTAGTGTGGGAATTTTATTTAGCTCAAACTGAGAGAGAGTCGGCTACAAAGATCCTGCAAGATCATCTCCCACTTGTATATCAAGAGGCCGGTGGATCTAAGAATTGAGGCAGAGACAGAATTCTCCAACTAAAGTATTATGTTATTAAAGGGACAATCACATAGTAATTCACATTCATACACTCATTTGTTCAAGGCCCAAAAAAATCAGGGGTTAGCTTGGAAAAGTTCTTGAGGCAAAACTATGGGTGATACTACAGATCAGGCTTTCTCCAAGATCTAATTGGGTGAACTGGCATGGGACACAGCCATTCTGAGAGTGTTGGTTTGAATAGAAGTGCCAGTAACTAGACTAGAGTCCACAGTGACGTAGTGTCCCCATGAACTCCAAACTAGCACACTGAGGGGGTTTTTTTAGGGCTAAAACTAGCTGCAGGGCAAAGTTATGAGATTGTATTGATGAGGTAATCATCAATATTCAAGGTGAATGGGAAAAGAATTAAATCATTAGCTGGCCCATCAGGTGAAACATCTAGGCAATTATCACCCATTCTTTCCAATTGTGGAGGTGCTGATGGTCTATTTGCAACTCCCACACTATGTGCCTGTCCTTGAGATGGTATCTGTCAGTCTTCCAAGTGACCTTGGTATGATCTGCTTGTCATCGCCCAGGTGGCTCTTGGGGTCAACTTCAGGGTACATCTGGGCTCATGTGGAATGCCATACACATACACCAAAATTCAGAAAAATGCACTTTGGATAACACTGCACTTGAAAACTACTCAGAAGCAACAGGTAGCTACTGACTGGAGCATATTTGTTATTTATTGGTATGTGCCTTCAAGTCACTTCTGACTTATGGCAATTCTAAAGTGAAGATATCACAGGGTTTTCTTGGCAGAATTTATTTAGAGGGGGATGCCTTTACCTTCCTCTGAGACTGAGAGAGAGTGACTTGCCCAAGGTCACCCAGTAATTTTCATGGCTTATCAGAGATTTTAACTCTGGTGTCCAGAATCATAATCTGTGGAGTAATTTAAGTTTCCTAAGGCTTCAGTCTTTGCTAAGGAAACAAAAACATTTTATATCAAAAGTGTCAAAGCCAAGCTTGTTAGAATTTGGCTTTAAATAAGAAGAGTAACAGAAATGTCCTCTTGTCTAACTATGCTTCCCTAAGAACTGAGACTGACTCCAAGAACTTCCCTAAGAACTGAACTAACCTGCAGTTCAAAACACAAAAGTTTTCTAATGGTTTTAATCTGTATTTACATAGAAGCTGTATCCTAATTTAGCTAGTGAACAGTTTAAGTTGAGAAAAAATATTTATTTCATAATAATAATAATAATAATAATAAATTTCATTTTTATCCTGCCCCTCTGATATCAATCGGGGCAGCTAACAAATATTAAAATTAGAATACATCAAACTCCATCCCCTCCATCCCTTAAAAAAGTATTAAACCAGATACAGATTAAAACCAACCGATAAAACAACAATTACAAACCACAATTAATAACAGTGATGATAAAACTGGAGCAGCTTTGTTTTAATTCTAAGGGAAGGACTATTGGGGACCATCCTAACAAGGGTTCGTGAGGCCGGGATTATCTATCCTGGAAAGGCCTGCTGGAAGAGATCCGTCTTGACAGCCTTTTCAAAGCTGTCTAAAGATGTCAGTTGACAGATCTCATCCGGCAGGCATTTCCATAATCTGGGGGCGACAACATAAATCTTTCCAAAGATTTCATCTTTTCAAAGAAAGTTGAGAGAGCAGGAAGATGGGAACAACTCAACTGAAAATCTTTAAGAGAATGTCTGTTAGTCCCAAAGAGGGAGTGACCTAAGTCACATGGTTAGTTTGAATGAGAGAGAGAGGAGAGTTTGCATTCAGGAATTCCCTATCTATCTAATGAGGGGGAAAGATAATGCAAAGATTTTCCAACATAATCCAACACTCAGTCCACTACACCTTGTTGACTCTCCATGGAGCAGCTTGTGGAAACCATAATATTCCAGTTTAATGTTCAAAGTGCTAGTAATGATGTTAAAACCCTAAATAGCTTGGGACCTCAGTATTTTAGAATTCCCACCTCTCTCTATGCCAATTGGTTGACAGAGGGGCGGGGTATGAAATAATAATAAAATTATTATTATTATTATTATTATTATTATTATTATTATTATTATTATTATTATTATTATTATTATTGGAGGATTCAGATTTCCTGGTCAGCCCCTCCTCTGCATCCCACCAGTAAGAGCAATACACTACATGAAGATGTGGGAGATGCTTTTTCCTACTGTAGCATCCCAGTTGGGGAATGTCCTCCTTCCTTTTAAGGAGGTGCCAACATTGATTTCATTGCAGTGGCAAGTTAAAACAAAGTTTTTCATTACAGCCCTTGAGCCTAATTTATCATCCAAATTAGTATACATACATGGTTTTAGACAACTTTAACATTTACATTATTCTGTAGTTAAATATGTTATTGGACTGTTTGCATTATTTTTCTTGTTTTGAATTTTAAATTGTTTAAAGTTGATTTTATTGATTTTATTGTCAGTTGTCCAGAGATCTTATCATGTACGGTGGGATATTAAGATGCTGCTGCTGCTGCTGCTGCTGCTACTGATGATGATGATGATGATGATGATGATGATGATGATGATGATGACAATAATGTGATAGCACACCATGCCTTTCCCAATGCCTTTCCTATTATCTATCCCAATGTGAATTGGGCACTTGCATCAGGTTGGAATGAGAATTTAAAATATCAGAAAGTTGGGTACACACAGAGAGATTCTGAGAAGGATCTTTGTAAAGCAGCAACAAATGGAGGAAGGACCTGTTAAGATTTTTCAAAGCCTTGAACAAATAGATGGGCCCATGGTAACTCCATTATCAGTGCCATGCCAGACTCACACGATGCTGTTCCCTCATGTTCCTGAACATAATATTCATCCAGTACTGAAGCCCTATAGGGATGCAGTGGCTCAGTGGTTAAGACCCTGACTCTAACTATTGCAAATTTTATAAGAAAAATTTACACAACATCTCTTTTTTCAAGATCTGAGAGAAAACAAAAAAGAAATGAACATAACAAATTTTAGAGAAAAAAGGAGGCCAAGTACATACAATTGACAACCCAGTGAAGGTAGAAGGTGAGGAAGTAACATCGTAGAGTTGGGAGTAAGATGGAGGAATGTATGGAATAGAATATTGGAATGGAATAAGAGGGAAAATTGAAAGTGTTTGAGGGTAAGAGCAAGTGGATCAGGAAGGATGAAGGTAGAGTATTAGAGAGTATTAGAGAGGAATGAAAGGGAAGTAAGTGTTGAAACAGAATCATCTTTGACAATGCTGGCTCTTCGGCTTAGTAAGGGAAATTAGCACTGTCCTCTATAGTCAGACATGACTTGACAACCTTGTCAAAGGGGAAAACTTTACCTTTATTTTACTGAAGCTCTGCTGTGGAGGAATAGGGATGAGAGGAAGGTGAGCATCATTCCTGCCAAAATGTTCCTTCAATGGCCCTCCAGTTCAGTCCACCAGTTCTCATACACAACTGTGGGAAGTGTACAGGAATATGATAGATTCTCTTAATGCTTACCTAACCAATGGAGGGTAATGCCTTGCTGAGAGAATCAGCAGAAGGTCAAGCAAGTCAGGGGGAGAGTTGATTTCAAATGTTTGGAAAAGCAAGGGGAGGTCTAGCATTCCTCCTAGCCCAGTACAATTTAAAGCCATTTTTTTTTCAGCATACAATTTAACATGGCTGAGGATCTGTCAGTGGACATAGATTCTGATCATCTTTACCACAGACTAGTGCTTTGGATTTGTGTTTCTCAGGCAGAAAAGAGTCACACTGTTTTATTTAATCTGTTGTGACTTTAAGATTATCCACACTGCAAATGCTAGAGGTGAACTGACTGGAGGCAGCTCTTCTTGGGCTTGGATATAAATCAACCAAAAAGAAACAAGAAGTTTAAACTATGAAAACACTTAGAAATCAGATCAGAAAATGTTCTACCCCAGCAGAGCTCCCCAGCAGTTTCCTTTTTGTCCTGTCTAGGGACACAGAGAAGATCACAGACCCCATCACACTCTTGTTGACTTAGGGAACGATCAGTAATGTATGAATAATAATGGCACCTTCTGACCATGACTAATTGAATCACAGCATGCTGGGGAGGAGATGAGAAGGCTTTGCCTGCTACTAGTCTATCAGTGTTGTTTTTCAGACATTAACAGACAATGACTGATGGATGTTTCTGGATTTTCAAGCAAATGGTTCTAAATATTGCAGCATTGGCTTCTTGAAGCCTGCAGGGTTTGTTTGTTTTTTTCAAAAAATAATCAAATAATTGCCTAAATGAAATCTTTAAAAAGAAGCAAACAGTGGGAGTGGAAAAAAATGTTCACATTGATATTCAGGGCTGGTTTCAGCATCCTGGCAGTGCTCACCATTGGGCTTTCCTTAATTTCTTTTGTTGCTCTGGCATTTAAGCAGAGCATTCATTTCCCACAATGCCCCTGACTTAAGGCCTAAGCAGACTGCCAGAAATAGTGCACATTAAATTGAGGCACTGCCCTGGCTCAGTGCTAGGGAGTCATGGGAATTGTATTTTTTTCTGGGACATTGAGCCTTCTCTGTCAGAGAGCTCTGGTGCCACAATAAAGTACAGTTCCCATGATTCCCTAGCACTGAGCCAGGGCAGTGCCTCAATTTAATGTGCACTATTTCTGGCAGTCTGCTTAGGCCCTTAGTATCACTCTGCAGCACTGCTAGAAATTTAAAAGCTTTGATTCAGCAGTCGCATGTTTCCCAGGGCACTGACATTCCAGCCAGGTAAATCCTCCAGATTCCAGTGGGAGACAAGAGAAACAACCAGAGGACAATTTGCCCTGAACCTCCAGGAAATCTGGAGTTAACTTTTTACATGTGTAGAAGGCTCCAGTCCCCACAACAGATAGTTCAGAGGACCAACAGTTACACTGTGAATTTTTTTGTGGGGAAGGAATAGTGGAGACTTCTGGAGTTCTCTGCTGATCTAGCAACACATGTGTGGAAAAGAGGAAAGCAAGTCACAAGACATGGTCTGAAGACACTTGATAAAGCTGAAGCTAAGCAGTGCCAGGATAGGGGAATGGAGCTTATCGCATTACCTTTTAACTCAAACTCAGCCTTCAGGGATGCAGCTGGCATGTGGCATGGAAGTGGGAATTATTGCATTGTAATTTACCACCAAATCACTGGGCATCTGCAGCCCAGGTCCCAGCCACACTCAGCCGGCCCTTTTTCAAAAATGAAAAGCTTGTGAGGTTTATTGGTGGCCAGCTGAGCATGGCTGGGACCTGGGCTGCAGTCGCCCAGCAATTCAGCGGCACATTACAATGTGATAATTCCTGCTTCCATGCTGCATCCTGGCTGCATCCTGGAAGGCTCATTTCGAGTTAAAAAAGCAATGCGATAAGCTCCAATGACTGTAAACCCTTCATGTACACTGCCTGACATTCTGGGATAGAAGAATGGTGCTATATAGAGTTGTCAGGCTAAGACTATACTAGGCTCTGGGAGTTTAGAACCCAGGCCTGAGACCTAGGGATGGCCCTTTGTGATGTTCAATGGGGGTGGGTGCTAGTGTTGCTGTTAAGAGTACCTTAAGCATCATCTCCAGTTGCATACAGTACAGCATTTAGATTTTAAAAAAACAAAGCAAAATACCATGGCCAGCAAATAAGGAAAAATAAATATATACTCACATTTTTCAAGGAAGTGCTTTCATCCTAAGATTTATTTGCCTGCATTGTGGGCAGGAAAGAGTGTTAAAATTATGGTTTTGGATATTTGTGGTTAAATCAGTTTAGCAGAAGCAGCAACACAGCAAGGGTGTACTCCACAGGTATTTGGTAAAAACAATTAGATCTGAGCTTCTGGTAAATGAATAGGATACATTGGTAGGTAAAAGAAACTTATTTTATTGTTACATCTAGGTTCTACAAAAATAACTAATCAGTAGAGAAAACTATACTTTGGTAAAGAGGTCCTTAGATAGCTGACCTCTGCTATGATGGCTGGTTTGATATAAAGACCCTCTTGGGGTCCCTGCCATGGCCCTGGACTGGGAGAAGCCCTGATTGCCATAGACTCAAGACGAGCACATCCCGTGGGAACCTGAAAGGTCACATCTGCACTTACAATTTTTAGATCAAAAGGGCCAAGCCTAGGAGCTGCAATGAAGGATATTCACACCTCGAAGATTTATGAGTACCAGCCAGGATGTGTCTGGCTGAAGATGAGATAACATTAACATCCCATCTCCTTTCCTTGGAAATTGTTTACTTCAAAGAGTAGTAATCAGAATCCTTTGATATACAATAGTAACTCTTTGCCTCAGGCTAGGTTTAAGAGCATAAATGATCCCCCAAATCTTAGGCACATTGGGTCTGGTTAGATTTCATGGTGACACCGTGCCACTCTGATCTCTGACTTGGGTCCCAGCTCTTTTCGTTGTCCTTTCCCTTTTCATAATGGTTGAGTCTATCTATCCATCTTCATTAATCACTGAAGCAATCTCTTTCAACTAAGTATCACCATTAGAAACCGTTGAGTTTTGTCTCCAAGCTAACTACTTTATTCCTGAGTTCTTATGTGTATGAGTGTATGATGGGGTGTCTATGTTTGAATCCCCAAATAAATTACAGTTCATTGGAAAACTTTGTCTCTATCAGTCTATTCCCTAGCCACCTCCATAAACATAGGATAAAAGATCCCATAGAAGACAACTTCCCCAAGTTCAAGTCCTTCTTTACACCTCCATGTGTGCAAGTAAGAAGAAAAACATCTTTAGTAAAAAAGCCTGGTTTCTGCATCCATACTTGGTAAGAGCAGAGAGGAAAGTGTGCTACCAAATAATGAATCATAAAACTTTATAACCCCAGGAAGAAATCCCCAGAAAGAGGAGGGGTATGGGAAGTGACCTCTTTACAGAGAACACTGATCAAATGACCATAGAGATAAATCAGTGTTCCTGTGTAGAAGACACTGCCCTTTCTCAAAGGAAAACAAAGCTGGGGGGGGGGAAGCCAGTCAAATGGCTGGATAGGACTGTTCTGAATCACTGGGTGCTTGGAAATGAAGAATTGTAGTAAAAACGGACACCCAAAAGAGGAATTTTACTTCTCCAGAGGTGGATCCATGAAAGTAAAGATATAAGGAATGTGTTAAGGTAAAAAAGACTTTATCTTTTGAAGAGATAAGCTCAAAAATCCTTGTTTCCAATCTAGGTGTGAAAATTGGAGCAAAGCTGGCAGCCATTACAGATGTTTGAGGTATCCAAAAGGCTTTACCATCAGAGAGAAATAAATTAATGAATTAAGATAAAGAATGTTTTTCCCCCCCTCAAGCCTGGGAGTAACTAAGGGCCTTTGCAGACTGCTAGAAACAGTGTAAATTGAGTCCACTTTAAGGGTTAGGGTTAGGGTTAGGGAATCATGGGAACTGTATTTTATTGTGGCACCAGAGCTCTCTGACAGAGAAGGCTCAATGTCTCAGGAAAAAAAACCCCACAATTCCCATGATTCCCTAGCACTAACCCTAACCCTAAAAGTGGACTCAGCTTGCACTATTTCTGGTAGTCTGCAAAGGCCTTAAGTCACTAATTGTAGAAGGATTTTATCTTTAAAAATGTGTTAATGAGGAGTTAAAAGAAGCTGTGTATTGAAATAAATGGAGGAAAATCAGAGGGAGGAGCAAAAAGGAGAGAGTAAATGCAGAAAGAAAAAAACAGAAGGAGAGAAATTATGGCAAAGATAAAATAAAGACAAATCTACACCATCAGATAAAAGTTTTGGAAGATTAACACGATTAGACGAAAAGACACACTCCTTACATGAATCCAAAATGATGAGAAGCCCCCAAAAAGCAGCCCCCCTTCCACAAATTCCACAACCTCCACAAGTCCTACAGAATTCAAAACCTCCCACAGCCATTTCAAGCTCCGATGGGGCAGGAAGGGAAAGAAGAGGAACAGAAACCAAGGGGGAAGAAATGGATTGTGAGGAAATTATGAAAAGATTCATGGACGTTATAAAGGAGGAAAATGATTTAAAACATTCTTAGAAATTAAATCATATGTTGGAGAGAGAGGGGGGGAATATGAAAAAGGAGAGGGAGGAAGAGAAGGAAGATCTGATAAAGGCAATAGAGAAAGAAAGAAAACATGACAAACAAATTTCAACAACAAATGGAACTTGAAAGAAGAGATTCAGATGAAAAATACATGTGTATGCAAAAAAAAAAATTCAAAAAATTCAAGAAGATGTTCAAATACTAAAATTGGACAACCAGTCACATAAAGCTAGACATGAAACAGATCGGAAAGAAATTCAGGGAAATAAAAATAAGCTTACTGAGATAGAGAGGAGACATATATATTTGCAGGATTATCAGAAAAATCAAATTTGGTTGTCAAAAATATACCAGAAGCTGGGAAGGGAGATGGAAGAATTGATTTGAAAATGGGGATATTAAGATGGTTACAAGAAATCTCCCCAACCCTAAACTGGATTGAAGCTGACTTGGAAAGTGTTCATCATATTGCATCTGGGAGGAATAGAATAACACCACGAGATGTGATAATTAGAGTTGTTCACTATAACAAGAAAGCAGAATTGATGAATATGATAAGGAAAAATCCAGAGAAATTAAAATTTGGAGAAGCAAAGGTGGAAATATATGATTACTGCCCACAAACAAAGCTTTGGAGAATATCAATGAAGTCATGTACTATTTTATTGTTGAAGGATGGGATTTATTATACCTGGGGGCACTCTGTGTTTTTAAAATTTCAATGGGCAGGAAGAAGATACAGGATTGAATCTGTGGAACAAAGATTGCAGTTGTTAAAAGAATTGGGGATATATAAGGAAACACTGAAAACATCTAGAGGATCCATAGAAACATCTGGAAGAGCAGGAGCTGGAGAAGGTGGAGAAACATCTGGATGAGCTAGAGAAGGAGTGGGGTGGGGTGACTGGAGGAGAAAAAATATTGTGAGCAATTAGTGGAGTTGGAGTCCCATAGATGAAAGATAGTATTATTACAATCAAATATAGAACAGGGGTCAGTGCGGCCCACGGAGGCCTTGGGACCGGCCCATGGCCGGTCCCTTCACCACCGCCACCACCACCACCACCACCCCGCATGTGAGTGTGGGCACCACTTTTGCATCCAAAATGGCACCCGTGCTTGTGCACGCATGTGCACAGCGGCGGGCACCATTTTGGAATGCCCAATGCATGCACATGAGAGTGCGGCTGCCATTTTGGAAGGCCCCACCTCGGCTGCGCCATGCGAATTCGCATACCGCAGGTGTGGTGGGGGCCTTCCTGTATGCACACGGAGTGTTTG
Organism: Phrynosoma platyrhinos; assembly: GCA_020142125.1. Taxonomy (NCBI): domain Eukaryota; kingdom Metazoa; phylum Chordata; class Lepidosauria; order Squamata; family Phrynosomatidae; genus Phrynosoma; species Phrynosoma platyrhinos. The sequence goes on along the minus strand of CM034706.1, from coordinate 123,170,611 downwards.
GGCCTTCCAAAATGGTGCCCTCCCCGCATGCACGCATGTGGGAGCAAGCGTGTGCCCACCTGGCCCCCGTGCCATTTCCCCCGGCCCCCCAGCAAGAAAGGTTGCCAACCCCTGATATAGAAGAACAATATGTGGTCCTTGCAGGTAATTTTAATATGCAGATAGACAAGACAAACCTAACCCATCAGTAAAGGATAGACATAGTAATATAACAAATTTAAATAAAATAATGAATAAAAGGGAATTGAAAATGTATGGTGATTGATAAAGGCAGATGCAATAAAATATACATATTATTCTGCGATACCCAAGACATATACAAGAATAGATTACATCTTTATATCAAAAATATATTAGAGAAAATCTTGAATACTGAAATAGGGAATATAAGCATGTCAGACCATGCCTTGGTGAATGTAGAAATTGTTGTAAAGAAGGATTATGAACAAGTAAAAAGGTGGAGGTTAAATACTAAGATATTGAATTATAAGGAAACTGTAGGAAAAAAATGGAAAGGAATGGCAAGAAACATACGAAATAAACTATAAAGATGTGTCCAAAGGGTTATAATGGGATATTATGAAGGTAATTACAAGAGGAATATTTATAAAAGAAACATACACTCTTTTTAAAAGGCAAAAAGAAAGGAAGAAGAAATTAGAAGTTGATATAGAGGTACTGGAAAATAAATATATAGTAAGTAAAGCTAACCAGACATATGTAGAATTGAGGATAAAAAAAGAGGAATTGGATAACGTGGAGATAGATAAAGTACAAGAAAATTGTATTTATTTAAGAAGAGAATTTTTGGAATATAGTAATAAAAACTCAAAAATACTGCTAAATCCACACAAAAGAAGAAAATGGAAAAATGATCAATATGGTTAGACACAAATCTGGTAAAATATGTAGAATTATGAAGAAAAATATTAAAATCTTTGAAGAATTTTATAAGAAATTATACCAAACAAGCAATAATTCTGTGGAAAAAATAGAGAAGTATGTGGAAGAAAATTGGGAAATAAAAATAAAGGAAGAAGATAAAGAATTACTGGAACAACCCATTAAGGAGATAGAGATAGAGGAGGTTATTAAAAACTGAAAAATTGATGTATTGGGACCAGAATACTATAAAGTTTTTGAATAGATGTTTATCCCAAAACTGTTAGAATTATATAATGGTATAATAAATGGGGAGAAGATACTGGTATCATAGCGCCAATCATTAGTAATTTTATTACCCAAGGTAGATAAAGATTTAACTGGTTCAGACGTGGAACAACTATCTCACTAGGGATACTAACACAATCGCTCCCAAGCATCCTTTCCAGCTGGCTCCGAACCATAAGCCCTGGTATACAAAAGGGTTTAGGAAGATGAAGCGGCTGGACAACAACTAGAGCGTGAATGGTGGAAGACTCGAATCTCATCTGACAGAACTCTCCATAGGAAACATCTTGATCCTTCTCTTCTGCACGTATTGCGTCTGCAGAGTGTCATGGTCAGTCAGGAGCTGGACTTGGAGGATCCTTCTCTTCTGCACGTGCAGTGCAGAGATCATTCTCTTCTGCACGTATTGCATCTGCAGAGTGTCATGGTCAGTCAGGAGCTGGACTCGGAGGATAAGGAGGAGGATGAGCCTACTCCAGTACAGGAGGAAAGGGAGGCTCTACCAGGTCCTAATCCTACCCTGCTAGATCCCAAGCCCTGTCCTCCCAGCCCCAGAGGAGGAAGAGCAGCCAGGTCCTAGCACTAGTAGGATCCCTATGGAGGCACAGCAGACTAGTGGTAAGGATCAGGAAGAAACAGGTGTGGAAGTGCCTTCCTTCAAACAACGCAGGGCAAAGAGTGCTTGCATGTGTCGGTCAAGGAGGCTTGCAGAGAGGCAATTGACTAACAAGCCTCAGCTGGCACAGAGGAGGGAATCTCCTACTTAATCACCTGGGAGAGGACCACTCAGTGCCAGAGCTTATTGCAGTTCCCTTGTGTGATACTGTCAACACTGGCTCCTTGTTCTCTGCAACCCTTGTGTGCTGTGAACCTTTGACTTCGGAACGGACTGGACACTTGTTACCTTCTGGCTGCCCCGACCTTGGACTGAACTGGCTACTATGGACTCTGGAATCCTGACCCTGGCATTGGTACTGGTGTGCTTCTTGGGAACTAACAGAAAGGTCTGTAGCCTGCCTTTTAGCTTCTTTCTTGCTAAACCATTCTTATCAGTGTTTGTTTGGACTGGTGCTGGCTGTAGTCCAGGACACAGAGTCCCATCCAGCAGAGCTGTTTAGTGTGGTGGGGGAGTTGACACAGGTTTTGCCTGAGCCTAACCCTCTGCTTAACCCGACAACAGCCTGCTGTGATGCATTTAACATCCACTTTGCAGATAAAATCTCTCGGATAAGAGGCAACTTAGATGCCAGTGTTATAACAGAATCTATAGAAGAGGTGTTCAGCAACTCTGTTGATGTAATTTTACTGGATCAGCTTCAATCCATGAGTACTGATGACATGGACAAGCTCTTTGGAAGAGTGAGGAAGACGACCTGCCCCCTTGATCCATGTCCATCTTGACTGGTCGCCCAGGGGGGGTGACACATTGAGAATATTCTTTCAGGGAAGGCATCGTTCCATCTTGTTTAAAGGAACCAGCAGTCAAGCCGCTCCTGAAAAAGCTTTCCCTGGACCCCCTGGACAGGAGTAACTATAGACCAGTCTCCTTGCTGCCCTTCTTAAGCAAGGTGATCAAGAGGGTGGTTGCTTCCCAACTCCAAGCTGTCTTGGATGAAACCAGTTATCTGGATCCATTTCAAACTGGCTTTAGGACAGGATATGGAGTTGA
>CM034706.1:123136181-123157814 GCA_020142125.1 Phrynosoma platyrhinos | reverse complement strand
GACTGTTGTGCACGCACTGGTAACCTCACGTCTAGATTTCTGCAATGCGCTTACATAGGGCTACCCTCATGCTTGGTCTGGAAATCGCAGTGAATTCAGAACATGGCAGCCAGGGTAGTTTCTGGAACATCTAGGAGGGACCATATTACCCCAGTATTAAAGTCCCTCCACTGGCTGCCTATTAGTTTCTGGGCCCAGTATAAGGTGTTGGTTATTACCTTTAAAGCCCTAAATGGCTTGGGTCCAAACTATCTTCAGGACCGCCTTCTCCCCTACAATCCTCCCCACACACTCTGCTCCTCTCAGAGGAATTTGCTTCAGCCACAAAAAGTTAGGCTTTTGGCTACCTCCCAGAGAGCGTTCTCTATGGTCACCCCCAGATTATGGAACAGCCTGCCAGATGAGATCCATCTGCTTACATCTTTAGACAGCTTCAAAAAGGCTGTTAAGATGGATCTCTTCTGGCAGGCCTTTCCAGGATAGATACCTGGCCTCAGGAACTCCCTTTTTTAGGAGAGTCCTCCAGGAACTCTTTTTTAACTCCCCCAATATGACACTCCCGCTTTCCATTAATGCACTGTTAATTAATGTCATACTGTGTGTATGTCTGTGTCATTGTTGTTTAATGTTAGTTTTAATTTGTATGATTTTAATTTTAATTTGATTTAATACTTTTTTAAGGTGGGAGGGTATGGGGGGTTGATTGTATTTTGTATTTTAATATTGTTAGCCGCCTCAATTGTTCTCAGAGGGGTGGAGTATAAATAATTTTATTATTATTATTATTATTATTATTATTATTATTATTATTATGCAACTTTTAAAAAGCTGTTAAGATGGATCTCTTCTGGCAGGCCTTTCCTGACTAATCTCCTGGCTTCAAGAGTCCCCCTATCTCTTCTTCCCCTCCCCACCTTGGCTATACTCGCTGCCTTGTTTGTTTCTTTGTTATTGTTTGTTTATTTATTATATTTTAATTAAGATGTTTTAATGGATAATTGGTTTAATACTTTTTAAGGAGTGGATGGGTTTTGGGGATTTTTAGACTATGTTTTAATTTATTGCATGGAATTTTAACTGTTGTAAGCTGCCCCAATTGCTTGACAGAGGGGTGGGATACAAATAAAAATTATTATTATTATTATTATTATTATCCTCTTATCTGCTTTCTTCACTGTCTAGCTCTCATATTCATACATGGTGATGGGGAAAACAATGGCTTGGACAATACTAACTTTAGTGTTCAGATGTACATCTTAACTCTTTAACATCTTGTCTAGTTCCTTCATAGAGGCCCTTCCCATTCCTAGTCTTCTGATTTCTATTCCAAGTCTTCTGATTCTGATCAATGTTTGAACCAAGGTATGGGAACTCTTTAACTATTTCAATTTCCTCATTGTCTTGGGGGTGAAGCAGACCGACAGTGAAGCAATCAGGATGAAGCCAACCGACACTGAATGGTGAAGCACCCATTCAGCCCCCAATCAGTGTGGGACAGTGGCAACCAGATTACCCACTGGCAAGAAGCACTTTTTCCGTGCTGTTTTTTCAAACACCCCAAGGCTGCCTTAGGTAGCCTTGGAGTGGCTTATGGCCAACCCAGGGGTGTGCATCATCTCCACGCCATGCCCCCAAAGCAACTGGAAGCCATTCTTTTTTGCCCGTGTGTTTCAGGTCTAGGTTGAATTTATGTAATATCTCCGTGGTCATTTTTTGTTTTCTTTATATTCCACATTAATCCTGTCATTGGACTTTCTTCCTTTTTCTTCCTTAGTAATTGTTCCAATTACTGTTCAAATTGATGTTTTCTGCTAGTAGTATGATGTTGTCCACATATCTTAGGTTCTTGATGTCCCTTCTTCCTTTCTTCACTCATCCTTCTTCTGAACCTAAACTTGCTTTTCTTATAATATTTTCTGCATATAAGTTGACTAATTAGGGTGATATACTACAGCCTCACCTGCCCTCTTTGCTAACAGGGAACCATTCTGTTTCTCCATATTCTGGTCTAACATTGGCCTCTTGTCCTAAGTACAGATTTCTCATCAGGATTCTCAAGTGTGTTTGCACTTCCATGATCTTAAGAGCCATCAATGTGTGTGTGTGTGTGTGTGTGTGTGTGTGTGTGTGTGTGTGTTTGTGATCTATGCAGCCAAATGCTTTGCATGTGCCAATTTTTTTACTGGAATTCCTTCATGTACTCTATTAGCCATGATATGTTTGAAATGTAGGCCCTAGTGCCTCTTTCTGGGATTTCTCTCTTGATGTATGTTTGAAGACTATATTGCAAAATTTTGACCACAATTTTGTTTGTGTGGAAGATTAGTGCTATGGTCCTATAGGACCAAAGCACACTGCAGAAATAATCCAGTTTGAGACTGCTTTAGTTGCCCTGGCCCAATGCTAGGGAATTCTGGAAACTGTAGTTTTGTGAGACATTTAGCCTCCTCTGTCAGAGAGCTCTGGTGCCACAATAACTACAATTCCCAGGATTTCTTAGTGCTGAGCCAGGTCAGTTAAAGCGGTCTCAAACTGGATTATTTCTGCAGTGTGTTTTGGACCATAGTTGTTGCAGTCTTTTGTGCCTCCTTTGTTGTGAATGGGAATGTATATTGATCATTTCCAGTCTCTTGGCCACCATTTTGTTTTCCATATTTGGTGATATATATTAGTTAGCAATAGAGTTGATTCTGTCTTTGTGGATTGTAGCAGTTTGTGTGGTTCCTCATTCCATAGAAATTATTGCACTGCCTTTCCTCCCAGCCTTGGCATGGGCTGAAACTTTAAAAAACTTTTTAAAAATTGGTGTTATCACACACCTCTGTGCCCAGTCCAGAGGCATCCCATATAGACCTTGGCATCCTGTACTCAACTCATACTTCAGCACTTTTTGAAAAAATGGGTTTTCATCTCTTTTATCTAACTCTTCTGTGTATTGCATCCACCATCTTTTTATTTCTTCTTGATGTTGTAGCATGTTCCTTTTCTTGTCATAGAGCATCCTGGTCCTTGGTTTGAACTTCCTTTTGAGTTCTTGGATCTTGTGGAAGAGATCTCTCATTCTTTCTTACTTCCTGTTGTCCTTTATCTATCTGCATTGTTTGTTACAGTAATTCTCTTTATCCTTACACACTAGCTGTTTTATAGTTGCATTCATGATTTTGGTTTTGTTCCTGTCTCCCCTTTCTTTTGGTTCTCTTTTTTTTTATTGCTTGAAGTGTTTCATCCATCATCTATTGTTTCTTCTCATTTTTCTTGGCTGTCAACAGTGTCTTCTTGCATTCCTCCTTAATCATGCCCTTGGTTTCTTCCCATAGTTCCTCTGGTTCTTGGTCGATTAGGCTAATTGGGTACAAACTACTTTTGAACTTTGAACTGTTTGTATCAGTTGAAATAAACAAGGATGAGTGGGAAAACTGGAGGGATGAGGGAGGAACCAGGACATTTTAAAAGCAGCTGTGAAAGTGGAAGGGTAGAGAATTAACCAGGGCCATCCTTGCCAAACTGGAACAGTTGGAGGGTATGCAGGAACCATAATGCTCCCCTAAAATATAAGCAAAGCACTACAATTACACAGTTCTCTGGCTCATATTTAAAAAGAATTTGTATTGTTAAATAATTTGGTTCCTTCCATTCTCCTCACCCACATGATTATCCATGTTCATCACATCCATCCATTTGCCTGTCTGGAGGCAGCTGCAAAAGGTCTCACCACGACTCCAGTTCTAATGCTCCGTGGAATGTACATAAGGGAAATGCAGTTTTGCATTTCCTAAAAGGTGTCATAATTCAGCTGAGTAAATGAGAAGCCCTGTGGTTGATTAGCAGTACAGAGGTCAAGAGACAGAGTATCAGCCTGAGAAACCAAAACCAACAGAGGGGTGCACAGAAGAGTAGCCTTAATTGAAGAACAGAGCAGAGTTTCCAGGCTGGCTTGGATGTCTCACACATTGAGCAATTAAACTTGCTTCCTGTGAGGCTGATTGTTCTGTGCAAACATCTGGGGCAGCATTAACTGAGCTACAGGTATGCTGAGCCTCTCCCCAAACACTCCAGTTCTGCTAGCATCTATCTATGCGCATCAGTTGCAGCACTTTGGGAATCATAATTTTCCTGGCAGGCAGCAGGATGTGGTGTGAAGAACTGTAGGGGGGTAGCTAAAGCACAAAGTTAGAGCTGATGTGAGGAGAGACAAGCCCCTGTCATCCTCCTCAGCAAGAACAAAGCAGTATCCTAATATGGTTTATTGATTCAAAGAAAGATACAAGGAATTTTAGAATTTTAGAACTCTGTTCTCAATCTTCTTGCAAAATAGAGGGATCCAGGAACAGAAAGGTTTTTTTCCATGGGAGTCTTAGGGGACCTTGAAACCACAAAAACAACCATGAGGAAAATATGTGCAGATCACAGATTGGATCTGTGATATAGAAATATCTGCAGAAGGGTTCACATTTTATGTATATGCTTTTTTTGTTGTTCTCTTTTGTTTTTCCCAAAGCTATTGTGGCCTACAGTGGATCCCATGAATGAAAATTTGGCCCTCAGTCAGCCAGAAACTGCTCACTCCTGGCCTGAAGCAAGAGGCAGGCATCAAAGCTGCTGCCAGCCATGTATTTCCAGAAATGGAGACCTCCAATTTTGTCTTCAGTCTTGTGAGTGTTTCTAGATGTTGGGTAATACATGCACACCTACCAGTGACTTGTCAAGCTTGCAGTCTCTATCATGGGACTGGACCTTTTAATATGGATTAAAACAGCTAGCCAAATTTTGGGACATATCTGCTTCTTTTCCACTCCTATTTTCTTACCACATAGTTTGATAAAGAGTTTTGGAGAACTTAAATTATACTTTGTCCTAATAAATATAGGACTCGTGCATCAAATAAAAATAAATTAAATCTTTTATCACTCCTGACCTCACAAGAAACAATTTTAAATGCCTTTAGCTTAATTAGAATTCTGAGTATGATGAAGGCAGAGAAGAATTGCAGAAGAAACAGAAATGGGAAACTAAAGGTAATAAGTCTGGTCCAAGCAACTGCAACAAGGGTGGACATCAGTCAGGAGTTGTGGTTGTGTACTTTCAAGTTCTTCCAACTTATGGTGTCCTTAAGGCAAATCCATCACAGGAATTTCTTGGCAATATTTGCTAAATGAGAGTTTGCCTTTGCCTTCCTCTGAGGCTAAGAAAGTGTGACTTGCTGAAGGTCATCCAGTGGGTTTCTGTGGCCAAGCAGAGATTCAAGTTTCCAAAGTCAGTCCAATGATTAAAGCCACTATACCACACTGCTTCTCATTTAGGAGGTCACACACACCCTGAGGAATCTTTGAGGGCTTTACTCTCCCTTTCCTCCACCTCTAAATTTATTTATTTTTTAATGGTCCCCTATGTGTACATGGAAAGACGGTGAAATCTGCTGTTTTTTAAGGGACCCAGGCCATTTTAGGCTTTTTTCAACAGGGATTTTTTTAAAAAAAAATGAATACACAAAAAGGACAAATACAATGTGAGACATTTGCTGGGAATTGGTTTTGCTTTATTGACTCTGTTAACTGCTCACAGAAACACAAGCCACCAGCTCACCATCTGAAACTATGGAATGATACTTTACAATTAGACTTCTTGTATAGCAAATTGCCTATCCAGATGGACTGTTGATGGGACAGCTATGGAAGCATCAAATACTTATTACCTTCACCACAGATATCATTCACATCCATGTCTTTCTTGATTTATTGTTTTGTTGACAATATTTCACATGGGTGAATTTTACTGTAGATTACTCATACTGATTATTTTAAATAAAAATGTAAAAAAACTGGGGTCCACAAAAAGATGTGGAGTCACAATTAGGGATGTAATTTTTTTCTAATCTTAATTTCAAAGGAAACAACAAGTCATTTGAACAGTTTTTCACCCACTGTTGGAAAGTGTTCAAGAAGTGCATAGCTTTGAAAAAAGATTTGCAATTGGAGACTGCAGACTGCCAGAAATAGTGCACTTTAAATGGAGGCACTGCCTTGGCTCAGTGCTAGGGAATCATGGGAACTGTAATTTATTGTGGCACCAGAGCTCTCTGACAGAGAAGGCTCAATGTCTCAGAAAAAAATACAATTCCCATGATTCCCTAGCACTGAGCCAAGGCAGTGCCTCAATTTAAAGTGCACTATTTCTGGCAGTCTGCAAAGGCCCTTAACTGTTAGAAATAGTGCAAATTGAATCCACTTTAACTGTCCTGGCTCAGTACTAGGAAATCATGGGAATTGTATTTTTTTTCTGAGATATTGAGCCTTTTCTGTCAGAGAGGTCTAGTGCCATAATAAACTACAGTTCCCATGATTCCCTAGCACTGAGTCAGGGCAGTTAAAGTGGACTCAATTTGCACTATTTCTGGCAGTCTGCAAAGGCCATTAGTAGGGATCCAGACTGGCCTAAAGGGCCAGCCTATGGGTGGAGTTGGAGTGGGACAGCCTCACACTGACTGCCCTGACTTCACCCCGACGCCGTCCTGATGCCACACACCCATACGCACAGTGCATGGCATCAGGACACCCTCTTGGCACAGCGGTGGCTGAAAGGACAGCCTTTTGCCTTCCCCAAAAGGAGCAGCACTTTACCACTCTTTGGGGGCAACAAAAAGGAGGATCAGGCCTGCAGCATGTGGTTGCCACACCCCTGATCCGCTGCTCCCAGGGGCAGCTGTGTGCTGCCCCTTTCGGGCCATCTGTATCATTTGTTAGTCTGCACAACATTTGTTCATAGTATTTTTGTGAGAAAACAGCATTTCTGGTGCATGGAACATAATTCTGTGGGCAGAAAATGCTTTTTTTCTGTGCAAACAACAACTCCATATGTGAATTTTATACAGATTAAGTCTCAAACTATGAAAATTATTATCACTCCAGAATTCTGCATGTCAGTGTTTCATAATGCACAAGAAACAAGTTTTTAACTATTTTTGGCATATTTTCAATATTCTATCCACCCCTCAGTCTCATGCAGCCCACAGGCCACACTCTGCACCTCATGTACAGACATATCACTTGTCCTATGAAAATAGTTTGAAGGATGCCTCTGACAAGAACTTGCTTAGCAAGACCCTCAAAAGAAGGATCTGTGACCCAAGAGGGTTCAAACCTGAACCTTGCACCAGACAAAAGATGTAATGGTTAGCCTTCAACGAGCTGCAAACTTTCAAACATATTGCCAGTAAATCAATAAAAATATGAACACAGGTCTAACTCACAGGATTGTTGTAAAGATGCTGAGATAATCTCGCTGAAGTATTTTGATTACTCGGGAAACGGTTCATACAAATTCTTAATCCCCTTTGATTTTCAGTGGGAAAGATTTAAGCATGCACTCAAGTCAATGGGACTTGAAAGTGCTTCACTCCAATAGAATCTTTCCATGCATATTATTTTCTCCTCCTCAATCTCTTTCAGAAGCCAGCTTAATGTGTTATAGTTTGTCCCTGGAGACTCTGATTTAGCTACTCTAATGAGATCCAGGATATAAGGCATGACATGCTTAACAGTTCTTGAAATTGGCACATTGCATGAGGGCACCAATCCAGCATCAGTCTGTTGTGAGGGTGACGTTTTATTTGATTAAGAATAGGATAGGAAGTTCACTAAATTCTGTGTAAATCCTTTCTTTCTCATACCATTAAGGAAAACCATTGTGATTTATTCCCTCTTTGTGCACTCAAAATTGTCAGCGCAGAAGTGCCAGCCACTGGAATCTGGTCCAAAACAGCCAGCACAAGGCCGGGTATAAGTCAACAGACACTTTGTTTATACAGTGAAAGCCAAATAAAAATCTTGCCTGCTCTGGATCAGATCTAACTGATCATTTCTCAGCAAGGAAACTGTGCCTGGTCATAGTCTACTACTGATCTTCTGTTCATCTGTTTGTAAAATATGGCAGCTGGCAGTGTGACTTGAATGATCACCTGGAGCAGCAAAAGGCCACAGGAGAGGAGGCTCTGGTTTGCTATGGCCTTTGGCCAGATGAGACAGTCTGTGGCCCATCCAAGAATTTAATGAAAGCAAAGCCCCAGTCAAGCATTCTTTTTTTTTTAAACTATGTAGGAAGCCCAGTCTCTCTCTCTATCAGGGCCTACTTTTCCCTACTGAGTGAATCCACAAAAATTGGGACCCTACTCATCCCATTGGATGAGAAGAAAGAAGAAGAGAGAGAGAAAGAGGTGACAGGGTCCCCCCCCACACACACTATACAGTTATAGCACTATGATTCCACTTTAACTTTGGTGATAACATCCCATGGAATCCTGGGGCTTGTCATTTTGTGGGGGACTAGAGGTCTCCAGCCAAGAATTCTACATGCTTCTCCCCTCCCTAAACTGCAAATCCCAAAATACATGGCAAACCCTGTCTGAATAAACTTGTCCAAGAAAACCCCATGTCAGGTTCACCTTAGAGTCACCATAAGTCAGAAATGACTTGAAGGCACACCACAACAACAATTAGTGCTGTAACTGTTTAGTGTGAAAGGGTAGCCCTACCCACTTTCAGATTTTCCCACATCATTCAGCTTTGCTCGCTGCTCCCAAGGAGAGTAGTTTGAAAAAGAAGGCATGAATAAAACTTATACAGTACCAATGTATCATTCTAAGGATTCTGAGTTAGACAGAAGTCTTCAACATGTAGTAAACCATGTACTGATTATTAGATTACCTTTTATTTTACCACATTTTAATAAGTGTGGGGAGTGGACCTTTGGGCCAGAAGACTCTTTTTGAACCACTTTAGAATGTACTAAATTCAGCTGTCCAAAAGGTATTTAATAGAAATTTATAGAAGTAAGCTGCCAGTATTAAGTCATCCTGCTCAGCCACGACCAAAGAAAAGGATTGTGCTTACATTTTTCAATTTCTCTTTCCAAATTCTTCTCAGAATTGTAATCCATATAAACTGATATCAAAAATGTCAAACATATCTTCTGAATATTGGTCTGGGAACCGCTTATAACCCAGCTCTGCTTAAGGAGCTGGGTAAATTTAGCTTGAAGAAGAAAAGATTGAGAGGTAACATGGTCTCTTTAAATATCTGAAGGGATATCATGTAGAAGATGGAGCAGGATTGTTTTCTATTGCTCTATAGAATAGAATATGAAGCAATGGATTCAAATTGTAAGAAAAGAGATTCCATCTAAATATTAGGAAGAAAGTGAATGCACGTGCTGTTTGACAGTTGAAAAGACTGCCATGGAGAGTGGTGGACTTTCTTTGGAGTCTTTAAACAGAAATTGAGTGGTCATCTCTCAGGAGTGATTGTGTATTTAGGGCCTTGGATTATTGTTGTTTCTTCTAACTATGATTCTATGAATATTCAAATTAGTTGCTAGTATTTTTGAAATACTTGCTATCTAATAAATATATTTTATTTTCATCTTTGATAGCTGTTGATTCTTTATTTGTTACTGCAGGATAAACAAATTGATTCATCTCACATAGATGCGCCCCTCTGGAGGAGGACAAATATCTCTGTGGCAGCACATAGGCTTTTCATGTAGGTAGGGGCCCCATATTCAATCCCAGAAACCTCCAGACAAACAGTTTCCTAGTATATGAAAGAAATGTGAAAGCCCTTAGCTTGAATCCTTGAAAAACCACTGCCAATTGGAGTAGACACTATGGGGCTAGATGGACAGATAGTTTGACTCAACACAAAGCAACTATATAGCTAATACCTGGAAGAAGTAGCATTTTTGTGATACATTCACTCCAGTTATGTCAAACAAGCTAATTCCTTGCTTGGTTTGTAATGTATATCCAACATGATGACCTAATCCACTTGGTAGTCAATCATAGAGGAGGCTTACTGTGTAAGTTTTATTCATGCCTTCTTTTTTCAAACTATTCTGTTGGGAGTGGGGAGCAAAGCTGGATGTTGTGGGAAAATCTGAAAGTGGTGGGGTTACCCTTTCACACTACACAGTTATAACACAATTTGTTGTGGTGGTGTGCCTTCATGTCATTTCCAACTTATGGCAACTCTAAGGACCTTATCACATGGGGTCCAAAGCAGACAGAATCCAAAAGAAATCCTGACCTAATATGTATTATTTTTCTGTGTGTTCACACGACGTCGCACAGAACCCTGACAGAACCCCGAACGAATCCAAAACGAATTGAGATCTTTTGAATTTTGGTTTCTTTAGGAAGTACAAGTGCGCTACCGGAATCATTGTGCAATTGCCGCGCATCCAAAATATATATGAACACGCAATACGTATTGTGAAGCAGGCGTGGTGAGCATTTCTGTTTCTGCGCATGTGCAAGAGCATCATTGCTTTGTAAAAGATTTTCTAACTTGTGTGTGAACGGCTAATACGTATCCAGGATACGTATCCTGGGAAGCGCGATAAATGCGTGATGACGGTACTGGCGTGTGATAGCCATATACGTATTGCGGGGGCTCTTTCGGTTCATTTCAGTATAGTACTGAATTTATTCTTATTTCGGTTACTTTTCGCTTCGTGGCCAGCGTGTGATAAGGTCCATAGGTGAACCTGACATGGGGTTTTCTTGGACAAGTTTCTTCAGATGGGGATTGCCATTGCCTTCCTATGAGGCTGAGAGAGAATCAATTGCTGCTTCCATAAACCTCATTATTTCAATATGTCTACACTAGTTTGGACTAGCAGTTAGATTAGGCCAGTATAATTTGCATTCTAGTCAATAGAACATAGAACCTAATATCACAAATCAACTTAATTGATGTAGCCAGGCAGTGACCTTAAAAATGATATGGATTCAATATCTCTTGCAAACTGCACTTGTCAGAAATATTGTGCAAAGGGATATTACAGCATCTTTGAGGAAATAATCTAGTTCAAGACCACTTGAACTGCCTTGGCTCAGTGCTGGATAATCCTGGGAATTGTAGTTTATTGTGGCACCAGAGCTCTCTGACAGAGAAGGCTAAATGTCTCACAAAACTACAGTCTCCAGAATTTTCTAGCATCGGGCTCGAGCAGTTAAAGTGGTTTCAAACAAGATTATTTCTGCAGTGTGTTTTGGACCAAAGTGAAAGAAAGAAGCTAGTAGCATGAGCTTCTGTAAACTTGAGTCTACTTTCTCTAATGCATGAAGTGAAGGGCCCAGGGACAGACCTATATAACAGGCTGTGTGTGAGAATAGCAAGAGAAATGCAAAACTTGTGGTTATGGAGATGAGGTAACAGGTTCAATTTTAAGAATGGTCACTGGGGGATAGTTCAGGAGGAAGGATGTTGCCTAAAGCTAAAGTGAGTAGATAACTATATGAATGGTGGCGGGAGTACTGGAATGTAGTGTAGGAACCAGAAAAGAAATGTGATGAACTGGCCACGAGAGCCCTCATGAGGCTGGAGCGTTAGCTAGCATTAGATTGTGTGTAGTGTGCCAGGAACCATTGTCTCTGTACAGCCCACTATTAATGAATTGGCGTTTGTGAATATATTCCAGTTCTGTTAATGTTAATGGCATGGGGGGGGGCGTTGGGAGCAGTTTGTTGGGACTGCATCCTGGACAAGCCCTTTGAAAGAAAGGTAGAGAATCTATGCAGGATCAGGGTGATACCAAACACCCCTTTTTAAAAGGGGAGGGAGAGTGGCTAAGGCTTGTGACCTCACTTTGGCAGTTGTGCAAGTGGCCTTTTGCATTGGCTTCAATATAGAAACCTTCTTTGTCATTGCGTTTGAACATGGCCTTGTCGAAACTAGGGACAGCAGGGCCCTAACATCATCTTGACTATATGTACACTTGGTCAGGCTGTGTAAACTTTGACATGTGGATGTCAATCTTTCTCATATTTGCAGATGGCTTTATCAGAGTGTGATTAGTTTCCAGAACAAATTTGAGCAAAAGAAAACATTACCTACAGTATGTAAGCCAACAAGACCCGCTAGTTTTCAGATTTGTCTATTTACATGGGCACTGGCTGTTTTGCTAAGGCTCTCTAAAAGGGACGGTAATTGAACGGTGCCAGTATGTTCATGGAAGCTGATGAGTTGTAAAGGTTTTATAAACAACCAGGGTGGATTTGGCCATAGCTTTTTTTCCCTTGTAATGTTTGTTAATCCCATTGAGCAAGTCTGCACCTAACGCAGAACAAATACTCTTGAATTTGGAGGTGTCAATAGTGTAACTTTGTTTGTAAAATCGTTCTGTGATATCATTGGTAAGTTTACCAAATTTCCCATGGCCAAATATAATAAAAGTGTTAAGTAAGCTCACTTGTAGAGAAACGGAGGGAAACATCTTTGGTATTTTTAGTTCCACCACTGTTTGTTAAAGGATCACAGCAGATAAAATAGGACAATGACTAATAAATTCAGTCATTATCCTTATACTTTTTTTGATATGTGTGTGGCTTCCCAATTCATTTAACATACAGAGGGGAGTGTATTTACTTTTAATAGATAGCTCATTCACTTCACTGTAATACTGTCTACAAATGGGTCTGGGTTTTTAAGGTGTCCTATAGAGGAAGAGAAAAATCAAGCTTGGAAACCAACTGAACTTTTTCATTTACAAAGGAACTGAAGAACATAAGAAAAAAGTGTATGATAGAAATATTAGTTCTTTGATATATTATTAAAAGGGTGTGGCTTTAATTAGTCTGTAATTACAATTGCCACATTGCACCTTTGTTGTAGCAGTTCAAGATCATTAATATGAACTGAGAATCACTATAAATTGGCTAAAATAATTAATTATACACAAAGAAACATGCAAATGATTATAAAATAATATATTTTGCAGACTTCCAGAAATAGTGCAAATTGAGTCCACTTTAACTGTCCTAGCTCAGTGCTAGGGAATCATGGGAATTGTATTTTTTTTCTGAGACATTGAGCCTTCTCTGTCAGAGAGCTCTGGTGCCACAATAAACTACAGTTCCCATGATTTGCTAGCACTGAGCCAGGGCAGTTAAAGTGGACTCAATTTGCACTATTTCTGGCAGTCTGCAAAGGCCTATAGTCAAATTAATTCCAGTCCAGAAAATAATGTAGATTGGTAGAAATAAATGTTAGGCACAATCCAGCTAAATTTAAGTACCATTCTGGTTCCATAAATTATAATAAGTGAATTAAGCATATAGCTAGACATCCCTCATCATAATTAGTGGTCTTAAAACTAGTTAGGTTGGCTGGATCATGCCCATTATTGATTTGTTTGCTTGTTTACCAGTTGGTTCTTTACAGAGTTACAAAAGCCAGTCAGAAAGCAAACATTTGCTCTGAGAAGCTGATAACACAAATTTCTACAGTGAAGGAGACTTTCAAAATAGAGGAAGAGAAGATGCAAGAGCTGGATGCAAATAAATATGATTACGTGTACTTAAACTTCATTATCATTGTGGATGAGGTCAAGTGAAGAGCATCATAGGAAGGGTGAGTTTTAAGGAGAATATAAAAGGAAAGACTAGGGTAGCACTTTTTTTCCTTCTTGGAGGAAGCAGAGGCAGACCTGGGAAATGCAGCAAGACAAGTAGTTGGATCCATGTATGGAAAACCCTCCAACATTTCACAGGTGAAAACTAAGGGCCTAAGCAGACTGCCAGAAATAGTGCACATTAAATTGAGCCACTACACTTTAACTGTCCTGGCTCAGTGCTAGGGAATCATGGGAATTGTATTTTTTTCTGAGACATTGAGCCTTCTCTGTCAGAGAGCTCTGGTGCCACAATAAATTACAGTTCCCATGATTCCTTAGCCCTGAGCCAGGGCAGTGCCTCAATTTAATGTGCACTAAGACACATGCCACCAAGCAACATTAGATGGTAAAAGTTACTATTGAAGATGAACGAACAAGCTAGGAGAAGTAGATGCAATTACCTTTCCTTGTGCCAACTGGGAAGGGCAATATTCCATTCCCATCTCTCCTGTCCCTCCTTCTGAGTTAATTGAATGCAATCTACTTTTGCACTTTGAACTGAGTTTGCAGCAATGTAAGTGAACCTGAGGAAAAAGAAGAAAGTTGGAGTAGTCAAGGAAAAATTGGGACATTTTATAAGTAGCTAGGAAAGTGGGACAACAGAGGATTAAGCAGAACTGTCCTTGCCAAATTGGAACAGTAGGAGAGTATGGTATGGTATGGTATGGTATGGTATGGTATGGTATGGTATGGTATGGTATGGTATGGTATGGTATGGTATGACTAAAATTCAGTTATGGCTCATAATCCAGACAACTCATCTGAGAGGAGCAGAGACTGCATGTATGAAGGAGTATGTAATGAAAGCCACTCCCAGGTGCATACAGGCTTGTACTCTGTAAATAGATGATGCTTGGTCCTTCAAAATTAATGGATCATGCTGTGTGGAAACATTAAGAGTTATTCCCCAATGCCTGGAGGCCACCTTTGGGCTACTCTAGGGGTGGGCTGGCCTGTATGTATATCTTGAGTGGTCTCAGAGAGGCATGATCCCACTATGCCCACCAAATATTTAAACTTCTTTTCCTTTTTACTAATAAAGAGTCATTGCCTTCTTCCAGAGTTTGTTGGGAGACCAATAATACCAAGTTTTGGACCCTCCAAAATTGACTTAAGCCCATGGGAGCCTTCTTCAAAATGGAAAGTGACTTCTGGTTACCACTCTCTCTCTCTCTCTAAAGGCCTTCCTAGGTCTATTTTACATCAGCATCCTCACCACCACCATCACCTAAAAAAAAAAAACTAGCATGGGAAAACCTTCAGGGTTTTGTGGTTTTTTTAAGCATTTGAAATAGGAGGATTAAGGAGACAGTTTCCACATACAACACCCTCTTGGATTTATCCCAGCCATGGATATGAGTACCTGAGTAACTCCCTACAGTTTACTTCCTATTATCATATATTTGCTATGTACATTTCTCATTTTTTTAGTAAAAGGGGAAATTACTACAATGACAAATGTAGAGAAATAGAAAATGACAACAAAAAGGGAAGAACAAGAGACCTATTCCACAAGATTTGAGAAATCAAGGGAAAGTTCAAACCAAGGACCAGGATGCTCTACGACAATAAAAATAACATAATTCAAGACCAGGAAGGAATAAAAAGACATTGAATGCAATACTCAGATGTACTATACAAAAGAGATGACAAAATGAAGGACACATGGAGCGAAGAGCCATACGAAGATGAACCCCAAATTCTAAAAACTGAGGTGGAAGCTGCAATAAAAGAAATAGCAAAAAACAAGAATTCAAGAACAGATGATATACCAATAGAAATGTTGCAATCCACACTGACAGAGTCAGCTCTAGTGCTAACCAACAGATATGGAAACAGATATGTCAACAGCTATGGAAAACAAAATGATGCCCAACAGATTAGAAGCGATCAATATACATCCCCATACACAAAAAAAGGTGACACAAGAGACTGCAGCAATTATAGAACCATAGTACTAATCTCCCACACAAGCAAAATCATGCTAAAAATTCTGCAACATAAACTCCAATCACACATAGAGAGAGAAATCCCAGAGGTTCAAGCAGGGTTCAGGACAGGAAGAGGCAGCAGGGATCACATTGCATATATACAATGGCTAATGGAGCATAGCAGGCAGTTCCAAATGAAAATCAACATGTGCTTTATAGACTATAGCAAAATCTTTGACTGCATAGATCGTGAAAGGCTATGGAATGTCCTTAAAGACATGGGAGTGCCAACACATCTGATAGTCCTGATGAGGAATCTGTACTTAGAACAAAAGTCTACTGTAGGAACAGAACACGGAGAAACGGAATAGTTCCCAATTGGCAAAGGAGTCAGACAAGGCTGTATCCTATCACCCTACATATTCAACCTATATGCAGAACATATTGTAAGGAAAGCAGGCTTGGACATGGAAGACGGAGGAGTGAAAATAGGAGGAAGAAATGTCAACAATCTGATATATGCTGATGACATGATAGTACTAGCAGAAAACCTCACAGACTTGGAACACCTACTAAGGAAGATAAAAGAAGAAAGTGCAAAGGCAGGCTTAATGTTGAACATAAAGAAAACAAAAATAATGACCACTGAGGACCTTCACAAGTTCAACCTAGACAATGAAGAAATAGAGATAGTAAAAGAATTCTCATATCTGGGATCAAACATTGATCAGAATGACTGCAGCCAGGAAATCAGAAGAAGAGAATGGGGAGGGTGGCTATGAAAGAACTAGAAAAGATCCTAAAATGCAAAGACATACAGCTTGGCACAAAGGTTAAAATCATACAAACTATTGTATTCCCTGTTACCATGTATGGATGTGAGAGCTGGACAATCAAGAAAGAAGATAGGAGAAAAACTAATGCATTTGAGATGTGGTGCTGAAGAAAAGTGGTGAGGATTCCATGGACAGCCAAAAGGACAAACAAATGGGTCCTAGAGCAGGTCAAGCCAGAGATATCCCTAGAAGCCAACATCTCTTATCATTCTTACAATTATTTTCATTTAATTGCAATGGTAGTGCTATATATTTTGTCCTCCCCACATCAATACTTCCTTTACTTTTCTAAAATAATGCTATATCAAGGAAGAGAAACAGCCACAAATCAGTGTATGGTGAACTCAGCCCAACAGGAAATTATCTCCAAAAAGAGCAGTTGAAATGACTGGCAGCTGCAGAAGTGAAGTGCAAGAAAATTTCTCAGTGGAATTCTCACTGTTTCTCCTTTCCAAAACAAACAAATAAACAGGAACTCGATTTTAAAAATATAAGCATAGTATTTGCTTGATGAATACATGTGTATGAAGGTGTTGACAACAATGCTGGCACTTGGGGTTAATAAACAGACCCTACCATTTGCAGTATTGATGGCAAAAGGAGATGAAATGGCTGTGACATTTAAAGGAGGAATTTGTGAACCACAAATATGAACGTGAGTGACACAGCATGGCAGCACATAAAATCAATACAAATAACCTAAACCTTAATACCTTGATCCCAGGGAAGAGTGCCTGCATTATCAGAGATGGGAAAGCAGCATCCATCCTGGATTTGACTTCTGTGTGTTATTGACTATCTCACACTACGAGGCACAGCCCCAATTAACAATTAGGGTCTTCCTTTGTTGAGAGACTGCCCCATCTTTTCACTTTGAAAGAGAAATCTGTGTCCTATTTGGTAGGTTCCATCCAACTGTGATGGAATTTCATAGTTCCATCCATTCTCACTTTAGAATAATGGCTATCTTTTTTACTGTAGTAGAGCTTATTACAACAGTTATTTTTGCTGACTGGAAGTGAAGGCTAGTAGTTCTAATGTCAGCACTGTGGTGAATCCACTCACAGTTTTAGTCTAAATTATAAAGAGATGAACTCTACCTCAAAATAGATTTAGCACCTTGAATTTCTCCTTTAAAATTCAGTCTAAAACCCAGCGCAGATTCACCACAAACTGTCATTGGAGCCCCCAGCCTCCAGCCAACAATCCAATTGGAGTTAAATATTCAATATTCAAATTTTGCCTCTCCAATTTCTTGTCATGTTCCAGCTTCAGACAATGGAAATGTTGAGCAGAGATGTGCAATTGAAAATGGCCTAGATAAAGACCAACAACTTGAAACTAAATCCAACTGACTTGACATATAATGTTCAACTTGCTCTGACTGAGGATTCTCATATCCCTAATCCCAGACCTGGGATGGACTTTACAGCTAAGAAACAGCTGTGATGTAAATCACTTTTCATCATCAACTTAGACAGGTGCTCCAGTGGGGACTCCTAGACAAAAATGGCTTAGCCACTGTCATCCATGACTTTCCAGATTAGTGCTTAGATGTGTGATATATTGGGCTCTCTTTAAAGACCACTTGTCAATTTCAGTTAGTTCATAGCTGCTGTAAGTGCCTCCCTTTATGGGGTGGAAAGAGTGGCAAGCAAGCCTAGTGCCTCTTATGGGGAGGCAATTTCCACAAGGATAGGGCATTTCAGAAAAACTGACATCAGTAAGTCCTGTGGTACCTCAAAGGTTAACACAATCTTTTCTGCTTAAGATACATTGATGACATTGTGATCACCTGGACTCATGAAAATGGCTGACTTAAAATGTTTTTCTACGATTTCAGAAACTGTCATCCCATCATCTAACCGTTTAAAAAAATGGATGGATTTATGCATCTACTTACAAATCAGAGATGGGTCTAGTCCAGGGGTCGGCATACCTTTTTGGGGGGTCCAGTTCCGCTGTCCCCCAGATCATCGGTGGGCCGAAGGAAAAAAAATAGCGCCAGAGGTGTTTGCGCTCATTCGCACATGCATGCAAACTACTCCTGGCATTGTGCGCATGTGTGCGTGAATGCAGGGTGCCATTTTGTGTTCCAAAATAGCGCCAGTGCACACCCACGCATGCATGCGCATGATGCTGAGAGTAGTGTGCATGTGTGCGCGAGCACAGGCGCCATTTTGTAACACAAAATGGCACCCCGCGTCACATGTGTGCAGCTGCGGCAGGACCGGCCATGGGCCGGTTGAAAGGCCTCAAGGGGCCAGGTTTGGCCCCTGGGCTGTAGTTTGCCGACCCCTGGTCTAGTCTAACCTCCGACTGCTATTTTAATGGTTGCTCTATTTCCTGGTTTTCCTCACCTGTTCTGAAGGTTTTATTAAAAGATGAGATATAAATGTCTTAAGCAAATAAAGATGATAATGATAATAATGAATCATGGATTTCAGATTCTGTCAGATACTCTCCATAATTCATTTAGCTTTGCCTGAATTCTGCCCTTGCCATTCAGATTCTACAGCTGCTCTATAATCCAGAGTTGTGTTGTTTTTACGCACCACACTTCTTTCATGAATCTGTGTGGCTTCATCATTCACCCCTATGAATTTCCTGCAGGATCTTTTATGGGTCACAAGATTCTACCCAGATTTTTGTTGAAACCCTGGTCACACTTGAATGCATGAAACAAATTGCTGCTTATTAAGCCAATGGTTAATAAAAGTAGGCATGTGTATTATAATATAGACATGTGCAGCATGTCATGGATGAAAACTGGGACATATCTAAACAAGCAACATCAGATGGCAATCATTATTAATAAGAGTGGACACCCAGTTTTCTTTTGCCTTAGTCTACTGGAAAGGGCATGATTGCATTCTCTCCCCACTGTTGAGTTAATTGAGTCCAAACTACTTTTGCATTTTGAACCCAGTTTGCAGCAATTGAAGTCAACAGAAGACAAAGAAGGGAGGTGAGAGGAAGAGAGCGAAACTGGGAAATTATAAAAGTAGCTTAAAAAGTGGGATGATGGAAGATTAATCAGGACTGTCCTTGCCAAACCAAGGCAGTTGGACGTGTGTGTGTGTCTATATATACACACACACAGTAGGATTCAGTAGATATCTAGCTTTCTGTCTGCAAATGCCCTGGTTGTCATTTAGTAATACATTATTTAACTAATGTCAATGTTCCTGCTTTTGTGTAAATGTAATATACCAATGCCAAAGTGGATGGCAGGAAAGTCTCGTTAGATATTCCCATATTTGATGCCCAGTATGACAAATTTAGAAATCAGAGTCTTGAAATCAGTGAAGCCCAAGCTGGAAGCAGTGGAAAGGTGAAAGCCACCATCATTGTTTGAGTTCTGTTTGTTAATGTGTGTACAGAGGAACTCTGTTTGTTTGTAGGTCCTTAGTAGAAGTGTGTCTAATGTTGACTTTCAGAGTCTAATATTGTTTGAATTTTCTATCATGAGTCACATCACCAGAGTGCTCTTTTCCTTTGGTGTTTGTTCATTCATTACATTTTTAAATGTCTTGAAGTAGTAAACAGTTAATTCTCACAGCTACTCCATTGTTAGTGAAAATGTGATTACAGACTCTAGGAGAAGATTCCATCTGTGTACCCTTGTAATCAATATTTTGATCATTTAACTCACAAGTCCAGTACAGCATTTAACCATACCCACAAGATACTACAATAAGATTTAGAAATGTAACAGCTAATGTTACAAGATGGAAAGGCGTGAGTGATGAATCTTCAGAAGGGCATTTTAAACCTGTACCCCCCCCCCCAATTTACTCTGAAGTTTTATAAACTGCCAATCTATTTTTGACATTTTTAATAATTTATATTATGTATAAATTAGTCTCTTGTAATGCAGAATATATTTTAACTAAAGGACCTTGAAATTTCAATTAAAGTAGTTAAATTAGGAGTTTTTTGGGGGGGGCACCTTGAAATGCAGCTTTAAACTTAGGCCTTACAAAATACTGAAAGCTGAGTCAAAATTGGGGAAGGAATCACATAAAAGTGTTGATGAAATCATCCCTTTCCCTTCCACTTTTTGGGAATGCAAGGAGAATTTCAGGGTATTAGGGAGCAGCACACATTAGTATTCCTACAACCTCCCTGCTGCTTACAGCCACAATTTTTATTTTCACCAACTACTCAAGTTGGTCTGGTCTATACTTCACAAAGTACTCTTTTGGTGTGGGCAGGTGGTTTTTATTTATTCAAAGTATTTCTATACCACCTTTCACAGACTCAATGGAGCCTTCCTAATAATATAGTAAAATAATACAAAACAATAGCTAATTTTTTGAAAGCACTGTAACTAAACAAATCGAGCAGTCAAGGAATAGTAGTCTTGTAGCCCTTTCAAATGGCCATAAGGGAGGAGAAAATCCTAACCTCCATTGAGAGGTCATTTTTGAACCTGGGTGCAATTGCAGCAAAAGGGCCAGCTCCCAACTCTTAATTATTTTACCTTACATAATAAAAGTAAATGGATAAGGACTGAACAGAAGTTCTCGATTCTACCATTTGAATTCACCCAGGGAGAGTTTCCTAATGGCTTTAAAATGAAATAACAGAATTTTCTTTCAGTTTGTAGAGAACTAGTTTTGGGCAAAAGGTAGGATAGAAATAAACAACAAGAAGAATAACAACAACCTTGTAATGTTAAAGCATGAGTGGCTGAGTGTATTTCCTGTATATTTATTGTACTGTTACAGCAGTACAATTGATCCAGCAAAAGGCTATGGTGGCTCTGCCCTTTGAAAGAAATTGAATCTTGTTAGGCAAATTAAGAGTTTGACATTAATTTAAGACAGTACTGTAATTCCACTGATTCCCTATTTGCTGCAAAGATAATTCCAAAGGACTTTAATCCTGATCTGGCGGGTGGGTGGGGATATTAATACTGCATTATCACACCAATAATGAAATATTAAGCCTCCTGACCACTCCACCCCAGAAACATTTTGATAGTCATGGAGGATTGCCTTCAGGTGAAGCTGGGATTAAACCTGCAGGGATCGTTTTCTTTCTGCCTGAGACATTACATGGAGACAAATGTTTGAGATATTGAGCAGTCAGATGATATAAATGGCCTGTCTGTCTAATTCCAGCTGAACATGCTTTATTTATGATTATGTTTTGAAATGTTAGTAAGATATCTAAAAAATCAAAATACAATTTTAAAATTACAGCATATGCTTTATATCTCACTTGTGAATTCAGAATGAAGTGATGTATACCATTCTTCTCCACTACTCTTCCAACATGTTTAAATACAACTCTCACCATCCTGACCCAACACAGATGATGGGGGTTGCCATTCAGTATGGCTCGAGAGTGCCAGGTTGGGATAGGGCATAGGACCTTATCCCACGCTGCTCTCAAAAGTGGCAAGAAAGCGA
>CM034706.1:123120860-123133623 GCA_020142125.1 Phrynosoma platyrhinos | reverse complement strand
CTCAAGGGCAGTTAACAACAAAAAAGTAAAGTTCATGGAAAGAGAGTGATCACTGAAAAGGGCTAACACTTACCAAGATGAAGGCACAAGTACAAAGTGTACATCAAGAGAGGAAATGTAGATAATTATAGAATCATGCATATCTGAGGATTTGTTTACTGGCTTTAATCTTTTTTCCATTAAGCAGTTAGTTCAATTTGATTGATAGAACAGTATTCAGGATTCCAAATGTAGGTACACCATAGATTGATATATGACATTACTTAATGGTATATGACATTAAATTTCTTCCTTTATAGTTTCCTAACATGGGTGTTTCTTATTTTTATTGACTAAACACTGCTTTATTGAGTTATCTACCATGCCCCCAAAGTCTGGTCTGACACTGTTGGTTCAGGCTCTATCCAAATCTACTTGGCTAGTTTTGTCCCAGATTTTAACATTTTCAACTTATATTTCCCCCCCCACACCGCCGCATTTGCCCAGTGTGAGGAGATCATTTTAGAGTTCTTCACAGCTCCATACTGTTGGCTACCTCATTTTTCACCTGAAATTGAATCATCTATACCAGGGGTAGGCAACCTTTCCCCTTTAAGGGCTGAGGGACTTCAGCTCCCAGAAGCCTCAGCCATGTTGGCCAATAGCCCCATGTTGGCCAATAGCTCCTGGGATTCTGGGAGCTGAAGTCCCTCGGCCCTTAAAGGGGAAAGGTTGCCTACCCCTGATCTATACAAATGAAAAATAAAGCACATCCATCTGAAAAAGCTACTCCAGTCTTACTCTAAGACCATGACACTTAGATGCCTGAAAATTAGATGGCCTGTTTAACAGGGTAAAGCAGCATAAAGATCAACTGGGATCCCACAGATGTATACTGTGGGTTATCTAGTATTTAAAATGCATTCAATAATTTTAATATCTGTTTGTCTGAAATCTGCATTATCAGCTTCTATCACTGGATGAAACAGCACATATTCACTACAATGTGAAGTTGGGTCATTGCTTGGAAAGTTTTAGAAAGAATGAAAGTAACAGCAAAATGTCTGTAACTGAGCAATGAAAGGATGAAGATCCTACCACTGATCAGCTATGGATGACTTCAACATGATGTTGTATTCATTCTTCTCTAAAATAACCTAAATAATATTTGAGGCTCTGGGTGTGGAGTAGTCTGAGTGAGTTATATGGGTGTCTCACAGAAAACTCGTGGACCAAATAGGACATGCTATTTTGGAATGAGTCCCATCTGCCTTGCATAAGATTCTCCTTCCCTATCACTATGAGGTAGCCCTTCTTCATATGTATGCAGTGAAAATACCTCTTCTTCAAGACATGCACCATGGATACACTAGGTAAATCCCAGCAGCTATGGTTTCATTTAGACAGGAGAATCACAATAAGTCCAACTCTGACAGCTGCTTATCTTCAGTCAAAGCCTTCAGTGTATCAAACTAAGGTCTGATATAAGCCATGCAAAGCCAAGTAGTTTGCTAGTTTATGAATAAATTAAATCACTCCACTACCAGTATAGATCCTTGGAGGACCTCACTGTTTGTTTTCCTTCATAGTGAGCTTGCAATAAAATAGTTAGCAATAAAATGGAACTATCCTTTGCTACATGTGTTTATATTACAAGAAAACCATGTATTATGCATTTGTGTCATCACTAATTGTCATAACATTTATGGCCTTCTTTCCATACATGGAGAAACTTGTCTGCAATCAACTTTGTGCTTTAATGTGACCTTGGATCTTTATTGTCTCTCCAAATGGATGCTTCCAGATGGAATGTGTAACATTAATAACCATGGTAGGCAAACAACCATATGGTTTCACTAACTGCCATTTGTTTATGGGGACATTTGCTTAATGCAAATTAATCTATAAATGAAGATAGATTGAATTTCCTGGAGATTTTCAGGAAAGGATCAGTAAATTTCATTTCTTTACCATTCCCCATCCCCAAAAGAACATCTCAAATAGAATGCAGAAGTTCATTATGCAGATATCAGTTGGTGACTGTGTTTAAAGGAGCACCACAGTTCTGTTCCAAGACAACCTGAATTCTTTCCATTATAAGCAGATTACACTTAACAGCAAGATGCTTTGCATTGCATTATTTATATTACCTAGTTCATTCTGAATTTTTCATTATTATAAGGGAGGAGAAGTTGTAAGAAGCATTTAAATCCTATTTCAGACTGGTGCCTGTGTTATTTCATCACTCTTGAAATCTCACACATTTGAGCATGTCTCTGTAACCACAAGTTGAAGGTACATCATGTTGTTTGTTCATTGAAATCCAACAACACTGGACAACTGTGTGGCAACCAGAGGCCAGTCCTCCCCATAGGCCACGCACACACTCAGTACATCCAAATGCCTCTGTTTTAATTCAGTGTCCATGGTGACTGGAAGTTATAGCACACCATTTCTTATTGCCATTTGAGATGTACTCTTGCACACTTTCAAAAATGCCCATATAGCTGAATTAATAAGAGGAATGTGGAGGTAAAAAGGAGGAATAGTAAATACCTAAGCTGATATGTGAGAGGTGAAAACATTTAGGCATAAAATAATGATTTGGATATTCTTTTTTTAAAAAAAATGAAAAATAAGAAGTAGCATATAAATACTTTATTTTTAAGTGAGCTTCACAGTCCTGTTTCTTGTTGTGGTAGCTGTCAACCTTCACACATCCTCACTTTGTTCTGGTAGGCAGGCCTTGGGTATTTTAGGTATTTCATTTCAAATATCCTATTTTAATATTCACTGTTGTATGTTTTTAATTGTATTCTTTTAAATTGTAAGCTGGGGACAACTGTATCAGGCCTGCAGTGGGGCAAGGGCAAAACTCTTCCACCAGTACCAATCGGATCTACCAATAAAGAATTTAATAAACAAAAGAGAAGCCCTCATGAAATGGGCATTCTAGGAAAGACCCCATACATGGACTACATGCACAGATACCTTTATCTACTCTCTTCAATAGCAAACAAACGTCATAGACAAACTGTAATAGATTATATTAATGAGTCAGGATTATACATAATCTTTTATTGGGGCTAGCCTGCTTGAATGCATTTTTTATTTGCATATGTAGGTAAGTACAAGATTGTTTTCTCTTTTTTGCTAATCTATTCACCTTCATTATTAAAAAAAATCACATTCGTTTCATTAAAATCACATTCAATTTTAGTTCATTCTGTTTTCTTTCTTTCTTTTGCTTACTAATGTAGCTACTTCAGTATAACTGTTTTGGCCTGCTAACTTATAGTGACTACCAATTTATTTGCCATGAATATCTCAAATTTTGTCTTTCCAGGACACACTTAGGAAAATAATGAAGGACAATGCAAAATAATCGAGAGCTTCCCACTAGCAGCCATCATTCGTCCCCCAAAATACCCCAGAAATTCTTATTGTATGGGGCATTCTGGGAAAATAATAGAGAAGGTACACTTTCCACACTAGTAGACACTTTCCAAGATGTCATGGACTATCACCTGGAGCCCTTTCACACAACACACTTTTAGCAGTTTACTTGCACTTTAAGTGCCATGGTTACACCCTATAGGATCTTGGAGTCTGTGGTTTGATCAGAGGCACTAGAGGACCTCTCTGGCTGAGAATTTTAAATGCCCCACCTTGAAAAGCAAATCCAGGGATTCCATAAGAAAGAACCATGGCAATGAGAGTGTGATCATAATACACTATCTGTGAAGTGTGGAAGAGTCCTTGCTACTTGAGCCTTTGTAACTGGAGATTATAAGAACTGAGGCTACAGCTTTCTGCATGCAAAGTATATGCTTGTTTGTTGAATTCACCTTTTGCCCAGGATGAGTTCTGAGGCAAGCAGCTATGTTCTTCCACTATGGCACCTTCCCTACAAGAGATCTATAGCTATAACTCAAGCATATTCCAATAATTTCTACAAGAGCTAGGCACTTATGAGAAAGACTGAAATAGAACCATATAATGTTATTGTGTGTTTATGTGTACATTAATATGTATGTGCATCAGCATCAGGATGGTTATACTTTTTTAATATTTTCAAGCTGTGGATGGTTGAATCCAGAAGGCCAAATATACACAACCATGACCTCCATCAGGTAGCTCAGTCTGACAGATTCAGCTACACTGAAAACTAAAATATCCTTGAAGCAGTTGGTGAATTATGGTGGAAACCACCATCTCTTGAGCCAATGCCCATGACCTGCTTCAACCTCTGCTTCTTGAGGGGAAGAAGACAGAAAGCAGAAATCCTTATACTGCTCATGCTGGCTCTGCTCCAGCAAAACAGTTTCCCATGCTACCCGTGTGGCCTGGCTTTTGCTCTCTAGATGGTGCTGCCTCTTCAAGTGCTGGAGCAATTGGGTGGTGATGGGGTAACTTGGTTGGTTCCCCTGGTCAGATCCTTTTCTATAGTACAGGTGTGTGGCATAACTGGGATCTGCAGCTACAGTACAATGATCCCACAAAACACCCTCTTGTTTCTTGAAAGGCAACACAGAAATTAAATTTTCCCAAGCTGTAGGTCTCCTCCAACAGTGCAGGGTGTGGGGAGAGAAAAAGAGGAACCTGGTGCTGGTTGCTGTGGCAAATTCGACTCTTTCACTCCCTTTCACTTGTTCACAATGAGAAAACCACAGAGAATAAGCTAACAGGGCTGTTAACAAGCAGATCCACATCTCTGTCTTGATGGAGTGAGTCCACCACACTTGAGAGTTGTGGGAAAATGTCTGCATCTGGCAAAATCTTCCATCATTGCTTCTTATTACTTCTGGTGTTCTTGCTGATTTCAAGAAGTCAGTCTTGCTGTTGCTGCTATTGCTCACCACCTCCTCAACAGCAAATGCTTTCTTTGCAGTGTGAGTGAACTGGATTCCACCAGCACAGCCTAGGATGAAACTCGAGGACTTAATCTTCCAGCTAGTTGTGTGAATGGGAATCTTTGATCATAGGCAGGTAGGGGGAAGGGAGTGGAGGCAAAAATAGAGCTGGGAAGAACTCTGCTTCCACCTCTGGAAGGAGGAACAGGAGAAAAAGTAGTGATTTGCTAACACTGTTTCTACCACCTGATGGTACCATGAACTAGTTTTGTAATTGTATAAAAAAACAGTTATATGTCTTTATAGTAAACAGTACTTGGGTACATAATAAAATAGATTATTAATAGCCACACAGCACTGAGTCTGTATTAAACAGAGGACATGGCATGCTCAGTCACATCACACAAAAGAAAGAATACTGATGTATTTGTAAAATAAAATAAAAAAGAATAAAATACAGACACATGGAGACAAACTAACAGAGAATGAGAATGAGATATTTTTAAAAAAAACAGGGTGTGGGACAAGTATTTATTTGCCTATAATAATAAGGTTTAGCAATAGCAATAGGAGCTTCATTTATATACCACTTCATACTACACTGAGCAGTCTCTAAGTAGTTTACAATTGTAACCAAATTGCCCCCATCAAGGTGGGTACTCATTTTAGCAAGGATGCAAGGCTGAGTTGACCTGGAGCCCCTTAGGTTGTGAGTGAGTGACTGCAATGTTGGCATTTAACCACTGCACCACCAGGGCTCCTTAACACAAGATGAAGGCAGTGGATACACACAAAACAAATGGACAAACAGGGGTGCATAAAAAGAAATGAAACTTCCAGGAAACTGAAATTTTTGCCTTGATGTAAGACAAAAAGATAATTACTAATCTTTTAAGAAGTTATCCAAAAATTTATCTTTAATCAATGTTGAAAATTTCTTCATATCAGCCATTTCAAAGACTTTGATAATTCATTCTTCTTCCAAAGGTATGAAATTTAAAAAGGTATAAAAAGCCTTACAAGCCCAGCACAGGTTTATTCTCAGAGAGAAAGGTCCAGTTTATAACTTCTTCTGGATCTGCAATTCTGCATGTTCCTCCCTTCTGTTTTCCACTTCTGGGCAAGATGGGGAAATTGGGGAAATTATGTTTGCAGGATTTGATGTTTAATGTGGTATCATATTTTATGTTCAGAAGTAGTAATTAGTGATGTTAATAATATAGAGAAGTTCATTATAACTATTATTTCGTTTTATATTCTTAGATTTGGAGGGTGGGAAGTCAGTTGTGGTTTTTTGTATTACATTTGTTTTGTGAGTAGATTGGGTGGGGATGCTGTTCTTCTATCTATTAGTATTAGGATTTTAGTATAGTGTATTGTTTGTATTTTTAATGTGTTGAATGTAATATATATATATATATATATATATATATATATATAAAAGGAAACCGGAATTGAAAAGGACTGGAAGGATTTGCAGAGGGCAAAGGTACTGGGTGTGGAAATTGAGAAGACACAAATATAGATGCACATGAAAGACACAATTGAAATCTAAGAAATGGGAACCAAATCCAAACTAAATTATTGTACATTATATTTCTAACTCTAGGGTTGAGATCAGAGCAGGTTCAACCTACTGGCTGCCATGTTCCCCCTGCTGTTCTCATACTGCTGAAATTTTGCAGTGTTGACCAACATGGAGGGGAAAGTCCTACTTTCACCTTTAGTAATATTTCTGCATAAAAATAAGGTGCAAGAGGAGTGTGTGCCCTGTTTTTGAGCCAAAAATGCCTTACTTAATTCACAATAGAGCTTCTTTCTTTCCATAGAGTTTATTACATCAGTCTTTGAATGAGTAAAGATTGATTAAACAAAAGAGAAATACATTACCTTTTAAAATACATTCTTATTTTTAAATAATTTTATATAAAATAATGTTAAATAAAAACAAGATTATAAAATCTTATATTACTTTTATTCTTATATTAAAAATACATTTTAGGAATATTTTACCTCACACTTTGATTCCTCCTACAGCAAGTAAAATACTTCTTATAATTCTATATGATGTATTGCTTGCCAAGTTACGCAGGCTCATGCAAGTAAAGAAATTCAGCTTCCTTACAATATATCAAACAATTGAAAAAAATGTCAAAATAGAGAAGTAACTGAAAATAAATATTCACTGACACTTTCTAGAACCAGAAGACCAGAAAGTAGAGCCTCAGGGGTTACTCCCAGGGCCTGGACAGGTTCATATGAATGTATGCAATCTTCAGATAACCTAGTCCCAGTTCCAAATCTATCATGGCTTTAAAGGTCAGTGCCAGCATTTTAAATTGAGGATACTTCACTTCAAGGGACTGGAGAGGGAAGATGAAACTGGAAAAAACAACATCTGCAGATAATTTGTGTGTATACTAAAAATGTCACTGATGCACACAAAATTTGGGTATGTCCCTTTATGCATTCATACTTTTGACATGTGGCTTAAGTTGTACGGTATTCCCCAAATCACTTTGTATCCCAAGTTTTATTGTGCTTTCTGTCTTTATATATAATCTTGTCTCATCTGAATTCACTGCTCCCAAATTTCTGGTTTTGACCTTTCTATCTTCAGTATCTGATTTGCTTGCTGCTTCTTACAAAAGGAAGGGCATGAGGCTCCTTCATCTCTCCTTTTCTAATAATATTTATCCATCAGCACATGGGGGAGAGCTCACTGCTGCTTAGCCTGACAAAATGAAATGGTGCCATTTCAAGCAAAATCTTACAGAATGTACAGATTTTCAGTTTTCCTTCTAGACAATTCAGAGAGCCAGACTGCATGTACAGCTCTTTGGGAGCACAGAATCAATGGAATTTTTCCACTCCTGAATTCAGCTATGTTTTTAGTAATGTTAAAGGGTACTACATTTGGAAGAGAGAGGGGTGGGGGAAAGTAATATTATAAATCTGTTTATAGGCTTCATTTTACTTTCATCTGATGCTCTCAAATAATATATAGTATATGATGACTGGTTCTGGTTGTTATAGGCAGGAAACAGCCATGGGTAAGTAATGGTTCAAACATGACAAGTTGTGTCTTCCCATCATTTTAAGGAAAGGTACACCCCCTTCCTTGCTCTTTTAGTTGCCACTGTCTGAATCAAACAAGTAAATAGAATGTGGCATTGCTACTGGGTTTATGATAGCATTCCTTTCCTGAAATATGGTATCTCAGATTGTGGGTGAGAGTGCGGGATATGGCATGTTTGGAAGAGAGAGGGGTGGGGGAAAGTAATATTATAAATCCATTTATGGGGGGGTTCTTATATGAAGCACTCCAACATGCAATTCTCCCTTGACAGATGATAAGATCCAAGCAGGATAGTATCTTGTGCTACTTCTATATTTTTGATGGACTGAAAGAAGTAAGGCCACTAATGTTGAAATCCAAGCAACATGTACTTATAGCATGATAACAGGGAGCATGCCTGGAACAATTTCCTAAACATACTATTACAAATAAAAAGATGGCCAATAGGGGCTATGGCTAGGATCAATTTTGCTATCACCACTACTGGGGCAGGTAAGCCCACTTCTCAACTGTGTAGCAAATGGGTACAAATAGGATAATTAATTATGTACTCTAACCCTAAGAATTCTTACCACTCAATCATCACTCAGACAAGCGCCATAGGCAGAGGAAGTCATTTGCTGCTCTCAGTTACGGTACTTTCCAGTTCATATCTAGTAGCATTCTTTGTCCAGGGGCATAAACTTGGAGATGTCCCATCCACAGGATCGCCATGAGTCCAAGTCAATTCAAGGACAATTAGCAACAAAACAACATATTCTATACCAGCCTCACTGAACACCGGAAATGGAAGCAAGAGGACAAAAATAATCTGGCCCAAAATGCTCTACAAAATGGTATTTTGGGTCAATTGTTTGCACCTCAGCCCTCTAGTGCCTGACTAATATCATGGGTCAAAGTACTCTGCATGCTGGTGTTTATTTTTGTCTGCAGGTGTAATCCAGCAGGTCCCAAGCAGATATGAGAAGACCTGGAGGAAAAACAGACAAAAATCAGAAAGGTTTTTTCTCTCTCTCTCTCTCTCTCTCTCTCTTTCTCTCTCTTTCTTAAACTCCCAAAAAAATTTTGTGGAAAAACGAGTGGGAAATGGATTATCAAATATTCTGTTTTAGAATGATGAATAAATGTTTAATACAAGGTTTTCACATAATTACTATCACAAAATCATTTCTAAAAACTATGTAAGAAGAATATGTTTATGTAAGACTGTACAGTATCATATCATTAACATTTCTGGTCTTGTTTTCCTTGGTTCCCTTTATGGGTGCGTTACGTCTGCTTTACACTATGGAGAATTATGAGAGAAAAGATTATTTTGTTTTACTAATGTTTACTTTTTTTCTGTTTTTATTGGGGATTATTTAATTTGCTCCTCATAAACTCACAAAACCAAAGGCATTCCTCATAGTTCAGAATCTTATAGCTCCAATTATATTAAAAGAAGGGAGGGGGTTAAGTAAATTTATTCCATAATTATATTCTGAATACTTATGGAACTTATGGAATTCCCTGCTATGTGGGGTTTAGTTGTGTCCTTTTCTCATTTCCTTTCACCAGCAGGCAAAGACTTTTTTTCAGACAGGCCTTTGGCTTATAATTTATGTGCAAAATAGTTTTTAATGGAGTGATGTTTTTAATCTATTTTTATCTTTGAAAATCTCTATTACTATGTTTAATTATGTATTATATTGTTTTAACCTTATTTTTTAAACCAAACTCTTATTTCATTGTTTTTAACTTTTGTGTAACTAATTTTTAAAACTAAATATTCTCTCTCTCTCTCTCTCTCTCTCTCTCTCTCTCTCTCTCTCTCTCTTGTGTGTGTATGTGTGTTTATAAAGGAGAAAGGCAGGGTATAAATTAAATAAATACTTTTAATATATTAAATATGGTAATTTTATGTCTCACCAAGTTATATATAATTCATTTATGTTCCTAAAATAACAAAGTGACATTTAATCTGTAAATGGTTCTAACTCTGCATTTTTCCATTTCTTCCAAATATTTTTTTCATTTTCTTTCTGGAGAAAATAATTTTTTTCCATGCCTTCAAAAATTCATGGCATTAATTTTTTCCATGCCTTCAAAAATTCCAGAAATTTTACATCTCTAGTCATTGCTTGGATCACCAGTATGTTTAAGTATGGTGAGACTTCTCTCAGTCAATGAGATAACTGAGGAAAGTGATATAGAGCATTATTTGAAGGATGTACCCCCAGGTTCCCTTGAGAAATTGCAGAAAATGCTAGAAGGCAAACAAGGAACCAAATGCTATTTCATGACCTTGAACATGATGCATAGGGTGACCATATCTGAAGGAAGCCAGGTCACCTATAGCCTGAATTGGTATGAGGACAATTTTGGCAGATGGAATTTGTCATACAGGAGTGAGGGAAATGAGATCTGCTCAAATTTTCCCAATGCAACCAGGAGCTCTGTCCCCTGAGCATCTAGCCACCTTACCCATCAACAATATTCTATAGAAGTCAGACTACTCTGTTATAATGCTGAAGGAAGTACAATGCCTACTGAAGAATGGGTGAGACAGTCTATCTGCAAAATCTCTGTTCAGTGATATTTCTTTAGAAGTCATTTTTGTTATGCAGTCCATTTTGAGCTGCAGATAATCATTTCAACTAAAAAGCAGGGACTACTTAAGATTTTAGGCTAAAATAGCAGCTGCAGATCAATTCTGTTGGGGCCTCACAAGCCAGACAGTGAGAATTCCTCCCCAGGACTTTCTAAGTTGCTTAGGCTAAATGCCAGCTCCACCAAAAGGCAAACTTTATGCAGTATAGCTGTTCAATACCATAAGCAGCTGGGCACTGTCTGTGGCGTGTCTGAGGGCACAATGAGCTTGGATGAATGGCCTCTGGCTGGATTTCTTGAGTTAGTCACAAAGCAACACTGAAAATACTGATGTTTCTATGAAAGTTACTATTAGACAGTTTGTTACTGAGATAATGTATGCAATAATTGTGGCAGGTTTGTATAGATGGTTCTCACTGCTATTTCTCCCAAGGTTGAAAAAGAATACCAAATCTAACACGAGTATCTCTTCCTATAGTTTCATTTGGTTCTTAGGTCCTGAGGAGCCTAAGAACAGACTTAAAGAGGCTCAATAGTCATTTCTTCTTCCCAGAAAACCATGTAAACTTTATTCTCTAAGGTAGGAAGGGGAGGATAGTGACTCTGACAGATTTTTTAGCACCCTCATGATGCTATAATTCCAAGGTTTATTTGTGATAAGTGGAAAACCAAATATGTTGCTATAGTAAGCAGTTTGTATATGGGACTTGTATTGTTGCTCAGTGAGGATGATTTTATTGCATAAAAAGAGATGCTACATTATGTATAAATATTTGAATAGGAGACAGGAAATATGTCTGGCACATGTTATGGCAGAAACTGATATGTGAAAATAGTGACCATGATCTTTAATTACAATACTAGAGAAGCCATTTTCAGCAGACAGGGGGTACATTTAAAACAATTTTTTTTACAAACAAACAAAACTTTTAATCAGTGATTGCAATGTAGAATGCCCCTTAAACTTGCATACAGAGTGTAAGCTCTTCAGAGCAAGGACCTATACTTTTTTCAAACTTTACTCTGCAAAACACCAGGTACATTCATGATTTAATAAGAATTAAAAAAATAAGGTCACAAATTCTTAGGAAAGTTCTCTTTTGAAAATATGAAGCAACATGGAAAAAAATTCTTGTAATGTGAAGTCGAAGGCTTTGTAGTGTGAATTCGAAGGCTAATTCCTTGTAGCATTCTTCAAATGAATATCCGTATAGGATTTTGCTTGACTACTGGGAAACTTGAGAGAAAGAGTTCCTCACTTGATGTGTGCTGAACTGTTGCCATGTGTGCATTTTGGCATCACTTAAATAATTCCACTTTTAAAGACAAAATAAATACATTTGAGTGGTTTATTTTTCTTTAATATAAACAGAACATTTTAAATGAGTTTTCCAAGTTCTTTGCCTGGATCACCCCCAAGGGTTGTTGCTGATTTTAAAAGCAGAAACTTGTCTATGGGTTTCTTTTCTTTTGGGGGGTTGTTGGGGAGGGGGGAAGTATGTGAATAGCTTAAAACAGGAGCAAAAGCAGCCCAACTTGAGCCAGTGAGATATCCAGGAAGGAAAGATGGAGGCAAACAGAGGGGTTAATTTAACCGAGCATAGCTGATGCTGTTTGTGGTTGTCCCTGACAGCACGGCTGACTCGAAAGCACCTGTGTTTGCTCTCTAGCTTTCTCCAATCTGCCAGAAAATGGCCCGAGCATGTCACATGGCCGCCAGATAGGCCAAGCACCATGGGAATACAAAAGCCGGGGCTTTTAGCAGAGTTAATCATTAATGCGCCTTTTCTTTGTCCCATTCAGGAGTGCTGACAAGCGCTTTGATATTTCATATTTGCCATCAGGTCAATTTCAGTCATAACCAGGTACTAATTGAACACACTGACTCACAGCATGGCTTTACCTGAACTTTGTGGGTTTTTCTCCATTTGGACTCAACAGTTTTTTGTGGGGAGGGCTAGACCTTGCCTTTTGAACAGATGGCATACATTTACTTTTACAAATCCTGCACCTAGATCTAAAGTGACTGAATAACATAGTGATTTTTTTTAAAAAAAAATACAATTTCTTTTGGAAAATGTGTTAATCATTTTCTATATATTAAAAAAACTCAAGTGACATACAATATTAATTTAAATACCATAACCTTCAGGTTTTTCATTATCAATTAAATGATAAACATGTTCAGTTTCTAATATTTAATATAATATATATTATAAACTACATATATAAACTGCATGTTATATACAGGTATACAATTTGT
>CM034706.1:123099792-123117970 GCA_020142125.1 Phrynosoma platyrhinos | reverse complement strand
TTTGGTGCCTGGGAAAGGAGCGCCAAAATAGCACTCCTTCCTCAAACAGCAAAAAGGGTGCCAGAAAAACTGTCACATAGCTCTTCCGCGTCTCTTCCGGCACAGCATGTGCAGAGGCTGCGCCGGGAGGACAGCATCAGGGTGCTCACCATGTGTAACAGCATGCGCTCTGATGATGTCCTCGGAAAAGGGTTGAGGTGGCCACCGTGTGGCTGCCCCTCCCTTTCCCTGCCTCCAAGATGGTGCTTTGTTTGCTTCCCCCCTTTGTTTACTTTCCAGAACATACCCTGATACCATAGACCAGGGGTAGGCAACCTAAGGCCCGGGGGCCGGATGCGGCCCCCCGGGGCCTTTGGACTGGCCCCAGGCCAGTCTTGCCACTGCTGCTGCTGCTGCTGCCGCCACCACCACCACCTGCCATGATGATATTGATTGCTGTTATTACTTGTTCTTGGGGTTTTCTTGACAAAATCTCCACAGGTGTTTTGCCATGGCTTTTTTGGGGCTGAGACAGTGTGCATGCATACTTTTTTTTAAAAAATAATTTTTTTAATTTTTATTTTTATTTATTTATTTATTTATTTTTGGTGCTTCGGCCCCCCCAATTGTCTGTGGGACAGCAACCCGGCCCCCGGCTCAAAAAGGTTCCCTACCTCTGCCATAGACCATTCTTTTGAGGGAGGTTTGTACTGACTCCTATCTGCTGGCTATCCACTCTACAGCCTGTTCTGTTTCAAATGACCTCTGAAAACTAAAGATGGCTACTATAGCCCATGTTTTAAGGCTACTTGGTGTGGAGTTGGCTTTTTAGGTTTTTTTCAGGTGTCTTTGAGGGAGATCTGGTTTTAATGAAGCATACCTTTCCTGTTTCTATTATTGTATTTTGAATGCATGAACCACTGTGATAAATTTTATGAACATAAATAAGGCAGGCAGGCAGGCAGATCTCAAAAGGGACTTGTAGAGAGTTCATTCATTTGGTGTTGGGTTTTTAAAAATTCAATTGTAATTTATTTACTTTAATTGTGTTTTATTGCCTATTACTTTGCTAAAAGTAAGTGAGAAGGTAAGTGTTGTTGGGTTTTTTTATAAAAGAAAGAAAGAAAAGAAAAGAAATAGATATTGTGAAAAATCTGAAATGTGATTTAACCATGTTTTTACTGATCACATGGAGATCGCTAAATCGTCACTCTCCTGTTTGGTGTAATAAGCCAACAAAGTATACTTGCTTCTATTCTTGGGTGCATTGATGAACCCTGTGGCTGTCAGCATTCTCAACTACAAAATATGTTTCTGCTGGATTTGTGCAGCACGTAACATGATAAGGCACTTATTTAACTGCAGAACCAAGAGCAATTGTTCTAATGTTATAAACAAGAATGATCTGGTTTGAAATAGAATAGAAATAATATGTCTCTGGAATTTCAATGACTTATTGTGCTGATATGAATATTCAAATGCCATCTGTAGTTTGTACTTTATTTGCTT
The DNA here is from genome assembly GCA_020142125.1 of Phrynosoma platyrhinos. Lineage (NCBI taxonomy): Eukaryota > Metazoa > Chordata > Lepidosauria > Squamata > Phrynosomatidae > Phrynosoma > Phrynosoma platyrhinos. Next base: position 123,116,482 of record CM034706.1, on the reverse strand, counting down.
TACCCCTAATTTTAATTTTATAATATGAATGAGCCCCATTGCAGCAATGCAGACAAACACAAATTTAGTCTCCCCAGTAAAACAGTTTCCTGAGCATTAAACCATTGCACAAGAGGACATTTAAAATAATAAAGCTAGTTTTAACAATGATACAGTGCCTCATCTCAGATTAATATTTCAGATAAGTAGATATAAGCCTGGCTGAATGAGGATGTGGTTCAAACAAAGGTTTCTGTTGAGCAGGAAAAGGTGAAAGACAGATGGGTTGTTAAACATTGCCAGCATACTTTACTGGTGCCATTCAGCGGTCATTGCTAAAGTTAACAAGGGGCATTGTACATCGGCTCCATTTGCTAATATCTATGGCTGGCCAAAACATAGAGAGGACATGACAAACATTTTCTCCCCAGCAAAAAAGTGGCCACCGTCGGCATTCAATCAGGGCATGGAGGAGGGGAAATGTACTCAGTGCAGGAGCAACTCCATTATGCTCCTGCATTTGTCTTCTGACATGTCTTCAGGCAGAATTCTCATCTCTGTTCTGGTGACAGTAACATTCTTTAGGATTTTCCCAGTCTTTGGCAGCATTTCAGTTAAGTTCAAACTTTTTTTCTAGAAAAGGTGGCATCATCACATAACAAATCAGATTTGGCTACATGTCTACACCCCTGAGGGCACTGCCCTCAGTCTGAATTAGATTTCTTTATCTTCAGTGATATCATTAAGAACCCATGCCTGATTGCATGCATGGCAACCTTGCTGTTTCCAGGAAAACCAATTTGAAATCTGGAAATAGCACTAATGAAGCAGCCATTTGACACTAAACAAGTGTGGGGTGTAAAACAATAAGGATCACAAGAAAACATGCATGTGTCTTTAGAACATAAAGTTCACCAACTCTGCTGATTTCAGTTAACTTTGGGCTACCTCTTATCTTTGCTAATACTGTTAAGGGATATGTGTGTTTCACTGTCAGAGGTGGAAAGAGAGAACAGATGTTCCCCTCCCAGAAAATTCTCAAGTTAGCAATAGTATAGTATAAATTTAGTCAGAAATGTGTTTTATGCAACACTGGAGGTGAGAGTGGATGTCAGAAAAACCCAACCCAGCCCCCCTCTCCATTCCTTGTAACAGGCAAAAAAAAATAACCAATTTTGTGTTGTCATTACATGCTGCACGTTTCCCCATCTCTGCCAATGGCACTAGAAAGCCAGTGTAGTGGTTTAAGTGCTGAATTAAGATTCTGGAGACAATGGTTTGAGTCCCCGCTTAGCCATGGAAATCTACTGGTTGACACTGGCCAAGTCACACCCTCTCAGTCTCAGAGGAAGGCAATGGCAAATGCCCTATGAATAAATAATTCCAAGAAAACCCCATGATAGATTCTCCTTAGCATTACCATAAGTCCAAAATAATTTGAAAGCACACAAGAAGAAGTCAATGTCAATAAATAAAGTGAAGTGGCAACAAGGTGAGAACACAACATGATGATCACAAGAGACTACAGAAACAGAAGATGTCTACATAAAGTTACCATTTTCAGCAGCATCTTCAGGTTGAGTTGTTGTTATGTGCCTTCATGTCAACTCCAGCCTATGGAAACCCCATCATATGGTTTTCTTAGGAAGTTTTATTCAGAGGAGGGTTGCCATTACCTTCCTCAGAGGCTGGGAGACTTGCCCATGGTCACCCAGTGGGTTTGCATGGCTTCATGGGGAATTGAACCCTTCAATTACATTGAGCTGCACTCAAAGCATTTGGGAGAAATATATCACCTGGAACAGGTGGCATACCAATAAAGTTGTTTCATGCTAAGAGACAGAATAACTCAAATTCTAACAAATCTTACTAAAAATATGGAAAACAAAACAATTGCCCATAGATAGGAAATATTTAATATACATTCAAATCCAAATGAATCGGGACCCCAGGAATTGCAGCAACCACCAGACCATTGCATTAATCTCCCGTGCAAGCAAAATGATGCTCCAAATTCTACAGAAAAGACTTTTACCATATGTGGAGTGAGAAATACCAGATGTCCAAGCTGGATTCAGAAAATAAGAGGCAATAGGGATCATGTCATAAACCTATGTTGGATAATAGAGTGCACTGAAAAAAATCAGAAGAAAATCAATGTGAGCTAAATAAATTATAGCAAACACATTGCAGAAAGCATCCAGTTTGAGACCATTTTAACTTCCCTGGCTCAATGCTAGGGAATCCTTGGAACTGTAGCTTATTGTAGCACCAGAGAAGACTAAAAATCTCACAAAACTACATTTCCCAGAATTCCCTAGCATTGAGCCTGGGCAGTTAAACCAGTCTCAAACTGGATTATTTCTGCACTGTTTTGGACCTATGAAAAAGTATTGAGTGCTCTTCCACATTTAGGGGCCAAAGAGACTGCCCCTTTGAATAATGGGTTGGGCCATGGCAACTGCATACCGCTGGCCCCATCCTGGCTTTTTGCCGGCACAAAAAGAAGCAGCAAATTGCCTCTTCTTTTTGAGCCAGCAAAAAAAAAACACTTTTCTGCAGCCACCACTGCCACCACAACTTTGCAGTGCTCCTGCAGCATGCAGTGTCTAAATGCCATACTGTCGGAATGCCGCAAAGCTGCCCCATATGGGTGGCTTCAGGGCAGCAGGAAAAGAAGAAAACAGAATTGAAGACAAATCAAGGGAGCCACAGCCCTGAGTCTGCAAGACCTGACCAGGGCTATTGAAAATAGGGTCACTTGGAGGTGTCTCAATTATAGGGCCACCATTAGTGGAAGTCAACTTGATGGCATTTAACAACAATGAAGACAGGAATAAAGTAATTGATATAGCATCTAGTAAGGTAAAAGTAGGTTTGTAGTATTAGTCCCTACTGCAGATGGATAGCAGAGGCCCAAACTACATGTTATCTGGAGTTCTGTGTTGTTTTTTTCTTCCTTCCACTTTAAATAGATAAAACAAACAACCTGGGCAAGTTGCAACCAGACAGCAAAAGGGCAGGTGGAGGGATCCTCTTTAACTCTTTTCCCTCAGGTGTTGTCATTGTGGATACCAGTGTTGTTTTAAAGCTAAAATCACCAAAGGTTTTTTTTGGGGGGGGGAGTTACCCATGAAGGAAGGACATGGGTAGGTTACAGGAATGCTTCCTCAGGATGAAAAGGCAGATAGATATTTAAGGGTCATTCTAAAATATAAAAGAATGTAAGGGAAAGGGGTTAAATAAGCCCTTACTTATTTGTAACCTGAAAAGGCTGGTTTTCAGACAGAGACATTACAAGCAAATAAAGAGACCAATTAAGTACTAAATTAATGCACAATGGGAGGGTATATATGGAATGAAAGCATGTGACCTAGCGGATGTGTCCTTGTGACATCTGGCACTGAGTGATAAGGGGTCTAGTAGTCATGAGCAATTAGGTCTAGGATGAAAACTGTCACTCAATCATGGGAGAAGATGGCCAGAAGATGGATTAGAGCTACTAATGCCTGGCACCACTCTCCATCACTCCACCTCCTCTCTTGGTTTTTCCCAGATTTCTCTTGGAAATAAGCCATGACATTAAATAATCAAAATAGTGATTCCCACCATACAGCCACACAACATGTCTGTTCTACAGCCTAAGCACAAGTTATTGCCTCTTCTTCCTTTGTTCTTATTGATATGAGAAAGGGGCACAGGAACAGGAAAATATTTTTGTATTACAGTTATAGTAATGTAATACCATTCTGATAGTCATGGCTCAATAATAATAATAATAATAATAACAAAATTTATTTATATACCACCCAATAGTTGCCCAATCCGGGCGGTTTACAACATAAAACAGTTACAATAACAGCATATCCCTCCCCCCCTTAAAACAGTATTAAACAATCACATAGTTAAAATCCTAATAACAATTTAAACAAAAATTCATAACAATTAAAATAATAGAGTCCGTACCACACATCCCATTGTTACACTGCGGGGGAACCAAGATTCAAATAGTGTCACTGAGAGAGAAAGGAACAGCCCGGGGCCGGGCTATTTAGTCTGGAAAGGCCTGCCGGAAGAGATCCCTCTTGACAGCCTTTTTGAAACTGTCCAGAGATGTTAGTTGATGGATCTCGTCTGGCAGGTCGTTCCAGACAGAAAAAGCCCTCTGAGAGGTTGCGGATAGTCTCAATCTTTGAGGCTCTAAGAGATTTCTCCCAGAGGACCGGAGCACGTGGGGAGGATTGTACGCGAGGAGGCAGTCTCTGATATAGCCTATGAAAGCCTATGAAATCTTGGGACCCACGGTTTGGTGAAGTTACCATTGTAGTGCTCTCTAGCAGAGTACTCTTAGTAAACTTCAAATCCCAGGATTTTGATGGATGAAGCCATGACAGTTAATTGCTGTACATGCATTCTAAATTTATTTCAAGCTACTTGCATCCCTCCTGCATGCCTATTAAGGGCCAAACTAAAATAGCATTAAGTCAACTGTAATTAAAAGAATCTCTGTGTTGTGTGCCTTCAAGTCATTTCTAACTTATGGAGGCCCTGAGGCAAACCTATCATTGCCTTCCCCTGAGGCTGAGAGAGTATGACTTGTCCAAGGTCACTCAGTTGGTTTCATGGCTGAGTGGGGAATCAATCCCTGGTCTCTAGAGTCATATTTCAATAGTCAAACCTTTGGGTCTCAAAAAAATCTATAAAACTGTAAATAGCAGTGATTGGGAGCACAGACAAAATAAGAATCACAGATGCAGGAAGCATGTTAACCCTTTCCCACATGATACAGTGCTAATGAAAATCCATATCCCTCCACAGCTGTTTTATGTTTCTTGTCGTTATGTGCCTTCAAATTGTTTCCAACTTAATGGCCACCCTAAGTAGGTGAACCTATCACTGGGTTTTCTTGGCAAGATTTGTTCAGTGAGGGGGTTGCCTTTGCCTTCCTTTGAGACTGAGAGGGTGTGATTTGCCCAAGGTCACCCAGTGGATTTCCATGGTCTAGCAGGGATTCAAACCCAGGTGTCCAAAGTCACTCAAACCACTACACCATGCTGTCTCTCTGTTTTATGTTACTGGAAGAAAATTCCCATTCAGACAGCTAAGATTTAGGAGAGATTTTCATATTTGGCCAGTTTGTTCCTCTGAGGAGAGGAGAGGAGGAGAAATGGCTATAACTCATCTTTTTGAACATGTCTCAATAATCGGATATAATTTTGGAACACAAAACATACAGGGATCCAACTGAAGTGAAGATACAGGTGGGCAAGATGGGAACATTACCAATGAAAATGTCCTTCATTCCCCAAATTTCTATTATGATAAAAAGTGATACTATGGGGGACTGCAGACGGGAGGCACAGAGCCACCCTGGGAAGTGGCGGATTGGGGCCATGGGTACCCCATGCCATGGCACTGATCCTCCCTTTTGGCACCCCAAAAAGAGCGGCAAAATGCTGCTTGTTTCAGGGGTGGCAAAAGGCCACCCTAAAAGCCAGCGCATGGCTCTTTGTCGCCCTTTTCAGCACAGCATGTCAGAACGCTGCACTGCGAGGGCGTCCTGATGCTGCGCACCATGTGTAATGGTGCACAGCATCAGGATGGCATCACCGTGGAGTTGGGGTGGCCAGCGTGAGGCTGCCCCACTCCATCTCTGCCTCCAGGCCAGCCCTTTGGGCCAGTCTGCAGAGGTCCTATGAAAATCATTTCCACCAAGAGCTCTTATGTTTACTGCGTTCACATTCCCTTGGTAACTTTGCCTGCCTTTGGCATGTCTTTGGATGTTTAAGTTATATTTCTAAACTCTCAACTGAGGTTTTGAGTTATTGCAATCCTAGAAATGCAAGGACTGAAAGGAAAAATTCATTGAGGGGCAGAATTCTTATTAAGGGGACAATGCTCTCATTTCCCACCGCAATAATTCCTTAGTTCCCACTGAAGTTCACATAGTATTCCTTGGACATTAAATATATGCATCTGCACCCAGCTTTTTTCATTCCATATCAGATGCATGTGGGAAGAAGTAATGTCCAGGATAGTCCTGTGGGAGGGATCCTATACTCTAAAATATTGTGAGGGGGACTGATTCACATATTTGTTTGCAACATTCACAATGTACTCTTACACAGGTTTACTCAGAGGACCAATTGTATTTACTTACAGCTTATTGTTAACAAAAGTGTGCATAGGGTGGCAGTCCCAGTGACTCCACCATCAAGTGATAACTTGTTTGGGTGAATGAGAGAGCAAACATCACAAAACATATACATCACACCATCACACCTCAGACTCAAAGCAACTTATGTGTGGAATCTCACACATTAACTGGGTGTCAGTAAATGCTGCTCAGTAGCAATCCCCTAGCATTATAGAGGCTTGTGCATTGTGTGCCTTCAAGTTGTTGGTGACTCTAAGGGGAATCTTACTTATTAATTAAAAACAGTGGAGAGTCTTGTGTACAGAATGATACTTATCTTGTTATTGTCATTGTTGTGTGCATTCAAGTTGCTTCCAACTTATAGAGACCCTAAGGCAACCCTATTATGAGGTTTTCTTGGCAAGATTTGTTCAGATGAGGTTTGCCATTGCCTTCCCTGATGCTGAGATAATGTAACTTGCCTAAGGTCACCCAGTGACTTTCACAGCAGAGCTGAGAATCTGGTCTCCAGAGTTGTAGTCCAACACTCAAACCACTACACCACTAAGGCTGCAGTCTTATATCCACTTACTTGGAACAAAACCCCATACAATTCAGACTTCTGAGCACACATGCAGAGTTTTTTTCTGAAAATTGATACATTATATTTATTGCTTTTATTGCAAAAGGCCTATCCATTTCAAACATGTAGATAACTCTGTTAAGACATGTTATGAGGACAGTGATGGAAACCCTATTCAGATTTGTCACCATGTTGCAATAATTACATATTTTCAGGATTTTTCTTTGAAAACTCAGCTTTGCTTCCAGAGCTGAATTAGACATTTAAACATAGACCTGCATAGTCTTGCAGTGCAATTTGTATATGTATACATAAAAGCAGATTGAGTTTAATAGTGTTTATTCACTTGTAAGTGGTTGTTGAGAGCCAGTATGCTGTAGTGATTTGTGAGTTCTATTCCAGCCAGGGGCTCCAGGGTCGACTCAACCTGGCATCCTTCCAAGGTCACTAAAATGAGTACCCAGCTTGCTGGGGGGAATTAGCTTACACATTGTAAATTGCTTAGAGACTGCTTAGTTCAGTATGAAGAGGTACAGAAATTTAGCTGCTGTTGCTGTAGCTGCTACTAATTTGAGTGTTGAACTAGACTCTGGGAGACCAGGGTTCTAATCCTTGTTTAGCCATGGAAACCCACTGGGTGACCTTGGGCAAGTCATATTTAGCAGCCTATGAATGTAATAGCAAACATCATCTGAATAATTCTTGCTAAGAAACCCCTATGATGGTGTTGCCATAAGTCCACTTAAATGCACATAATAACAACAAAAATAGTAGTTGCATTGCAGACTTAAGGCCTTTACAGACTGACAGAAACAATGCAGCTTGAGTCCACTTTAACTGCCCTAGCTCATTGCTAGGGAATCATGGGAACTGTAGTTTTTTCTGAGACATTGAGCCTTCTCTGTTAGAGAGCTCTGGTGCCACAATAAATTACAGTTCCCAATATTCCCTAGCACTGAGCCAGGGCAGTTAAAGTGGACTCAAACTGGATTATTTCTGTCAGCCTGCAAAGGCCCTACGTCCCAGTTAAATCAACAGACATAAGTATATGCAAAAGAGGGCTGTAGTATAGTACATTTAAAAGCAGTGAACAGCATAGAAATCAACATATATCTTTATAAACTTACTTATAAAGATAATTTGGGGAAAAAATTCGCATCCATCACAAGCGTACTCGCTGTTATGTGGCAGAAACTGATTTGTTCCAAATCCAAAGGCCAGGCAGTTCAATAAGATGCTTCATTATCAGGCAGATCTGCACTCAACAAATAAATAAGACTTTGAGACATATATTAAATGCTGTGCTATGTTACAGTTCAAATGAAAATGCATGCCTGTCTCTCAGTGAATGATAAGCAATAAGAATTTAAAATAGCAAGAGTCACAACATAAGGAACCATGTGAAAAAACCTGGAAGTCTTCATGAAATACATATTTAAATCTCATCATCACCTCTCTGCCTCAAAAGGAAAAAAAAATATAACCAGGAGAACATGTTTTCTTCAACACACAAAAATTGTCAATGGGCAGTGACTGAAGTTACATTAAACTCCAGTCTATTAGATGAAGGTTCACAAGGAACCACAAACCCCTGGGTACCATAGGTTGAAATCACTACTTAAACATAAGGAAGGGAGCAAACCTAGAAAAGTTACTAGTACATGGCCACACAGCCCGAAAAACTCACAAAAACTATGGATGCCGGCCATGAAAGCCTACGACTTCACATTACTTTTTAGACTTCCAGCCAGATTCTAGAAGTTGCCATCCCCAAAAGTCACTTTTCCAAGCTAGGAAGGAAGCATCATTATTGCAATACTGAAACTCTTTCAGACAAATACATGGATAGCCCATTCTTAGCGCAATGGGGAAACACTACCTTTTGGAGCTCTCCTTGTTCTGGTCATAAACACAAAGTAGGTCACCTTTCATGGTCATTCCAATTTTGTGTTTAAAACATCATTCAGTTGCTAGGTCCATGGTTGAATTAGCACTAACAACAACAGGAGAAAAATAGCAGGAGGGGAAACCACCAAGCCACAATGGGCTATAAAAGGTTAAGGAGTTGCCTTGGAAGTCATGCTTTATACCTATTGTTGCTTCAGAAGTACCTTGATTCTGCTTTGAAGTCCTTTAGATAGACTTGGTGCCTACATTTTACAAAGCCTGAAGGTCATGATTTAGACATGGAACAAGCTGTTCAAAAGCAATGGAAAGAATTTGGCAGGAGAGCAGTGAAATTAAATTGCACAATTTATGGCAAATTGTTTTAGAATTGGCATTTTCAGTTGTGTTTATTAACATATTCAAACTGAAGAAACAATTAGAAGAAAATAATGATGCTTTTAATATCAGCACTGACTGTTCAATACAAATACCATTAGGTAGTATTTTCAGATAGCAAAAAAGTACATTTTTCTCAATTAAAATGGGTAGAGATTTGAGTCATACACTTTAAAAAGGTTGCTTTTAGAGTGTTGAAGAATATGCACTGAGATAAATTAACACTATTCTTCTTCTTCTGAATTTATGGAGTGATCCAATTTCATTCAATGCACCAGAATTACTCACCGCTAACTTTGTGGGTTCTCGAATTAATATGGTGGCTATTTATCACTTCTTCATTTTTGTGTGACAGATATCTCAATATATTGCACAGAAATTCTGTGTTAAACCAAATGTCTCCTACAGAAGCTTCAGCTGCTAAATATCAAAATGCATGTTGTTAATTCAAAAGATTCCCAAAGAGAAAAATTTCCATAAGCTGTCTTGAGTCTCAATTTTGGGTAAAAGGTATGGTATTAATACACTGATATTGTAATAATTTAAATCTATTTACATTTTGCATGATTTTAATTGTGCTGTTTTTTATATTGTAAGCCACTGTGTCCCAGTTTTGGGGAAAGGGTGGAATATAAATAAATATAAATATAACATTCATCATCATTGACAGGTGGAACATTCTGGGAGCTCTGTTTTTTAACCTCCAGGTACTCAGTCTTGGTTAACTCACAGTTTCCCTAATGACAGATGAACAAAAATAGTTACACTCATACCTCCACTTGCAGAGAATTACAGTTGTCCCTCCAGATTCGCTGACTTCCTGTGCGTGGTTTTGAATTTCCACAGATGGGAAACCAGGAGGGACAAAATGGTGACCACGCCACAGCCACACATGGGAGCATGCTGCCATTATTTTCAATGGGACTCAGATATTTGCAGTTTTCCATTTTTGTGAGGGTGGGGTCCAGAATGGATCCCCCATGAATTGGGAGGGGCAACTGAAATTCCAATAGGGAAAATATCATTGCCCTGTGCTAAATACTGCACACCTGTACACCATCACCAAGGTAGAAGTGTGGCAGTAAAAACTGGGTGTAGTGAGTATTTATTCAATTCCATTTTGGGATAATATGGCATAGAACTTTCTATTTAAGTTTGGGCCTTTGCAGACTGCCAGAAATAGTGCACATTAAATTGAGGCACTGCCCTGGCTCAGTGCTAGGGAGTCATGGGAATTGTATTTTTTTCTGAGACATTGAGCCTTCTCTGCCAGAGAGCTCTGTTGCCACAATAAATTACAGTTCCCACGATTCCCTAGCACTGAGCCAGGGCAGTGCCTCAATTTAATGTGCACTATTTCTGGCAGTCTGCAAAGGCCCTTTGTAATGAAGAACACATCCACCTACAGATGGGCAGAACATTGTTAAAGCCACACAAATATTGATTTTAAATATATAATTTTGAACATAGTTTTCATAGGAATCGTGGATTTCTAAATGTATTGCATCCCAAAGTATTTGCAAATACATTTTATCCAAAAATGTGTTTTATATGCATTTTGGTACATTTTTTGAGTGAAGAAGTGCATTGTGGAATTCAGAGAAATTTGAAAGCTGAACAATAGCTGTTTTCTAACCTTCACATTGCTCTAGGAGTACAGATCAGGTCAGTTTGTATTGCACTTTGCAAAGAACAAATTTCATAAGCACCTCTACATCCAAAATTCCACTGCAGCTGTAAACTGTAAGTACAATTTTGTACTAGTGGGCAAGTTATTATAAAAGAAGCTTGCTATTACTGATCTCTTCATTTATGAACCGTTCATGATTTACAAGGAATCCTAATGTTATCTAGAACATAATTTAAAAATATAAGGATCAGTAGATTCACTAATGTATGTCATAGAGCTCTGTAAAACAAACAAGACAGCAGGTTAGAAGAGAGAATGTCATTCTGCTTACAGCATTTTATAAAGTCAGCCTCTGACAAGATCCCTCATAGCTTTATAGAATACTCATCTTCACCCAGCTGATTATCTACAAGAGATTATCTATCTCTTCAAGGCTCACAGCTGGGGGTACTAAAATGTGAGTTTCTGAGCCAGAAAGGACACACCCCTAAACCTATAAGGCAGGGCAGCCACTTGCCAGCAAAAGAATAGAGTTGCAGTTGAGGCTATAAATAACTCACCATGTAAAGACTTGTGTGTTGGGATTAGACTTCCACTCTCCAAGACAATGGGGCTGTTGTGGTTGACTCCAAGTGCTGGATCAGTCCCAAAATATTGTGATCACAGGGTAGCTTTGAACCTTTTTCTTTTTCTGAAGTCACAGGTGCTTCATCTGAAAGTCACATGTCTTTCAGAAGATCCAGATGTATTTTTTCAGCATTTTTAAAATCAAATGTGTGTGAACACCTAGGGAAGGGTATGCTCATTTTTTTTAATGACAATGTCAACATTTTCTTCTGGAGGATCTTGATGACCTGAATAATAGACTTCATTGCAATCAAACTTAATGTTGCCATCAAACTTCAGAGAGCAGTATCAATGGAAACAAACATCATGTGGTTGTTTTCTTCTCAGGGATAGGGAGATATTTTTTGGTATTTTCATCCTCCTTCAAAATGCATTTGACAAGTTATGGCACAGATATTGCTCATGGTCTGATAAGAAAGGGCAACAAATGTAGCAAGAGATTTTCATTATATTTCATATTCACAAACTAAAGAGCCCAGATGAGCAAGAGTTTCCTGTTTTCTTCAACCAGCCAGATACCCTTTTGGGAGGTGGTTAGAACATGGGCACGATAAAAAATGTGATTTAAGGAAAGGGTCATCCCATCCTTATCATTCAACTTTCTCCATATTCTCTGTCCATCATCCATCCTTCATCACTCACACTCAGAACAATCCCTACCATTAGGTAGAGGTTGGAGGCTGGCTGGATAAATGCTAGAAACTGGGAAGATTAATGGTATGTTGGAAATTGGAGCTATCATGGTCATATCTCATATATCCTGTGCTGCTCACCACAATGCCCATTTGATTTGCTCAGATGCAGTAGAGGACACTAGGCTGTCACCAATGTTAAGAGTTCAGCTGTCTATGTGATTGGCTTCTGGGTATGGAATGGGGGGACATCATGTTATCCTTTGCCTCAAGGAGCACAATCTGTTTGACAGGACTTTTCTTTCACTTAAGCCTTTTTTCCACTTCAACCCAGGGCCTTTACAGACTGCCAGAAATAATGCAGCTTGAGGCCACTTTAACTGTCCTGGCTCAGTGCTAGGGAATCATAGGAACTGTAGTTTATTGTGGCACCACAGCTCTCTGACAGAGAAGGCTCAATGTCCCAGAAAAAAATACAATTCCCATGATTCCCTAGCACTGAGCCAGGACAGTTAAAGTGGCCTCAAGCTGCATTATTTCTGGCAGTTTGTAAAGACCCCCAGTCTCTCTCTGACCACCATGGTCAAGCCCTGAGTTCTCCAACACATTGGCCATGGATGCCCTCTCAGATTTCCTGCTCTCTTCACTGAGAGCTTATAATTTTCAGTGGCCAAGTCCCAGGTTTTCTTCACATTGCCGAGTCCCAGGCTTTCTTCACTCTGATCTGCTCAAACTCTTCTATCATTCTGACTGATTGGTCAGTCAGTGTGAGCATGGATTTAATGAAGATAGGAGACATTTTTAAAATAAAATATAAATAAGGTGGCTGATTCTTAATACTTCAGTAAGCAAGTTTAAAATATCACCAACTAGATACTCAGAATTATATTGCTGATACACAAGTCACATGATTCATGGCTTTATTTTCTTCCTCTATCAAAATTCTTAAATATCCTTGCTTTTATCTAAGACCTGTAAATAAGCATGATCCTTCCATGACCCCTGAAAGGATTAGGAGATACAGAGATTTCTCAAGTTAGCTTCTTTTATAAGCTTCCATGAGGCCAGAGGGAAGAATTTTTGCAAACTTTTTCAACAGCATTGAAATGTGCCTCTTCTCTTTGGTGATACAGTATTTCCCAAATAGCCAGGGTTTTGGTTTTTTTCTATGAATGTATGACTCTTTTGAAATCTAATGAAAGCTCTATGTGAATGTTTTTTGACTGTGTCTTTTCTACTATTTTAAATATTACTTCTTGGAGGAGGGATTATGAATTGCTATGAAAGAGGATAGCAATATTCAGCTGTTCCAACAATATTAACATGTAAACAAATAGGATTAACTACATCACAGTGTGGCACCATCTGTTATTTATTACAATCTAATAATTATAACTTCCTTATAAACTTAATTTAATAGATTATTAGAGTGTTGACCAGGCCTCCAGGAGACCAGGGTTCAATTCCACACTCAGCCATGGAAACCCACTCTCTCAGCCACAGAGGAAAGCAATGGCAATCTCCTTGTCACCCAAAGAGAGGTGGGGGGACTGGGGGGATCCCCACCAATTGTGTCAGCTTGTCTTAAAAAGCTGGGGAATTTGCTTAGCTCAAGAAAGCTTGCAAGAAGCTAGATAAATTGAGGATTGTTTGCACCTGTGTATACCAGTAGTAACTGAGGAAAACTCCAAGTTTTGGGTGAATAAAGAAGGTTTTATTTAGAAATATGCAAGACTGCAACCAAACACATGATAGTAATCCAGACAGACATGCCATTCAGAGATAACCAAAATGAAAGTATGGAAATGGAATAGTGAAGTATGAGGTGTGAAAAGGAGTGATAATTACCTGTCCTGGAGAGATGACTACAGAAAGTGGAATGTGGATCAAACTAGGGCAGGGGTAGGCAACCTAATGCCTGGGGGCTGGATGTGGCCCCCCGAGGCCTTTGGACCAGCCCCAGGCTGGTCCTGCCGCCCCCGCTGCCCCCCAACATGATGATATTATTATTGTTATTGCTTGTTCTTGGGGTTTCTTGGCAAAATCTCCACTGGGGTTTTGCCATGGCTTTTCTGGGGCTGAGAGAGTGTGCATGCATATTTTTTATTTTATTTTTTATTTGTTTATATTTTTATTATTTATTTATTTATTTATTTATTTTTGGTGCTTTGGACAACGATTAATACATGGATTACAGGCTGGGGACCCACTGTGTGTGCCACAAAGTTAGGTTTGGGACTGATATTTATATCTGGGATCCTAGCCTCAAGGGGTGTGCTATCTTGCAACAAAAACCTGATGACCCCTCAACAGTGGGATTATGGACAGTGGGATTACTTTAACTTTGGAAATACAAAAACCTATTGCATTAGGACAATCTCAGGGAATTAGATTAGATAGGGAAGTCAGCTGGGAACACAGCAGGGAGTAAATAGGAAGCGTTGGCTTACTGCCTGCAGTGCAATGAGACCTCCTTTGTCCTTTGGTGCAAGAGAACAGGTAGAGAGCCTGGTGTAGGAAGGAGTGATCAACACACCCATTCATCTTTTTTCTTGGTATTACTTGGGTCATTCCACATGTCTTTGGGTCTCCATGTCATTCCCATGAGAAATCCACATGGTGTTCCAAAGGTCATTTTAAGAACATGCCTAGCCCCAGATATGAAAATATGGACACCCAAAATATAATGTGGGGTATGCAGGGTGTACTCACACCTTCCCCTGAATAAAATCCAATGATAGGATCAGCTTAGGTTGCCGTAACTCAGAAATTATTTGAAGGCACACAACTATTACTACTACTGCAACAACGATTATCATTTATTAGATTATACTCTAGCTTTCACCCTAAAATGAGATTTAAGGCAGCAGCATGCTAATAAGCTGATGTGTGTGTAGGGGTTTTTGTTTTCCTCATATGGTGATAACCTGAGGAATGTCACATAGGAATTCATCCTCACCAAATTCTGGCTAAAAGAACTACATTAAAAACTACATTAAAAACAAACTCCACTAGCCAGAAGAAACCTCCTTGCCTCAATAGGACACAGCTAATCAGGTGATATTTCTACACAAAAAAAAAAGTTTCAGTGTCTGTTGACCCTCTAGTTTCAGTGAATCTTATATACCAGTTTATCAATGTGGTATCCTCCAGACATTTGGGGCTATAAGTCCCATTGTCCCCTAGCCACTATGGCATTTCAGGGTTATCAAAAACTGCCATACACATTTACTACAGAATAAGTCCCACTGAAACCAATGGGGCTTGTTTATGGCTTGTAGATCCACATATGGTGACATAATAGAGTAGCCAACCCACTTACCTGAAAGTGTAAGTCCAATGTACATCTGGATATGTCGGGGGGAGGGTTATTGCAGAGTATTCTCTTCCTCCCTCCACATTGATCAAAGGCCCCAGAAAGTCGCTGTTTTGCACTGATAGTCTCCCCTTCACAGCCATTATGGGCTGGTAGAAAACAGGGAGGATCCTCTATGACCCCATAATGCAGAATGATTTCACCATCTGCTGAAGACCTGGATGGAGTTCAGCTGATGCTATTATCAGCCTGAGTCTTCTTTTATTTCTTCTACTTCCTGTTACTGATCCATAAGAGGACATTTTCTCATATCCCATGACTGCTTTGAGACAATCTGGGACTTCTTGTTACTCAAAGAATCAGAAAACAAGGTGTATACTTCAAATGTAAAGAATGACAAGATGGCTTGGAGCAAATGTGCATACCTTCTAAAAACAACCTTGCAGCAGACCTTCCAATATTAGCTTGATGTCTCTGCACTCAGTTAAATTTGTAAAATAGTATATGGGTACAACAATAATTATGAAGCAAGACTTCTTGGTTTTAGATAATTGATACATGTGTCAGAAGCCAGTGTAGTTTGGTGTCTGAGTGGTGGATTTGGATTCTGGATTCTGGGGAATCCAGGTTCCTTTATTTTATTTTATTTGTTTATTTAATATTCAGATAAAAACAAAAAAAAGAATGAGTTTTTTTTAAAAAAAATAGACAGTGATAAAGACAAACAATAATTCATAGTCAAAATAGTGCTACACTCTATCAATAAAAAAGAGAAAAAGGAAAGGGAATTAGAATTAAGAATCATTACCATTCATACTATACGGTACAAATGAAGTTTTAGAATTTATATATATTATATTTACTTCTTTTTTTGACCATGGGGTCAGCTAAAATATTTTTTCCAAAATTTTAGGTAATGTGTTCTTAGATGAATATTCCTTATTTATTTGTAATTTATTTATTTATTTATAAATTTTCTTTAGTTACAAATGAAATGAAGGTGAACTAAATTTCATCAAAATTGTCCATATGTTTCTCCCCATCAGATATTTCACATAATTCAGACACTCTGATCCTAAAATATAGGGCCTAAATACCCTAAAGACACCAGATCCCTGATTGTGGAAGCTAAGTAAGGTCAGGGTTAGTATTTGAATGGGGGACTGCCAACAAATACTAGGTGCTATAGGCTATATTTCAAAAGAAGAAGTATTCCTAAGTATTCCTTGCTTAAGAAAATCCTATGAAATTCATGGGGCCACCATAAGTTGACACCATAGGTTGATGAGGGTTTTCCTCATGCCAACTGGGTCTGCAGGAATTCTACATTCTTTTTCAGTTACCTTCCGTTGAACTCCTGTCTTCCTCAACCAGTTTATTTATAAAGCAATACCAATATTGTAATGCTATCTAACTAATCTAAATGTTGTTGTGGTTGTTGTTTTGGATGGGTGTGGATTGGTTCTCTGGCCATCTCTGAATGAATCTTCACAGTAAGTCCAAT
>CM034706.1:123081911-123093411 GCA_020142125.1 Phrynosoma platyrhinos | reverse complement strand
TCAAACACCTGACAAACATAAACATTAAAAACACTTCCTGAACTTGACTTATCTTGCAACTTAGCCCAATATATTACTACTTCTATTACATCTACCTATTAAAATCTCATGTCATACATTATATACCAATTAATTCACTATTATAATCCTTCATTTTTTAATTTAACATAATCCACCCTTTTTAGCATATTATCACAGCACTCATTTTCTCTCGTCATATATATATTTAGTCCAAACCTCTTGTATTACTAAATCTCCTGATTGTTTCCAATAATCGACCAAACCCTTCCAGTCTCTCTTAAACATTTCCTCATTTTCACCCTTAATCAAACTTGTAAGCCTGTCCATCTCCATTATATCAAGGATTTTTATCATCCAATCTTAAATTGACGGTATTTCCTTCGATTTCCACTCTGCTGTATAAGTTATTCTAGCCGCTGATATAAGATTAAAGATTCATTTTCCATATATTTTTTTCAAATCTTGGTCCTCTATGATACCCATTATAAACATTTGTGGGTCTTTTTTCAAATTAACTTTCAATATTTCCCCCATTCTTTGTTTTATGGTATCCCAATATTCTATTGCTTTCTCGCAGCCCCACCATAAATGGTAAAGAGACCCACTTTTCTTCTTGCACTTCCAACAATGATAATTCTGAATGTTTTTCATTTTGGTCAATTTATATGGTGACAAATACCATCGATATTGGATTTTATAGAAATTTTCTTTAATGCTACAGCTCAAAGTATATTTTAGCCTTTTCTGCCAACATTTCTTCCATTGTTCTAATTCGATATTATGACCAAAATCCTGAGCCCATTTTACCATTTTAGGTTTGATCACATCCTTTTCCAAGTCAGTGGCTAATAACATTTTATAAAATTTCGAAATTTTATGACTACAGTCAGAACCAATTAAATCATCAAACTCTTTATTTAATACTCCTATTTTTTTTTACTTTTTTAATCTAATAGAAACCGTTCCTTTATTTGTCTGTATAAAAACCAATTGTAGCAATAACCCTCTTGATTGAGATCCTCCTGTGGTTTTATGGACATATCCTGACCTTCCTTTTCTTTTATCAAGTCAATGTACATTAACCATTTTTCCTTACCAAATTTATTTTCTTTGGAAACTACTTCCCCTATAGCAGTCCATTTAGGTATGATCTCTGGCCAATTCTTTTTCACCTTGGTTCAAATTCTTAACAAAGCCCGCCTTAAATAGTGATCACATAAATTTTTATGAAATTTAACTTTGTCGTATAGCAAATACCCGTGCCACCCATAAACATTGTCAAAACTTTCTAATTTTAAGTTTCTTTCATTTGACAAGTTCATCCAATCGAGCAGCCAAAACAAAGAACAAGCATAATAATAAATTTTCAAGTTAGGTAAGCCCATACCCCCACATTCCACTGCATCTTGAAGGAATTTCATTTTAACTCTTGGCTTTTTACCATCCCAGATAAATTTGGAGATGTCTCTGTCCCATTTGCCAAAAGAAGAATCATTTATCATAATAGGAATATTCTGAAACAAAAATATCATCTTAGGCAAAACATTCATTTTAATTGTAGCAGTTTTACCCATCCAAGATAATTTTGTCTTCTGCCATCTATTCAAATCCTTCTTGATTTCCACCCATACGTTCTCATAATTATTTTTGAATAGATCTGAATTTTTGGAAGTAAAATTTATGCCTAGATATCTTACCATTTTGGCTTCATGAAAGTTAGTTTTATCTATTAAAAATCCTCTTTCTTCCTTAGTTAAATTCAATGGTAACATTACAGTTTTATCTTTATTTACTTTAAACCAGTTGCACTACTAAATTTCCCAATGGTATCTAAAAGGACATTGATACCTTCACAGGGGTTTGTTAAGGATACCATTAAATCATCTGCAAAAGCTTTAACTTTGAACTCTGCTCCTTTTAGTTTAATCCCTTGTATCCTATTATCCTTTCTAATCATGTTCAGAAGTATTTCAAAGCTCATGATAAATAATAAGGGAGATAGGGGGCATCCTTGTCTCCTTTCTGAATTATAAAACTCTTTGATGACTCTCCATTGATCAACAATTTGGCTTCCTGGTTATGATAAATTGCATTGATCCATTTAACAAAATTTAATCCCATATCTAATTTGTACATCAATTGGTGCATGAAAGTCCAGTTTAAATTGTCAAAGGCTTTCTCTATATCAAAAAATAGTAATACTACTTTTTTGTCAATGTTTTTATTATAATACTCTATCATATTTATTAAGTGCCTGGTATTGTTCTTTATCATTCTACCTGGAAGGAAGCCCGCCTGATCCTCATTAATCCATGTGGACAACCATTTTTTTCAATCTATTCACTATTATATTGGCAAAAATTTTGTAATCCATGTTAAGCAACAAAATTGGTCTGAAAAAAATTGGATCCGATCTGTCCTTGTTTTCTTTGGGAATTAATGTAATATTAGCCTGGAGCGAAGATGGTGGAATATTACCTATTAAAATTCTATTCATTGTTTCTAATAAAGGACCTGCTAATTGGTCTTTAAATTTTTTATAATATTCTACCATGAACCCGTTGGGTCCAGGTGATTTTCCTAATTTTAAACTGGCTAGTGCATCATAAAGTTCCTGGAGGTCTATCCTTTTATTAAGTTTTTTTTTTAATCCTCATTTATTATAATTGTGTTCAATTGCTGTAGATATGAATTGATTATTCCTGATTTATCTTGTCCTTCCTTGTATAGTCTAGAAAAATAATCTACTAAGATTCATTTAATTTGTTCTTGGGATGTAAATCTATTTTAACCTTCTTTCAATTTGGTAATTGTCCTTTTCTCCCTTTCTTTTTTCAATTTATATGTCAATATTTTCCCTGGTTTGTTAGAAGACTCAAAATATTTCTGGCAAATGAATTTCAATTTCTTATGCATTTCACTGGTTAATATTATTGATATTTGTTTTCTTAATTACTGTAAGTCTAATTTTATTTTTATATCATTGGGGGTAAGCTTTAAATGGTCCACCTTCCCTTGAATTTCCCCTCAAGGTCTTTTATCTGTTTTCCCTTCTTTTCCTTAATTCAACGCCTTTCTTGAGAAAATATCCCCTCATATAAGCCTTGGCAGCATCCCAGACTATGTTTATAGCAGTTTCTTTGTTCATATTTTCTTGGAAGAAAAGTTGAAGTGTCTTTTGGACTTCTTTAACAATCTAATTGGATCTCAGTAAATTAACATCCAATTTTCAATTCAATTCTCTCTTTCTATTTTTCATGGTCATTGCCACTGGGTTATGGTCTGACCAAATTGCTGGGAGAATGTCAATTTTAAAAATTCTGTTACAGAGCTGAGCAGATACTAGAAACATATCTATCCTAGACCAGGAATTATGTGAATGCAAGAAAAAAGTGTAGTCTTTAGCATTGCCATACAGTGTTTTCCAAACATCCTTTAAAGTAAGTCTTTCTTGAACTGCAAAAAAAAAAAAAAAATTGGGAGTTTACCTTGTGATTTGATTTTTTTTATCAGAATGTCTATCAAGTTGGGGGTCAATGACTCTATTCCAGTTGCCAAGGGCAATTATCGAATCATAATTAAAGTCCTCAAGTTTATTCAACAATAAATCATAAAACTCACTTTTATTTGTAAAGGAGCATATAGTCCAACTACAACAACTTTTTCCCCTCTAAGGTTAAGTTCCACTATTACAAAATGACCATTCAGATCTGTAAATAATAACTTAGAGTCTATTTTTTCTGTGACATATAATACCACTCCCTTTTTCTTCTTTTTAGAAGCCGCCACATAGTCTTTCCTTAATTTTCTATTCTTTAAGTAAGAAACATCCTTCCCCCTTATGTGAGTCTCCTGTAAGCACAAAATATCAGCCTTTAATTCCTGAACATAGTAAAAAAATCTTTTTTCTCTTTTGTGGGGTATTAAGCCCTTTTACATTCCAAGAGATTAATTTTACTTGCTCCATCAATTTGCCAATGAATACTATCATGCCACAACAATTAACTTATGAGTGGGATTACCCAGTTAATATCTATAACGAAATATTCACAATTCAATTTTCAGTATCCTAAAGACCCTCTTTCATCAAATTGCCTGCCCAGGTTTTCCTCTAGGTCATCCTCAGAGATTTCTTCTTCCCTATCATACTTCCAATTGATTGCATCAATTTCTTCCTGCTATCACTTTCTTGGGTACCTCCTTCTCTTACCACTATTTTTTTTACTTTTTCTCTAATAGGGCTATCAGATCCTTTTTGTGTGTCATCTCGTTGTCTATCTCTCGCATCTCTCTTTTTTTCTTCTCTATCCCAGAATCTCTTTGCTTCATCAAGCGATCTTAGCATCACCCTCCTTTTTTTCCACCAGAATATCAAACCATCTGGGGAGCCCCACCTGTAAGAGATTCCTTGTTGTCTGAGGAATACTGTGAGGAAAGTGTATTCTTTTCTTTTCTTTTTTTTTCGGAAGCCTTGCAGGGATATCCTTCGATATCTGAACCACTTTACCATCAATCTCAAGTGGGGGTTCGTTGTGTGTTTTTAAGAGTAAATCCCAAATTTGTCTGCGCACAAAATATACCATGATATCACGTGGTAGGTCCTTTTGTTTTGCCACACTTGAGTTGAGGCAGAAAGCCCTGTCAATTTCGAACTGAAACTGCTGTGGATCTTTATTCAGGAATTTAGCCAAATTGGAAATAAAAAAAATCTATTAAATTTTCTTTTTTATCCTCGGGCACACCTCTGATCTTAACACATTTCTCTCTCATTTTTTGGTCCCATAATGCTTTATCATCAAGATCACTTTCTCTTGTTTTCCTTATATCTTCCAATTCTTCAGCAATCTATCACCCCTATTTTCTAAATTTTCAATTCTTTGATTTGCCACTGATAATTCACTTCTTATTTTTTCAAATGTTTGATTTATTTCCTGTAATTCAGTTCTAATCTCCTGTCTGATTTCAATCTTAAAATCATGCATTTCCTGTTTAATTTCATGTTTAATTTCTGCACAAAGCTTCCTGATTTCATCGAGAATGTTAAGATTAGGATCACTAATTTTGGATTGTTCCAGCAAGGGTAGTCTAGGTAATTGAGTCTGATTTTGTGTTTTAGCTGACTTTGTTCTCGACATACTCATCTCCGTTAATATGAATGAAATTATATTACAAAATTCCCCAACCTAGAATTCAAGAAGAAGGGGGGTAAAAAAACCTAATAATAAATTAAAAATAGAAACTCTCTATAAAATACTTAAATATAATTCCAAAATTCCTATTTCAAAAAAAAAAAAGAAACAGACCCTGGTGATGAGTTGGAGTTAAGATCACTCTACAGCTTAAATAATAATAAATATTTTAATTTAATTTGCCTTAATTTAATTAGTTTAATTAATTTAATTTTAATTTAGTTTAATTTGCCTTAATTGTATAAGTGTTGATCGTAATAAATCCAATTAAATAATTATTCAAGTGAATATTAAATCACTAATTAAAATTTTAATTTTATATTTGTAATATTTATATATGTAATATATAGACAATCCTAACTCTAAATCTTCCAGTAATAATTAAAGCTTTTTCCTATATTAATAATCTAGGTGGGTTCAATTCACAGCATAGAAATATTATCTCCACAGATTTAATCAGAGAATTTAGTCAAAAGAATTTAAAAACTCACCCACTCAAAATGGCTGCCTGGAAACTGACTTCTTCCTCTTTCCTAGCAGGAACTGACCTAGAAAGCCTCCTTCACCTTCTCCTTTCCTTGCAGAAACTGCCTGGAAAGCCTCCTTCTCTTTCTCCTTTCTTTCTGAAACTGGCCTGGAAAGCCGCCTCCTCCTTCCCCTGTCCTGGCTGAAACTTACCTGAAACTGGCCTCTGGGAGCAGTTGTATAGAGCTAATGGACTAGCTCCACCCCCTATTGACTCACAAATGAGACTCAACAAAGCCCCACCCACTCAGCAACAGTCACACTCTCCCCAAGTGTTTTTAAAAAGAATTTAAAAACTCACCCACTCAAAATGGCTGCCTTTCTCCTTTCCTGGCAGAAACTTCCTGGAAAACCTCCTTCTCTTTCTCCTTTCTTTCAGAAACTGGCCTGGAAAGCCTCCTCCTCCTCCTTCCCCTGTCCTGGCCAAGTCCTCCTCCTCTTTCCCCTGTCCTGGTACTTTTCTCCTAGTGATAGGCAGGCAGAAGGTTCTATAGAAGAAGGGGAAGAGGAAACAAAGGCCTTGAAAAGAAGCAAAGGTCTGAGAAGGTAAGAAGTGATGGAAACTGAGAACACAAAGAAAAAATAAGCAAGAGAAGGCCAGAGAAACAGGTGTCAGGAAGTGTTGAGTAAAGAACAATTAAGAACAGAATGTTACCTTCAAAGTTTTTGGAAGCTCAACATTGGGTGGTGGGAGCAACTATTTAGCTCTCAAGGTTGTGGGTTACAATCATAGGTGAGCAACCTGGAACCATTCAAAGATTGTTGAACTAGTGTTCCCATCATTACTCACCCTTGGCTAGGCTTGAGAGCATTGTAGTCCATAAAGAGCTGGAGGACCAAAGAATATGCAGTGGTACCTCTACTTACAAATGCTTCTTCTACTGAAAAATTTGACTTACGAAACGCGCCCCCTGAAAAAAATTGCTTCAACTTAAGAAAGCATTCCAACTTACGAAATTGGCGTGAATGAGCTGCTCTCTGAATTTTGTGGCATGCCATTGATTAGCAACATCTAGCAAAGCAGCACTGTGTTGGCTAGTAAAAGAGGAAGTGTTTGCCTAGCGAAATTCAGCTAGGCAACACTGTTTGGGCTTGCGAAAGAGGAGAGGAAGTGTGGCCAGCAAAATTAGTGGCTTCTGAGATCCAGGAAGGTAGGACTTGTGGGTTGTGGCTTGTGGCTTTTTGGCTTCTAATATTTGTGGCTTCTGATCTCCAGGACTGTATTTTTGGCTTCTGATATTTTTGGCTCAGTATTTTTGTATTGAGTTGTAGCTTGAATCTGGGGGCTTGGAATGGATTAGGGCATTTCAATGTTAAATTTGCTTCTACTTACGAAATTTTCTACTCATGAAATGGCTGTCGGAATGAATTAATTTCGTAAGTAGGGGTACCACTGTAAATTGTAAAATGTAAAGATTCTTAGATTTAACAAAGGATTTATTACCTGATCAGCCTGAAGGCAGTCCACCAGAGATTTATGGTAGAACAACACAGGCAGTGCTATATTTTTGTCAGTGTTATATCCATCCTCTTTGATAGGTTAGTATATTGTTATCTCTTTACAGCTAATGAGGCAGTAAAGACTGGGGGAGGAAAGACAATAACTTGTCTAAAGGCAAAATTAGATATTTGTTTGGTGGTTGGAACAAGGTTTCCTGGTGCTTATTCCCACTTGCATTTAAATCAGTTTGTGATTCGCAGACTTGATTCAGGCTGATTTGTAGTTCCCACTATGGAAGCAAAATATTTCTTTATCCCATGACATTCCCACAAGTGGGATGAGCCCCTAGACATGAGGCTGAAAGAGAGGATAGTGTCATGGAAAAGGAGGACCTGTGGTCACCCGGTGTGGGAGCCACTTAGCCCCAGACTGCCAAAAAGCAGACCCCATTTAGTCCCCCCCACACACACACACACACAACATACACTTGGCCCCTTCTCCATAGCTTAGGGAGACAAATGCAGCCAGAAAGCACCCCACAACATCCTTCCTCTCTCAGTGCCTTGGGGGTCTCGCAGGAGGAGACTAGGGGGTCTGGTGCTGCTGATGGTGGCCCCTTGCAAAGAAGAAGACCCAAAGATTGCAAATGGGTGGAAGCAGGGAAACTGTGCTTGGTCTCTTGGTCCTTTTCTCTTTTCCCTTCAAAGACAAAGCCAGAGAAAGGCTCCCGTGAGTGAGGCACTCTGGGAAGAACGGGGGGGGGGGCTGAAGTGCAGTCCTCCCAGGGCAGCTTCCAGTCCCTTTCCTGTAGGGCTCTATGGCTGTAGCCAGGAGGAATCCAGACTCCCTTTCTCTCTTCCTCCCTCCAGCTGCTGGGTCCTCTTCTTCCCCACCTCAGAGGATACTCCCACTGCATCTTGGCCCCCGCCTGCCTCCCTGAGAATCAGATCTGTTGTTTACACTTGTTGAACACTCTTCTGAATTGATTTTTTCCAAAAGAACCACCAGAAAACCAGTGTTTGAAAAGAGCAGGGTTTTTGCATTTGTCTCGCTTCAACACAAGTCAGAATGATTGCAGTCAGGTCTGAAACGGTTTCCAATGGGAACAAGGCACATATAAAGTGATCAGCAAATCACTTTAAATAATAGTGGGAATGAGCCCCTGGTTTGTTTTTCTTTAAAGGCAGCTGAGTTGGAGGCAATCTGGGTCCAGATCAGTGTATGAGTAATCTAGCATACACTATGGGGGTGAAGTGCTTATCTTTTCAGTCCAGAAATGGCTGCATACACATCCTCCCAGATCCATACAAAATGCAGATGGACCAATTATAATCATGGACAATTTTCTTGTTAATGACAGTGGTCATGATAGGTCAGTGATGGCAGGTTGTAAACTGTTTATATAAAATACCTTCAATTCACCCAGGAAGTACATCAACTTTAGAAAGGATGTTGAATCATCTCATCAGTTGAAGAAGGTGGTCTAGTTCATAGCCAGTTAATCCACACAAATCCCAAACAAAAACTGGATTTGTGCCTCACGTTTTCACATGACGTCGCACAGAAACTGGACAGAAAGTGGACAGAAACTGGTGTTATCCGAGATCTTTTGAAATTTGGTTGTTTGGAGGAAATGCAAATGCGAAATTACGCATTTACCATAATGTGAAAAGCAAATGCGCATTTGGGAGCATTTCCCTGCTTTTCCCATGGTTCCAGCGAGCATTCCTCTATCTGCGCATGTGCAAGAAGCTCATTTCTAGTACATTCATGGGTTTCTCTCACTTGTGTGTGAACGTTAAATGTGCTTACTGTAATTTCGCAATTAAGTTAATTACGTGTGAAAGCCATTTGCGGAATCAAGGTTTATTTTCAGTTTATTTTCGGAATGCCTCATTTCCACTTTATTTTCACTTTCTGGCCCACATGTGATAACGTCCATAGAAAACAAAGCAATGGAAAAAGATTGGAAATATTCAAGATTCATTGTAATTCCCAAGAAACAAGACACCAAGGATTGCAATTCCCATTGGACTGCTAGATTAATCTTCCATGCAAGTAAAGTGATGCTAAGAATTTTACAACAAAAACTTTCACTATATATGGAGCAAGTAATACCAGACTGGGTTTAAAAAAGGAAGAGGCACTAGGGATTATTACAAACATACTGTGGATAATGACTTTTGTTTTCAAAAATATATAAATGTATTTTAATATGTTAAATGTATTAATCCAATACTTTTTTCCTTTTGTACTGTAATATCTATTTTAATGTTTGTTCTTTTATTAATTGATTGATTCATTTTTTTATATATGGGGTATTAATGATCTGCACTGGGTGTCAAATATGCTAGGTAAGTCACTGCTTCTGTAGACCTGAGCTTCCTGTTGAATCTTGTCTGTTCCTGACTCCAAATATGAGTGTGTGTGTGTATGCATAAAGAAAGAGATTATGCTTATGAGTGAATGAATTAGCATTCCTCCTACTTTGGGTGTAGGAAGAGGAAAGTGAGGTGTGGAAAGGGGCAAATCATCAGGGGTTTAAGGAATGAGAAAAACCAGTGAGGGGAAAAAATGGAAAATACAGTTGCTATATTGCCCAGTTCTCTGAGTTCTTGAATTCTAGCCATTCTGTTTTTACACCATTAGTGTCTTGGATTTATTCATTAAACAAGAAAGGAAAAGTGCATTTGCACTACAAAGTATTATCAGTTTCATACTAGTTTAAATGCTGAGTCCTAAAGAGTCTTGGTATTTGTAGTTTGATATTTAGATGGGAACAACATATCCTGAAGAAAGAGAGATTAAAGATTAGATCAATTTATTTATAGCATAGGTGCAGGATATCATGGGAACAGCAGTTCAGGATAACAGAGCTCTGAAGCCTCACCAAACTTATAATCTCAGGATTTCTTAGAATGGAGCCATTGCACATGAGTATAAAACTGTTATCACTTGCATAATAAAGATATATATTGACTATGAGCCAAAACACACTGCAGAAATAATACAGTTTGAGACCACTTTAACTGCCCTGGCTCAGTGCTAGGAAATCCTGGAAATTGTAGTTTATTGTGGCACTAGAGCTCTATGACAGAGAAGGCTAAATTTCTCACAAAACTAGAGTTCCCAGAATTCCCTAGCATTGAGACTGCTTTAACTTCCCAGTTAAAGCAGTCTCAAATTGAATTATAACTCTAGTGTGTTTTGGACCTATATGTTTAGTCTTTGGAAAAGCCAAGCTTCAAGACAAATCTTTCCATTGCTTTTAGAAGCATAGAAGCATACAGTTGGAAGAGACCACAATGGCCATCTACTCCAACCCCGCCAAATTCAAAATTGTTTTGCAAGAAACAAACTGGTACTGTCGTTCAGCCTTTTCAGCCAATGGGTGAAGTTGCTAAGCTGATAGTGGGACCTTGTAGATTTAAAATTGGAGAGAGATTCTCTAAACTGCACAAACACATTGGTATCCTGGGTGCTTCCAAGACTGAAGAATTAGAACAGCAACCCTCGAGTGTGAATGCTATAACAACCCAAACATTTATTATAGGAACCTGGTTTTGGTTTTTTGGTTTTTTGGCATTTTATAGCTGCATTTTGCTTGCAGTAGATTAAAATATGTGTGGAGAAAGTTTTAAGAGTGTATCTGTGTTTTTTTTAGAAAGGTTCATGCTTTTTCTTTTCTTTTGCAAGTAGTAAAACTGTGTCCCTTATATGAAATGACGCAATCGATATTTCCTTTTTGGATTTCCTTTTAATAATTCCAAGCCATAGATGCTGGGATCCTGGGATGCAGAATCCAGGGATATGGAATGTTGACCTTTTAAAGTATCAGTATTAATACTAAAAACTGTCATTGAAAAGGTGTTTTTGAGCATACAAAGCACTTGTACACTAGCACAGTATTCTGTACAGCAAACTCTAAGGCAAGTCAATGTGATTTTTTTTTCCATTTGGTAGATGATGTGTGGACTGAGCATAGATACAACTGGAGAATTTTAGATGCCTCAAGTACGATATCAATCTTTATGGAATTCCCTTTCCTGGGAAAGCTATAGCTGCAGAATATATGCAGTAGTAAAACTGTGTCATATATGCATGTTCTGCAGATGTTTAAAGGCACAGAAGGCCTCTGAGGTCTCCTCTGAGGAGAAAATGTGGTAAATATGGGAGTGGACAAACACCTTGACCTGCATGGTGTGTGCCCCTGCCTAATAATAATAATAATAATAATAATAATAATAATAATAATTTGTATCCCGCATGCCCCTGTTGAGGATCAAGGTGGGTAACAGTAAAGATTAAAACAATAACAGAAATA
>CM034706.1:123042552-123055611 GCA_020142125.1 Phrynosoma platyrhinos | reverse complement strand
GCCCATAGGGAATCATTGGGGAATACTTGCCCATAGGGAACCATTGGGAATGCTTGCCGATAGAGAACCATTGGGGAATACTTGCCCATAGAGAATCATTGGGGAATGCTTGCCCACAGAGATTTAATAATAATAATAATAATAATAAATAAAATTTATTTATACCCCGCCCCTCTGTTAAAACAATTGGGGAGGCTTTACAGAGAAATACTAGTATTCCCTAATGATTCTCTATGGGCAAGTATGGCTTCCCTTTGGGCAAGTATTAGATTTCCCAGCCTCAGGAGTTTTTTCTCTCCCCCCCCCCCCCCCCCCCCCATCTCTTTTCGCCCATTTTGGTAGCACTCGCTGCGCTGTCTACTGTTATTTATTTGTTATTTGTTTTTGTTTAAGTGATGTGTTTAATTATCATGTTTTTAATGTTATTACTGGTTTAATTTATTTTTAAGGGGGTGGAAAGGTTTGGGGACTCTATATTGTATTTTAATATGTTGTACGAATTTTATCTATTGTAAGCCGCCTCGATTGTTTGTCAGAGGGCTGGGGTAGAAATAAAATTTATGATGATGATGATGATGATGATGTACTGTCATTTATTTTAGTCCGTCCCTAAATTGACATTTCTATTTGTGGTTTTGGTTTTTTAGCTTTTCTTTGGCCGTGTCCTGCATTTTTCTTCAAGGTCCTACATTTTCCGTTGCCTTACCCTCTTTTGTGGTTAGGACATCTGGTCACCTGAGGGTGGGAGTGGGATTAAGAGAGAGGGGCAGATGCTCGGAAAGGACCGAGCCAGGAAACCTAGGGGGGTTGCAGACTGCCAGAAATAGTACAAATTGAGTCCACTTTTAGGGTTAGGGAATCATGGGAACTGTATTTTATTGTGGCATCAGAGCTCTCTGACAGAGAAGGCTCAATGTCTCAGGAAAAAAAACAATTCCCATGATTCCCTAGCACTAACCCTAACCCTAAAAGTGGACTCAATTTGCACTATTTCTGGCAGTCTGAAACACCCCTAGTTGCCCTTCCCAACCCACATGCACGCACACTGCTGTCTCCTGGAGCCCCACTTTGGGGAGAAATGCAAAAGGGATCAATAGATCGATCGATTGATTGATTGATTCAGCCTTGCTTGTGCCCAGCGGCACTGCTTCCCCAGGAGGTGTCTAGCCTCCTAGCAGAGCCCGGGAACAGGAGAGGGTTAACCCAGGCAAGGTTAGAGCTGGTGTCCTCTGTGGCAACCAACCCCCCATTCTGCCAGGTCCAGAAAAAGGTCTCAGAGCAGACTGAAGCACGAGTGGGTTTGTGGGCTGCACAAATGATCGCTCAAATAGTTTCCTCTCTTCCCCCACCTTGTCTCAGAAAATGTTCTCCTCCCATAGGACTAGGACCCTGGAGACCAGGGTTTGTGTTGGAAGATCAATGCATTTTCCCCCCTCTCCTTAGATAGACAGGGATTCCTCCTTGCAAACTCCTCTTTCTCTCTCTCTCTCTCTCTCATTCAAACTAACCTTGTGACTGAGGTCAATCCCTCTTTGAGGTCTTACAGACACTCTCAAAATTCACAACTGAGCTGTTCCCATCTTCTCTGAAAGATGGTGAGATAAAGATTTCTCTTTGCCTAAACCATCATTAGTTAGATTAGGATACAGCTTTTTATGTAAATATAGATTAAAGCCCTTGTTTTGAACTAGAAACTACATGTTTGTTGTTTTTTTTGAGTCAGTCTAAGTTCTTAGGGAAGCACAGTTAGGCAAAGTCACTCTTCTGCTACTCTGCTAATTTAAAGCCAGACTCTAACAGGCTTGGCTTTCCTATTTTGATATTAAAATATTTTTGTTTCCTTAAAAAATGCTGAAGCCTTGGAAAACTTAAATCACCCCACAGTTTGAATCCCAGCTCAGCCATGGAAACCCACTGGGTGACTGTGGGCAAGTCACACTCTCTCAGCCTTTCAGGGGGGCCAATGGCAAATCCCCTTTGAAGAAGAGTGCCAAGAAAACCCATGATAGGTTGGAAACACTTGAGGGCGGATGACAACAGCAACAACCTGTGCATATTCGCTTGGAAGTAAATGTCCTTGTCTTAATTAGAGGCTTAATTCCAAGTAAATCTGCATCTGACTTAGACTTAAAAAATGACTGTCAACAGCAACAGGGTTGAGGTTGTTCAATAAAGCATCTGTTACCTGTGAGTGTACAGAAGAAAGCCCTATCAAGTTCAGAAGTTTTGCACTCAGATGAAAAGTCTAAATATCCTAAAGAGACAGATGCTGTCTGATTTTGGAAACTAAGCCGGGTCAGCCCTGGTTAGTAGAGTGGGAGACCAGCAACGAATATCAGGTGCTGTGGTCTATATCCTAGAGGAAGGAACTGGAAAAACCACCTCTGAATATTCCTTACCTAAGAACACACTGTGAAATTTATGGGGTCGTCATAAGTTGTTGGGCAACTTGAAGACACAGACCTGTGTGATATTGGGATTAGTAGTACAATAGGCATCCACCTTTGCAGGTGTCCCCTCTTAGTGAAAAGGAGAAAGGATTTTGAGACTTGGATGCACATAACTTCTAATGTCCTATGCAATTGCACATTTTCTAATGGAAAGTGAGATCCCAGAGTGTTAGGGTTTTTCTGAGTTTTGTGAAAAGCCCAAAATAGGAGAGATTGTTTAATCTACCAGCAGAGTAAATTCAGCAAAATATATGTGAGCAGGAAACTAGGTCCACCCTTTTGTTCTCCCAGACTTCTGTCTGCCCTTGTAAAGATTAAGACAGAATCTTTGAGAGTAATATAAGAAAATTTATTTACAAAATCATGTGCATAATCATACACAGCTTCAACTTGATGTTGCAAGAAAATGAGGGTAAAAAGTTTACATGCTTCTTAAGAAAGTTTCCTCAGCATGTTAGGAAAGACATGCTTCTCAGTGGAAGGACAAAGAAAGAGTAATGGTGATTCCTGCAGGGACAAAGTAAAGATGTGCTCATAAACAGGAAATGGGGGGGGGCTGTTAGTAAAGCAATAAACTACCATACACATGCATCTAGATTCCTAGAAGGTCTCAGCATATGAAGTTGCCATACCCAGCACCCCTTCTGAACTGAGCATGCACCCAACCAGCCCCATCTTGACTCATAGGTTCTCAAAACCATCTCTCCGTAGTGGCTTAGTCAAGATGTCAGCTGTCATCTCAGCAGTTGGACAGTAAGTCATCTTGATCATGCCTTCCTTTGTCAGCTTGCACACATGATGAATTCTTATATCACTGTGCTTCCTACGTGCCATTACATTTTCAGTTTGAGAAAGTGCAACTCTGGTTATCTTCAAAAATTTGAATTGGCTTCTTCTCATTCACTCCAAAGTCAATCAACAGTTGATCAATCCATTGTAGTTCTCTACAAGGACAGAGCTAATATTTCTTGTTTGTGACTGGCCTGAGAAATAGGTCCATTGCCATGAAAAAATAGATAACCACTGGCAGAGCAGCGATCTGCAATGTCACCTCTCCAATCTGCACCACTATTACACACAAGGCTTGGGTTATTGCTGGCTGGCAATTTCAATTGAAGATTCATAGTTCCTTTCAAGTGTCTGGCTGTTCTTTTTACTGCAGTCCAATCTTTATGGGTAGGTACACTGACTCGTCTGCACAGTATTCCTACAGCAGCAGCAATATCAGGCCTAATGTTTGTGGCTAAGTACAAAACCTTTCCTATTCCTGTTCTGCACAAATCATTACCTGATAGAATATTTTCTTTTTCATTGCTTTTATGAAAATCTGTTACCATGGGCGTTACTACAGGATGTGCATCCTGAAGTCCTAGTGTTTCCAAGAGATCAGCAATCTCCTGTTTTTGACATAGTAGGCAAGATCTATCTTGTGCTCTTTCAATTTGTATGGCTAAGTAGTATGTGGCATTTCCTGATTCCTTCAATTCAACTTCTTTATTCAGGTGACTTACAATTTCTGTGTAGTCTGTATCTCTTTGAGTAGGTATGATCAGGTCATCAACATATGTTAGAATGAAAGTTAAATGTTCATCTTTGGTCTTTGTATATAGGCATTTATCTGATTCTCCTTGTTGAAAATATAATTGTTTTAACATTTCATCTAGTTTTTCATTCCAAGCTCTAGCAGCCTCTTTAAGTTCATATAGCTCCTTCATGAGCTTGTAAACAAGATGTAGCTCATTGTTGTCTACAAAACCTGGAGGTTGCTTCATAAAAAGATTCTCTGTAAGCACACCATGCAAAAATGCAGTTTTCATATCAACATCCATCCATCTGTTTTGAAGCAGCTAAGCTAAGAAGTAGTCTTATAGTGTTACATTTCACAACTGGTGAAAAAAATTCATAAAAATCTCCATATTTCTGTGAGAAACCTTGTGCAACTATTCTTGCCTTGTAGCATTCAGTTTTTCCTTCTGCATTTTGTTTTAATTTTAACACCTATTTGGATCCTATGGCTTTCTTTCCAGGTAGGAGTTCTGTAAGTGTCCATGTTCCATTCTTATGCAATGTATCCATTTCTTCTTCTGCAGCTTTTCTCCATTTATTTGCTTCATCAGTAGGCATTTGTTCAACCTCTAAACTCTAAACTTGATGATTCTCTGGGTAATTCTGTGCACAATTTTGCAAAGTAGGAAAATTGTGTAGGTGGTACACCTGTGTTGGGTCGCAATGAGTAGCCAGGAGCCTGCTCTGGAACCTGGTCTGTCTCTGCAGCATCCTCCGGTCCAGTCATCAGGTCAGCATCACCTACATCCCTTTCTGTTGATGTAGAGTCTGACTGTGCATCTTCTCTGACAGGTACAACAATTGGTTGATCATGGAACTCTGATGTTGCATCTTTCTCTTCTGAGAAATCCAATGAACCATCCTGTTCTTCAAGAATAGTTCCATTCTTGTCTACTTTGCTCCATTCATCAAAATGAACCATGTGTCTAATGCTTACTTCACTAGTCTTTAAGTACCTTGTAACCTTTAGTTCCAGGAGCATACCCTATGACAGGGGTAGGCAACCTTCCCCCTTTAAGAGCCAAGGGACTTCAGTTCCCAGAAATCTCAGCCATGTTGGCCAATAGTCCCATGTTGGCCAATAGCTCCTGGGATTCTGGGAGCTGAAGTCCCTTGGCCCTTAAAGGGGAAAGGTTGCCTACCCCCCGCCCTATGAGAATGGTTTGCTCTGATCTGGTATCTAACTTGTGTCACTTTTGTCGTGGTATGTAAGAATATGCAAGACTGCCAAAAGTTCTAATGTGTTTCATGTTTGGCACTCTGCCATGCCACATCTGAATTGGTGTCTGTCTAGTGCCCTTGGTTGGCAATCTATTCTGGAGATACATTGCCGTGACAACAGCTTCACCTCAAAATTGGCTAGGGAGATTTGCATCTGCCACACTCCTTCTCCAAATGGCTCTGCTGCATCTTGTCATCTCCAGGAGACATCTTAGCTTTTGTTCAGCAGAGCCATTTGGAGAAGGAGTGTGACACTTCTTCTGAGCTGAATTCCATGTTCCTCTAAGAAAGCTTGGGTGTAGTGTGATAAGTACTCACTTCCACAATCTGATTGGATGGCCTTTGGTGTTGTTTTTTTCCTCAAACTTGGTTGTTACCATGATGACATACTTCTGTAGCATCTCTTGGATTTGACTCTTCTGCTTCAGAAGATAGGTAACACAATACCTTGAAAAATCATCCATAAAAATTAATATATATTTGTTTCCACCAAGTGAAGGCACATTAATAGACCTACATATGTCTGTGTGCACAAGATCTAGTACTTGACAGCTTCTCTGTTTAGTATTTGGTCTAAATGAAGGACTCATTGCCTTTTGTTCAACACAAACTATGTGCCTGTTGGCATTTTCACAGTCTTGGGACTTTACCTTGATCCCAGTAGCCAAATACTGGTTCTGTAGCTGAAGAAGTGCTTTAGTATCATGATGAGTAAAGCATCTATACCATAGATCAGGGGTAGGCAACCTAAGGCCCAGGGGCCAGATGTGGCCCCCTGAGGCCTTTGGACTGGCCCCAGGCTGGTCCTGCTGCCGCCGCCGCCGCCACCCACCATGATGATATTGATTATTGTTGTTATTACTTGTTCTTGGGGTTTTCTTGGCAAACTCTCCACAGGGGTTTTGCCATGGCTTTTCTGGGCTGAGAGATTGTGCATGCATATTTTTAATTTTTTAATTTTTTTATTTTTATTTTTATTTTTATTTATTTATTTATTTATTCATTTATTTATTTTTGGTGCTTCGGCCCCCCAATTGTCTGAGGGACAGCAACCTGGCCCCCAGCTCAAAAAGGTTGCCTACCTCTGCCATAGATGAAATCTGTCTTTATCCATGCATCCTTGAAGCATATTTACTTGTGGAGCTGAAAGACTTAACTCATAGATACCATCACGTTCAAAAGCTTGTACATATGTGACATTATCTTTAGAAACTGTAAATTGTCCTCCTTTAAAAGTAATTTCATATCCTTTCTTATCTAGAGTTGACACACTGAGCATGTTGTCACGTAGACCAGGGACAAACAGTACATCATTGACAGTATTTTTCATGTTTATATTGTTAGGTACCTTGCAATGCAATTTGAATTTGCCTTTACCAGAAATTTCCAAATTTTCAGAACCTGTAATTTGTATGGAGCCTCCAACACTTCTATCAATTTCATCAAAATAGGCTTCACAATTTGTAGAATGATTTGTGCAACCTGAGTCTATGATTCATGTGTGGGAATCCTCATTGTTTTCATTAGTGGCCAGAACTTTTGCTTTCAAGAGAAGGTTGTTCCCTCTCTGTTGATTCCTTTTGAATGAGTCATGCTGTCTTTGTTTCTTAAAATCTGCAGCCTGAGTTTGGGCACAGCTCCCATTGTCTGGAGAATTTTTAGGAAGGATGCAATTCCTTGAGATATGCCCCTTTCTATTACATCTATAGCAGGTAACATCTGATTGGTTAGTATGAGTGGCATTTCTCCTGCCCCTGCTTGCAGCCAGATAACTTGAGCCAGAAGCTTCCTGGTTGATCTACACATTCTTCTCTCATCTTACTTAAAGCCTGGTTGTAAGTCATGTCTGGAAGGGTACTGACTGCAGCTGAAAATGGATCAAATGGTTTTCCCAATGTTCCCATAAGAAAAGCAACTTTAACATTCTCAGATGGTTTAAAATCACACAAAGTCATTGTCTGAAAAAGGCTGTTCATTTTACCAATGTGAGACTCACATTTCTGTTTAGAATTCAGTTTCAGATTCATCAGCTCTTTCATAATAACATACAAAGTCTTATTAGATTTCTTCCCAAAACTCTCAAGTCTTAAAAGCATTTCTTTTGCAGTCTCACAGCCCTGCACTAAATTAATTAAATCACTTGAGAGAAATTCCTGAATAATATGCCTTGCTGTTGCATCCTCCTTAATCCAAACTAATTTTTCCTCTGCTTCAGTTGACATTTCTGTCTCCAGACAATGAAAAACTCCATGTGTCAATGGAAAAACAGCTAGCCTTCACTTCCATTCTAAATAATTATGGGGAGTTAACTTAAATTTGTAGGCTTGCAGTGGCATTCTTGTTTAGTTAGCAATGCAAAAAAATAATCAACATTTTAAAATTCAAACATCAAAACTTAGCATCAAAACAGCAGCAGCTCAAAAGCAAAAACTAAAATGTGGTAAACACGTGTTAATCAAGGAAAGGGAGAAAGTGGAAAACCTGCAACAAATAATAATAATAACAACAATAACAAAAGCCTGAACAATCTAGTTTTAAACTGTTCTCATCTGCTCACAGCAACTTGGCACCCCTAACCTGTTAGGATTTTTCTGGGTTTTGTGAGAAGCCCAAAATAGGAGAGATTGTTTAATCTCACCAGCACTGTAAATTCAGTAGAATATATGTGAGCAAGAAACTAGGTCCACCCTTTTGTTCTCCCAGACCCATGTGTCTGCCCTTGTAAAGAATTTAAACAGAGTCTTTGATTTAAGTAATATAAAGAAAATTTACTTCAAAACCATATAGATATTCATACACAGGTTCAACTTGATCTTGCAAGAAAATGAGGTTAAAAAGTTTACATTTAGGGGTTGCAGACTGCCAGAAATAGTGCAAATTGAGTCCACTTTTAGGGTTAGAGTTAGTGCTAGGGGATCATGGGAATTGGTTGTTTTTTTCTGAGACACTGAGCCTTCTATGTCAGAGAGCTCTGGTGCCACAATAAAATACAGCCCCATGATTCTCTAACCCTAACCCTAACCCTAAAAGTGGACTCAATTTGCACTATTTCTGGCAGTCTGCAACCCCCCTTGCTTCTTAAGAAAGTTTCCTCAGCATGCTAGGAAAGTGGAGGGACAAAAAAGAGTAATGGTGATTCCTCAGGGACAAAGTAAAGATGTGTTCATAAACAGGAAATGCAGGGGATTGTTAATAAAGAAATAAACTATCATAGACATGCATCTAGATTCCTAAAAGTTCTCAGCATGCAAAGTTGCTATACTCAACA
The DNA here is from genome assembly GCA_020142125.1 of Phrynosoma platyrhinos. Lineage (NCBI taxonomy): Eukaryota > Metazoa > Chordata > Lepidosauria > Squamata > Phrynosomatidae > Phrynosoma > Phrynosoma platyrhinos. The sequence continues at coordinate 123,047,106 of CM034706.1, read as the reverse complement.
CAGAGACGGTTGGCTTTGTGCTCACCAGTGATAAGGAACCTAAGGCTTTCCGGATGTTCCTGGATTGTAAATCCCATCAGTTCTAGCCAGGCTACTCTGTGATGAAGGGTAGTGGGAGATGTACCCTAGCAAAATTGTGTGAGCTTCAGGATCCTTATCTCTCCTTGTAGGCATTGGTCCCAATGCCAAAGAAGAGTTGTAGAGCTTCTCAGTAGCATCACTGGTGGGGTGCAGGGGGTGCAGCCCACACTGGGTGACACCCCAGATGTGGGGTGACATCCGGTCAGTCCCTGGCCTTCCCTGGGGCCCACCAAGGCCCACTGGCTTCTCCCCAGCCTTCCCCAGGACCCACCAAGACCCACCAGCTTCTCCCTAGCTGTGTGGGGATGTGTGGGGCATATCTGGCCACACATGCATGCTTATGCATGTGCCGGAGCTCCAGCCCCATAAGTCCTGTGCCCTGCCATGACTGATCGCACCAGATGACACCAGCCCTAGGAATGACACTGGAGCTAATGCCAGTCTGTGTAGGAGAGGGATACAGCATCTGATGGGACCCTACCTCCCACAGTCCCTGATCATTGGCTATGAATACCAGGGTCAATGGGAGCTGGAGTTCAACATTGGGAAGCCCACAGTTCCTCATTCCTGAAATAAATATTATTGAGTGGAATGGACCCCCTTGGAAGGTGGTGAACTCTACATCAGTATGGGTTTTTAAGCTCGGACATGAAGCACACTGGGTGACCTTGGGCAAGTCACACCCTCTCAGCTTCAGGGAAAGGCAATGGCAAACCTCCTCTGGACCAATCTTGTCAAGAAAACCCCATGATAGGTTCACCTTAGGGTCACCAGAAGTCAGAAACGACTTGAAGACACACACCAACAACAGAATGCCCATCTCTCCAGGTCATTTTGGCTATGGCTTTCTGCACTGACAGAACCTCCATTGCCCTGGGGCTTCCTTCCTCGTCAGTGATTCTGTGAACTAGAGCAGAGGAGGACCACTGAGGCCTCCAGATGTTGCTCTGCTGCAACTTCCACAGTCCATCATGAGCTGAGCTGGCAGAGGCTGCTGAGAGTTGCAGGCCAAAAGAAAAAAAAAAAAGATTGGGCAGGTCAATCTTTTTGAAGAAGGACTCCCTAGAACTCTTGCAACGGATCTCTCCAATAGTCCCACCCTCCAGAGGTATGAAAGTGCTTCCTCCCATTTCTCACCAAGGAGCAGAAGGTGTGGGAGGGTTAATGTAAGTCACCATTATTGTGAATCTCTCATGGCCTCCCTGATGAAGGGAGCATTTTAATAACATGTCTAACATCTAGGGCAGGAGTAGGCAACCCTTCCCCTTTAAGGGCCGAGGGACTTCATCTCCCAGAATCCCAGGAGCTATTGGCCAACAGGGCTGAGGCTTCTGGGAGCTGAAGTCCCTCGGCCCTTAAAGGGGAAAGGTTGCCTACCCCTGATCTAGGGAAAGAGCCTGTGCATACCCTATGAGTTCCCCCTCGCCCCGCTTTTATCCCACTCTCTTAGTGCAGGACCCTCGCAGAAAAGGTCTTCCCTAGTTTCTTTTTGGCAGAGCAGAGGAGACAAAGTGCCCTCCTTGTGCCAGTTGCCCGTGGCTGGCTACTGAGCTTCTGCCAGGATATGCATCCGCTCGCCAGCCGCCTAGCAACAACTTTGAATCGGACTGACTTCGGAGCAGATAGCTTTAGGAACTAGTGTTGGCTACTACCGGTGCTTTTCCCTGATGGTTGGAGACAAAGGAAAAGAAGGCAAGAAGGTGAAGTGCAAGGCAAGAAAACCTAAAGGACCATATAAAAGCAATGTTTCCCCTTGCTCTCAATAAATAAGGGGGGAGGGGGGGTGCTGAGACAGAAAGCGCCTCTGACATTGCATTGCACGCTTGCGGTTGTTATAGCTGTGCACCTTCAAGTCGTTTCGGACTCATAGCGACCCCAAAGCGAACCTATCATGGGGTTTTCTTGGCAAGATTTGTTCAGAGACGGTTTGCCATTGAGGCTGAGAGCATGTGACTTGCCCAAGATCACCTAGTGGCTTTCACGGCCGAGCTGAAAAGTGAACCCTGGGCTGCAGAGCTATAAAGTAAGCATGCTTACTGGGGAGTAAGTCACATGAATCTCAGTGGGGCTACTCTCCGCCTAAGCGGACATGTCCGAGGCATTTCGGCAGCCTTGAAGAGTCCTTAAACTGTGCCACCGAAGGCCTGATTCGGGCCGCGATCAGGCAGCTCCAAAACTGGGGGCACCGAAATTCAATAGAGGCATGCCCCAATAAGTCTCGCACAAAGCGCCAGGAGACAGCAGCACAAGAATGGCCAGGAATGAACTTCGGCTTTGTTGAGACTGGGCCCCCTGCGTTTTTGTTCAATAACTAATACACCAAATGTTACATTTGGTACCATTCCCAGAATTCCATAGCATGGAGCCATGGAAGTTAGAGTGGTGTCAACCCGGAGTATTTCTGCAGTGTGACAATGCCAACAGCCGCTTTGGCTGGAAAGTCCTCCTCACTTGGCTTGCAGTCCCTCTGCACGATTTCCTGAGAGTGACCATCTCGGTTTGTCCTCCGTTGCAAAATTCGCCCGGTCAATCTATTTGACGGTGCTTTCTCTCTACAGTTTTGGTTTTTGAGGAAAGGGGTTCTTGTACCGTTCAGCGAGATCCCATTCAAGTTTGTTCCGACACAAATACCACTGATTTACTCCCAGGTGGAATTGCTGCCAGTTGTTGCCTATGTATCTTCAGGTCGACTTCGACTTCGGGCGACCCGATCACAGGCTTTTCTTGGCAGGATTTTCTCCAAGGAGGTTTGCCATTCCCTTCCTCTAAAGCTGAGAGAGTGTGATTTGCCCAAGGCTGCCCCCTGGGTTTCCAAGGCCGGGTGGGGATTTGAACTCTGGTCTCCAGAGTCCTAGACCAACATGCTAACCACTACACCATGTTGCTGCCTGTATTGTTGGTTACACAAAATATAGCATATGAGAAGAAAAGTACCTAGGCCTCTATGCTTTTTTAAAAAATAGGAATTCCATCTGCAATGATACAGGGATAAGTTTACTTCTTCTCCAGAAATGGGGGCAGGGGAGAGCCTTGGAGATCCAGCTGATAATAAAAGTTTCTGTCAAAAGGCCTGGATGAAAAGCTGGCAAAAAGAAAGATACCAAACCAAACAAAAAGGAACGAGAGAGAGAGAGAGAATTAGATTCCCTCTAAACAATTAAATGGTCCCTTTTAAGAAAGGCCTTGTTTGATACAGCAGCTTCCCTACTAGAAGAGGAAATGCGAGGGAACGGCTTGATTTCATCCTCCAGATGAATTCCAATTTATCACAGCTTTGAGAAAGGATTTTAATGAACATATCAATACAGGCAATCGTGGTTTAGAAAAGCAGTAAGTCGAGCAAATTAACCTGGCATTTCTACCTCCAAAGCTGGCATGAGAAAGTGCAGCCCTCAGTTTATTCTCTCTGCCATAGATCTCTGATTGCATTACATTTTCCTCTGGTAACCTAGAGAACTTAATGCAAATAAGGGAGGATCCTTAGTTTATTTATTTATACCCGAATACATACTTTATAAAATGTATAAAATACATATTTATCTCCCACCCTAAGAAATTAAAAACTGTCCCTAAGAATCAATTAAATGATGTTATTCCATGATGTGAGGGCTGAGGATTTAAACTCCTGGAAGGAAAAGAAAAGCACGATCCTGTATTAAAATTGAAAATTTTAAGGATTATGCTTTCTAAAATGGATTAACGTCTTTCCTTGTTGCCGAATTTGCTAATCAAAGACAGTAACAAAATTTGGCACATACACTCTGAGAGTCCTCAAAGTAGAATAGAAGAACTTTCTTCCTCGTCAGTATGCTTATTGTCGATTTTTTTTTTACTTCCAAGGAAGCTTAGGTAGAATTTGAAGACATCAGCCGCCTTGGACAAGAGAATATATATTTACAGTGCAATCCTGTTTATGCCTACTCAGAAGTAAGTCTTGTTGATTCAAGAGGATTTCTCATCCCAGGCAAGTGCATACAGGATTTCAGTGGAGGAGAAGGGATTCTAATGAGATACATAGGAAAGATTTCATTTGGATTTAATACATTCACAAATTTCTATATAAGTAATGGGGCAATAAAAATAAATCAATCAAAATGACATTTGCCGGTCTCCAAATCTGGAGGGGGGGGGAGAGGAAAAAGAAAAAGAAAACAGGGAAAAAATTGTTTGTGAAGTTGTAGGCTTTCATGGCCGGCATCCATAATTTTTTGTGGGTTTTTCGGGCTGTGTGGCCATGTTCTAGAAGAGTTTCTTTCTGATTTGCTTTTAAAAAAAAAAAGTCCTACGCATTTGAGGGTTTTGTTTTCTCAATTAACTGGCCACGAATCCTTCATAAATCATCAAGGAACATTTCTGGCAGTTTAACATCTACTCCTTTCCAAGGTTAGATGTCGCCAAGGTAGTTAAACTGGTGCAGAGAGGGGTTTTTTGTTTTATTTTATTTTATTTTATTTTATTTTATTTTATTTTATT
>CM034706.1:123003385-123025870 GCA_020142125.1 Phrynosoma platyrhinos | reverse complement strand
ATAATAATAATAATAATAATAATAATAATAATAATAATAATAATGCGCCAGGGCACGATTTAGTTAAAGAAGGTTATCCAGAGCTCAGAGAGTGTGACTTGCCCGAGAGTCCCAGACTCCAACCACTAGATCTCTCAAGGCATTGTGTGCGATGTACAGTGCCTTCAAGTCGCCTGACGACTTATAATAATAATAAATAAATACACAAATAAATAAAATGTATTTCTATCCCGCCCCTCTGCAACGCAATCGGACTTATGGCCTCCCCATTCATTTCATTTGGGTTTTCTTAGAACATCCTGGATCCCTGTGGCTGAAAAGTGAAATCATATAGGGGCTTATGGTTTTCGTACTTGCCGTTTTTAAGCACAATGTCGTTCATTTGTTTTATAGGCGCAAATGATGATGATGACGACGACGACGACGACGACAATCTCCCTCCAGAAACATGAAAGGGCGGATATAACATTTTTGATACTTGCAGATATCCATAAAAATCAGTCAAAGGAAACCACTTGTCTCTCATTTATTTCAATGGAAGTTTTAAGCAGCGGCTCAAGGCTGCAATATAAGGCCAAAATAAGCCAATCAATCAATCAATCAGCCTTTATTCCAGCCAACAGGCCATTAGGAAGGCCAAAATAAGGCCGACCAAAATGCTTAGGATTCCTTTTCATAACTTATTAAAATCCATGGGATTTGCAAGTGCTTAGAAAAGGAAGGAAGGAACTCCATCCTTTCAAGCTACCTTTTCTCTCGAAATAAACGAAAGCCCGAGGAGACCTGCAGCCCCCAACCTAGATCACCCAGGATGCCTCACAACAGAGAGCTTCAGAGGGACCAGTGATACCAGTCCCACTGGAAACAAATGTTATGGCCCCTTAAAGACACTATTTATGTGAGAGTGCCTGTGTCTCCAAGTCGCCTAATTTCATAGGGTTTTCTTACGCAAAGTGTCCTCAGAGGTGCTTCTGCCAGCCCCTCCCTCTGAAATATAGCCCTTTAAAAAATATGGCATAAACTTGGATGGACCACAGACCACTTCATCAGATGCAACAAGATTTGGAACACATGGGTTTGAGAAAATCCAGTCTGAGGAGGAAGACTTGCAGCAGTTTTTGCTGCAAGGCGACTCTTTCTTCCCTCCACCCCAATCCCGGGAAATGATCGCGACGGATTCTGCCATCCTCATTGTCCACCATTTCCCAAAAGCTTGGCTCAGGACGTGACTCTAAATCGGGCTTCGGAGAGCCCTGAGGGAGCAGAGGAGAGACTGGTGCGAGTGAGGATGAGAGTTTCCCATTCCAAATCCAGGCATCGTCTCGATAGAACAAAGCGTATAGGGAGGGCAGAACTGGTTGTGGGGTCTGAATGGAGCCTCTGGGTTTAGGAGCAGTATACCTTGGAGCACTGAGTGAGGAGGCTGGCTTATTAGACAGACTGCCCTCCGGACTGGCTCAGGAGAGTGGTCCTTTGCCCGGCGAGGCTTGGCGAGGATGAGAGGGGACTTCTTCAGCTGGGTGCCCCCCCCTCGACTGCCACTTGTTGCAGGTGGGGCTTCTGGCAAAGTCTAGGGAAGACCTCCAATAGCAATATACCGCTTCATATCGCGCTCTTCAGATAGCCAGATCCCTCCTGGGCGGTCCGGAGAGATCGTAGCAAAAGGGCCAGGTTTTGACCGACAGTCCCGGAGACACTCGCAACATTTCGTAGCTAAAACAAACAGCCTCTGAGTTTCTCAGCCAGGCTGGCCAGGCATCAAACCTCCGAGGAGGACTCTGGCGGGGAGCGGAGGGGGTCTTTCTCTTTCTCTCTTTCTCTCTCTCTCTTTCTTTCTTTCTCTCTTTCTCTCTTTCTCTCTTTCTTCCAGCTGCCCCTCACCCTGCCCTGCCCCAAGCCCCTTGCCCAGCCAGATCAAAGGAAGGGATTTGTTGTCCTTGTTGTTCTTGCGTGTGCCTACAAGTACTTTCGACTGATGGCGACTCTATCGTGGGGTTTTCCTGGCCAGAGTTGTTCAGAGGAGGTTTGCCACAGCCATCCTCTGAGGCTGAGAGAATGTGACTCCCCTAAGTGGGTTTCATGACCTTGGTCTCCAGAGTATTAGTCCAGTGCTCAAAGCACTAGGCCACGCTGGCTCACAAGAAAGACATGGCCCGACAATGGCTCCCACAGGTGACTGACAGGCAGGTCCAGGTGGAGGGTGCCTCCTGCCATCTGGTTAGCCTAAGCGGGCAGGCAAGCCTGGACATCTTCCCTTCCCACCTGCTTCCCACGTCTTTCCTCTGCGCCCTCTCTCTCTCTTTGTCTTTTTGATAAAATAACCAGCTTGGTAGATGAAGGGAATACTGTGGATGTAGTTGATCTTGATTTCAGTAAAGCCTTTGACAAGGTCCCCCATGATGTTCTTGCAAACAAGCTAGTAAAATGTGGGCTAGGCAATGCAACCAATTTGTAATTGGTTGGCTGGCCCAATGCAAAGGGTCTTCAGCAACAGGCTGAGAGAAGTGACCAGTGGGGTGCCACACGGTTCTGTCCTGGGCCCAGTGCTATTCAACATCTTTAACAATGACTTGGATGAAGAATTAGAGGGCATGCTTATCAAATCTGCAGATGACACCAAATTAGGTGGAGCTAATACCCCAGAGGAGAGGATCAAATTTAAGGGTGCTCAGAAAAGCTTCCCTCCACAGGGATCGGAATGTCTTCCCCCTCCATGCACAATTCCCAGAATGGGGTCATACTGTCCACAGAGGGTTTGAGAGTTATAGTCCAAAAGAGGGGGCCTCTTCTGATGTTTAATTATGCTCTCATACCTGTTGAAACCAGAGGGACTGAAGAAAGTGCTCTGGAATATTCCATCTCAGCTGTAAAATCTAAAGTGAAGGACAGGGGGCCTAGCAGGCCTGGAAATCCCTTTTCTCTCTCTCTCTCTCTCTCTCTCTCACACACACACACACATGCACACAGAGAGAGAGAGAGAGCTGTTTGGCTTTTAAGTTTTGCTGTGCCACCTCCAACTGGGAGCCCCTGGACTTGAAAAGTATCTCTGGGGCCTATGTTAAGCTCAACCTTTGTAGCAAAAAGAGGTTCTGGGACCTAACTGGGCTTCTATCCAGTCAATGCCCTTCTTCAAAATCTGCAAGAGCATTTACTTGAGGGCCAGTGTGGGGACCTGAGTGTTGGACTAGGACTATGGGAAGCCAAGGATGGAATTCTGATTGGGTAACTCATCTGATTACCTATGGGTAACTCATACTTTCTCAGCTGAAAAAGAAAGCAATGGCAACCTTCTTCTGAATAAATTTTCTGTGAAAGGGTTGGCATAAGTCGAAGTTGACTTGAAGACAGGAAACAACAAAAATGAGCAAGCGTTTCCAGAGTTGTTTGAAGGGGACATTCACACTTGCTCCATCCCTGTTCAAATGGTGCCTCCAACTGGACTGAGCTTCAAAGCACTTCAGACAGAGGGAGACCACATTCCAGGTCTACTTCTTCCCATCAAAGAAGTCACAGCCCTCTTTGCAGGACCTGAGATGACAGGGTTGATGTCTTGGAGGTCTCTCATTCATAGAATCACCATGAGTTGAAGTCAACTCAGGTTCCAGGTAAATCTATGCAGGAGCTTGTCTGACAGCTTCTGGTGGCCCCATGTCTCCTGGTGACCAACCCCATAAGTCCATTTATCAGTGAAATTCTTCCTTTGGTCTGTTCTGCATTTTCTCCAAACTCACTTCCCTAGAGAACACCAAGGGAGATAAAATGTGCCCTATTCATCTCTTTCCCAAATCAGAGGGCTCTCAACTTCCCTACAAATACAGTTCAGGTGCCACTTTTGACTCATAAAGCCCTACACAACCCATATAAACATCCTAATATGCTGACACTACCACCCCTTCCATGTGGGCTGCAGTCCAACTCCCATCATCCCATGACTGTGCTGATTGAGACTGATGGGAGATGTATCTCACACATTTGGTGAGTACCAGTTTAGGGAAGCCAGCATGGCATAGTGGTTTGAGTGTTGGACTATGACTCTGCAGACCAGGTTTTAAATCCCAGTTCAGCCATGGAAACCCACTGGGAGACCTTGGGCAAGGCACACTCCTTCAGCCTCAGAGGATGGCAATAGCAAACATCCTCTGATGAAATATGCCAAGAAAATGCTGTGATAGGTTCACCTTAGGGTCATGATAAGTTAGAAATGACTTGAAGGCACCAAACAACAACAAAAATTAAGGAAGGGCTACCTAAACCAAAGGTGGACAACCTATGGCCTTGAAGCTACATGTAAGCCGTCAAGCCTACTCTTGCAGCCATCCCAGAATGTTCTGGAGTGCCTCTTTAAAAGCAAAAAAAGATTCTGTGGTCTTTACCATTCAAATAGGTTGGAGCCCACCCACTCACCCCACAACCACACCAGTTTGTTGTTGTTGTTGTTGTTAACTGCCTTCAAATTGTTCTCGACCCATGGTGACCCTGGGGATGAGATATTTCCAAGATCCCCTGTTCTCCACTGCTTTGCTTACCTTCAAACTCACACTCGTGACCTCCCTTATAGAGTCCATCCATCTAGCATGTGGCCTTCCTCTCTTTCTACTTCCCTCCACCTTTCCTAGCATTATTGTTTTTTCCAATCAGTTGTGCCTTCTCATGATGTGTCTGAAGTGGCAGCCTCACTTTTGCCATCTTGGCTTCCAGGGAGATTTTTGGCTTGATCTGCTCTAGGACCCACATGTTTGTCCTTTTGGCTGCCCATGGGATCCTCAGCACTCTTCTCCAGCACCTCACCTCAAATGAATTGATTTTCCTCTGATCTTATTTCTTTACTGTCCAGCTCTCACATCCATCCATGGTAATAGGAAAAGCAATAGCTTGTATGATTCTGACTTTTGTGTTCAGCTGTGTTTGCATTTTAGAATCTTTTCTAGTTCTTTCATAGCCACTCTCCCCATTTTTATTCTTCTTCTGATTTCCTGACTGCAGTCCCAACACCAGTTTTACCTGAAGGAAAAATCTGCTTTTCAAAACCAGACTTTTTGCCTAGTCTGTTGTTGCTTTGTTTTGTGTTTTGGGATTTTGGGCAATCTGTACAGCCTGAGAGAATTCCATGGGCAGAAAATTAGCCCTTCAATGTGTTGAAATTGCCCACTCTTGCTTTAAACAGTCTGGGACCACCAGAGAACCTGTAAACTATCTTTTCTGGAGGCCCTATAATCTTTGGTGGCCTTCTTAGAGGTCTTCTGTCCTGGCTGTGAAACAATTCTAATATGTGTACACCACAACACACACTCAGAGAAAGAGATCCGTCTAGTTGAAGTTATGCTTTAGGTGCCACTGTGCCAGGCAATATCCATCTTGGGGTTTTTTTTGGGGGGGGGGAGGGCAGGTTGAGAAATTAATTAGGTGGTAGATTTCTAATTATATTGGTGGATTTTCATTTTCATTTTGTGTTTCCCCTTTTGGTATGGTGGTTAAATAATGGACCTGTGGATTTTATAGCTTCTTTTGTACTTTGTTGTGTCCTAAACTGATTGCAGCCATCTGATTTGTATTTTTAGGAGGCTTGAGAAAGGCAAAGGGAGACAAATTTTCTTTCAACTAACAGAACTGACATTTTAAACCTAGATTGACTGGAGGTGGTGGTGTCACCTCTTCTGTAAATCTAGTGAGGGAAGAATTCATTAGTATTCAGAAGTTCCCTGATAAGTCTTTCCTTAAATGCATGTGAAAGTTTTCCCCCAGTTTTTTTTTAAACCACATCTTTTTAACCAAGAAAAGGGATCCCTGGCAAGTGTGGGAAGCAACACAATTGTCCCCGGAAATTTCAAGCCAGGTCCCTTTTTCTTGCTCAGGAAATGCCACCTTTCCTATTCCCCAGGGATCGGCAGAGGTGTTAATCTCTGTTTTCTTTCTAGGAGATACATGCAGTGAATCTGAGATCCACATCTACAGAGTATGTGACTCTGCCAAGGAGGGGAGTCTCTTTTGCAAAGTATAACAATCCATAATGGCTTTCCTGTAAATGGCACCTAGGGACAGATTAATCCTGTTACAGTTCTTCATCCTTGTTCTCTTCCTAATAAACATGGGGGGGGGCAGGCGAGGAGAGGTTTAGTTCTCTTTTTCAAAAAGGTGAAACATCATAGGATGGAGTGGAAATTACATGCTGATAGGCAAACCTTAAGCTTGTCCTGAATTGTGGGAGAAGAAAGGAATAGGAAACTATGGGATTAATATACAGAAACCAATGATTGCCCTGGTTTGTGGATTAGCCTATATGAGCAAATTGGGGTTGCATTTATTGGTATTCATCTCCTAATGTCTTGTTAGGCAAATGACCCCCCCCCCTTAGCAAAGCCTGCTACCAAAGACTCTTGAAGTTCATGAATACCTTTGTAAGTGCTTCAGAGGTCTTGGGCCTAACCAATATCAGCTGTGTTTACCATCTTTTGCAAGCTGGACTGGGGGGGGGGGGGAATGAAGGGTTTTTTTTAATGTTTTCTTTAAAAAACTGAGATTAGTATCTGTGGGTGGGTGCAAGGTTCTTATATATTGTTACTATAAGAAAGAAAGGAGCCATGGCAGATGACATTCTCAACTAATATTAAAATAGCCAGAAAAAGGTAACCTAGGAAAAAAATGCATTGCTTCTTGTTGAAGCCTCTGTAAGAAAGTTTCTTCTGTGTGAATACTTAACACTTGTTTTCCCTCTATTTTTTTTAAAAAAATACTTTCATTAAAAATAATCTTTATTCAACTTTAATGCATAATAGAGATACAAAAACGGTTTCTATATAATGTAATGTTCCAGTACAACAAAAGCAGTGAAATAAAAACACAAGGACAGAAAGGCAATCTCATTAATCATAAGTTTCTGTAAAGGCTGACCAATTGTCCAAATATATATTCATTTGTAGATTTTGACATCATGTCATTCTTTCAAACATTGCAAGCATTGTGAGATTTTCTATCAATTGGATCACAGGTGGAGAAAGATTACCTTTCCAACACTGAGGTCTTTTTGTAGCTGCATTCCTAGATATGCTTACTTGGAAAAGAATTGCATTGGACTTACTTCTGAGCAGATCTATACAGGATTGCACCATCAGTTGCTTAATTCTAATGATTTAATGGTCCTTGTTTATCTGGCAAAATGAAGGAAGAAGTCTGGTATTTTAAAATCTCAATAATTTAAATTAGAAGTGGGCTATTAGCATTCCTCAACACTCCAGGAAGACTGGGGTTTGCCATCTAACAATATCTGGAGCACAATAGAATTGAAAGGATTTATAAAATGAAGCAGGAGATTGATTCACTGAATTTTGCAAGATCAACAGTTTGTTCATCACAAACACATTCTTCAAGCAACCTAAAAAGCAACTGCATACATGGACATCATCTGATGATCAATCTAGAAATCAAATAGATTATATAATTGGAAGCAGAAAATGGAGAAGCTCCATCCTTCCTGCAAAAACAAAACCATGAGTAGATTGTGGCAGAGATCATGAACTACTAATAACAAAAATTAGAATAAAGCTAAAGAAGAACACTAAACCAACCATCATGCTGAAATATAACCTGAAGAACATCCTCACAGAATGTAAAGATAATGTGAAAAATAATGGTTTGAGTGTTGTACTATGGGCCTCGGCAGACGGCTAATTGAGCCATCTCCGAGGCCAGGAAGAGGAGGAGCAGCCGCACGCGCAGCGCTCGTTCCTCTTCCTGAGGTTGCCCTCGGAGCTGCCGGCCCTCCGCACGGCTGGCGCTCCGGGGGCAACCTTCCGCCACAGTGACCACACGCGCTGTGGCAGAAAAGGCAGGGAAAGTGCTCCTTACACTTTTAGGGTGCACTTTCCCTGTCTTATGGAAGGAGCACTGATTTAGCGCTCCTTCCAGGGACGCCGCAGGAGCACCGGGGTGCGGAGGCTGCGGTCCCATGGTGCTCCATCCGGCGGCGCTCCGGGGCCTCCGTCTGCCGAGGCCCTATGACTCTAGAGACCAGGGTTTGATTCCCAGTTCAGCCATGAAACCACTGAGTGAACTTGGGCAAGTCACATCCTCTCAGCCTTTTCTTCCCAAGAAAACCCCATGATAGCCTTAGGGTTGGCAGAAGTTGGAAATGACTTGAGGTACACAACAACAATAAAATCTAATTTACTGGGAGCCAGAACAACTCTGGACTCTGGACTGAAGAACTCTGGACTGAAGTCAGGGACATTGTCAGGGAGGGATACTATCTGTAGCCAGAAAGAAATAGAAGTCTCAATGTATAACAGATGAAACACTTCAAGTAGTTAAGGACAAACAAGAAGCAAAAGTAAAAGGAAATAGAATCAGAACCCTAATGCAACTGTTCAACAACTTGTTTGCAGGGACATGGAGAATTAATATAATAATACAGAGAAACAGAAGGTGACAACAACAAAAAGAAGAATGAGAGACTTCTTCAACAAGATCTGAGATATCAAAGAAAAATTTAAACCAAGAATAAGTATGCTCTATGACCAGCAGAGCAACATATTACATGACCAAGTTGTTGTTGTTGTTGTTTAAAAAATAGAAACAATACAAGGAAGAAATATTTAAAAATGATGAAAAGGTGACTGATTCATTTGAATAAGAAGTATATGAAGATGAACCTCAAATTTTAGAAAGTGAAATGGAAGCTGCACTCAGAGCACTTGGGAGAAATAAATCACCAGGAACAGATGACATACCAATAGAACTGCTTCAGTCTACACAGAAAGAATCTACTGTAGTTCTAACTAAAAATCTGTCAACAAATATGGAAAACAAAACAATGGCCCACAGTTTGGAAATGCTCAATATACATTCCAATTCACAAGAAAGGGGAAACCAGAGATACAGTAGCCACAGGACTATTGCATTGATCTCCCATGCAAGCAAAGCAATTCTACAACAAAGACTTTGACCATATATGGAGCGAGAGATTCCAGATGTCCACACTGGTTTCAGGAAAGAAAGAGGCACTAGGGATCATATTGCAAACATATGTCTCCTTTTTTGGAGGTTTTTAAACAGAGGCCGGATGGCTATCTGTTGGGAGTGCTTTGATTGTGTATTCCTGGATGGCCCTTGTAGGGCCTTGGCAGACGGCTAATTGAGCCATCTTCTGGGCCCAGAAGAGGAGGGGCAGACGCATGAGCGGCGCCCCTTCCTCTTCCTGAGGTTGCCCTCGGAGTCACCGGCCGTGCGAACGGCCGGCGCTCCGGGGATGACCTCATGCCGCGGCGACCGGACGCGCCGCGGCGTTTGAGTCAGGGAAAGTGCGCCCACCGCTTTTAGGGTGCACTTTCCCTGACATCTAAAAGGAGCGCCAATTTGGAGCTCCTTTTAGAGTCGCCGGAGGAGCGCAGCGGTGCGGAGGCTGAGCTCTGCCGGCGCTCCGACCCACGGCGACTGGGAAGCAGTCGTCTGCTTCCCCCCTTAGTCTCTTCCAGCTCTATGATTCTGTGGGTCTATGATTCTATATGTTAGATATTGGAGTGCACCAAAGAATTGCAAAAGGAATCCAGGCTGTGCTTTATAGACTATAGCAAAGTCTTTGATTGTGTAGATCATAAAAAACTATGCATTACTCTTAAAGAAACTGGCTAATGCATAGTTTTTCATGATCTACACAATCAAAGACTTTGATTATCCTGAGCAACAGGATTACTATATATAGGCTACTGTTAGGACAGAAAACAGAGAAACTGAATAGTTTTCAGTTGGTGAGGGGGCAGACAAGGCTATATTTTATCATCTTATCTGTTTAACTTCTATGCTGAAAATATTGTACATAAAGCAGGATTAGACTCAGAAGAACGAGGCTTGAAAATTTAAGATGTGCAGATGATACCATATTACAAATATAGCAAAGACTTGAAACATCTACTGAAAAAGGTGTAAAGTCGGGTTTACAGCTGAACATTAAGAAAACTAAAATGATGACCACAACTGATTTACATAACTTTAAAGTGTATAACAAAGACATTGAAACAGTTCTAGAATGTCCATACCTTGGCTCACCCATTAATCAGATTGGAGACTACAGTCAAGAAATCAGAAGATGACTAGGACCTGGAAGGGCATCTATGAAGCAACTAGACAAGATCCTGAAATGTCAAGATATAGAATTGAACACTAAATTTAGGATTGCCCCTGCCATCATATTTCCAAGTTCTATGTATAGTTGTGAAAGCTGGATAGCTAAGAAATCTGATAGGAAGAAAATTAACTTTTTTGAAATGAGAAGAGTTCTATAGTCTGTTCTGTAGCCTGCTAGAAAGACAAATCAGTGGGTCCTAGAGCAAATCAGGCCTGGGCTTTCTCTAGAAGCCAAGATGACTAAACTGAGACTGTCGTACTTTGTCTATATCATGAGAAGTCATGACTCTCTAGAAAAAACAATAATGCTTGGTAAGGTAGAAGACAGTAATAAAAGAGGAGGACTGCATTACAGATGGATAGACTCTATCAAGGAAGCCACAGCCTTGAGTCTCCAAGATCTGAGCAGGGCTGTTGATGATGGGGTGATTTGGAGGCCTCTCATTCATGAGGTTGCCATAAATAAGTCAACCTGAGGGCAGTTAACAAGAAAACATAGGATTCCCATTCCTGGTTAAATGAAAGATGATCACAGCATCTATATTCTCAAAGGCCAGTCTGCTTACCATGTTTTTCTGTTCAGAATGAGCCTTCCATTCACTCTCAAGCTCCATAGTCATGTTGATACTATCAGTAAAGATTCCAAATGATCTTAAGAAGTACCTGCATTAAGGCATAGTCAACCAACTCTCTTTCTTAAAACTTGAAACATGTCCCTTTTTCTGACAGGTGAAAGTGTCTGCCAAAGTATCACTGGGCCACCATATCAAATTAGTTTGGGAGGCAGATTCAACCCACAGGTTGATAATTGGAAGGGATTGATGGAAATCATTCAAACTGAAATGAGAGTACTAAATGATAGGAACCTTTGCTTTTGTGACATAGTTACAAAGTAATAGGAGCATTTCTGTTTGGCACTATGGTTAGAGTCAAAGAAGCAAACCCAGAAAAACAAATGGGAACGTATATTACATCTGGGTGAGACTCACACAACACTATTGTGCCTGAAAGAAAGGACAGAGGGGTGCCTAGTCCCCATCTAATTAAGGTTGAATTCATGAGGACATCCCAGTCTATCACTAGAGGTCTCAGTCAAGGTAACAGTTTCTTATTACTCTCTGTGTTAATTGACCCACTTTGTTCCAAGTTATTTGAATTATCAGCAACAATGATTTTGTGAATGGCCATAGCTAATAATATAATTATCACTCTCAATACTATCTGCATTTATTTTTCCTCTGAATTCACTGCCTAAATTTGCATGCATATTTGTTTGTGTCTGTATCTATAGCTATACAAATATATCTAACATTTTGCACTTTATGCCATGAATTTGATAAAATTGAGCTATAATCCACAAAAGGGCATGTTATTTTAAAAAAAGTTTTAATGTTTTAAGTTCCACAGGGCTCTTTATTGTCATCCCACCCCCTCCAGATTTCAATTACTTAGAAATGATATGGGGTGTGATACAAAAGTTGATAGTGTCCTGGCTAAGAGACTAGATTAAGAGTTAGAAATCTGGAACCTCTTGAAACACTACTAAACCTATCACATCTATTTTTGGTAGCTAAGCAGGGTATAATGTAGTTGATATTTAAGTGGAAAACCACCTGAGAATTCCAGGGTTTTACAGTCTAGGACAGGGGTAGGCAACCTTTCCCCTTTAAGGGCTGAGGGACTTCAGCTCCCAGAATCCCAGGAGCTATTGGCCAACATGGGACCATTGGCCAACATCTTTGAGGCTTCTGGGAGCTGAAGTCCCTTGGCCCTTAAAGGGGAAAGGTTGCCTATCCCTGGTCTAGGACATGACCTAAAACTCTGGAGATTGCTGCCAATCAGAGTTGGTAATATTGAGATACATGGACCAATGGTATAACTCAGTATAAGGCAGATTCCTATGTTTCTGGTCTGTTTTATATCCTGCTTAGGATATCTTGTATTCAAATGTTTTCTTTTAACATTATTTTATTATTATTTTATTACTTTTAACATTTTTGTATATATTTGAAATGGTCTGGAGACTTATTCAATAAAGAGATTTCTGATTATATCCTGCTTAGTCAGACCATCACAGAAAAGGTAGGGAAGGAGTGGTAAGAGCCCAGTTCTATGGAAAGGCCTCCAACCACTGTCATATCACAATGCCAGAATACAAGCTTTCTTTGTAAAGAATTTAGAACAACTGTCATGAATAACTTAGTTCAGAATTTTGTTCCTATTTAGACACAGTAAGAGGGTGGAAAGGCTGGAAGAACCAAATACAAGGCTGAATGCTCTTACATACAAGCAAAATTGCCTACATGGCAGCAGTCAAGGCCCCCTTGAAATATGGCAGCAGACATGTCCAAGCTTTTTCTGGGCTATGTGACTTTCTGACAAAGTGAGCTTTGCGGTTTGAACCTGGTGCTTAGCCAAGACACTTGCAAAGCTGACAGACAGGTTTTATTGCATGCCTAAGCTAAAGATCCTGAGCATGCTGGTCTGAGTGGAGTATCAGCAAATGGAATGTTGAATCTTGAGGTCTTCTGCATTGCCAGGCACTACACCTGAAGCAAACCTGATCGTGTCAGAGTAGGAATGAGGATAGAGGGTATTTCATTGTGTGTCCTATGGAATTTATACATTTTTCACCTTGGGACCAAGTATTTCACCTTATTGGCAATCACTGAGAACCAGGCTTTCATATTCTTCTATACCTAGATTTCTTCCTAAACATGTTGAAACAGGCATATCCTCCATCCCTATCTCAAGTTTAGACTGAGAGTTTGAGTGTCCTTTGCCATCTAATCCTTATTCTGTCTAAAGTCCTGTTATCACCTTCTGGCCACCTGGGTTCCCAACTTGTTATAATGTTGAAAACGAGACAGGGAGAGTTAACGTCAACAGTCCACTTAAGTATTCCTAACTACTGGAATCTCAGGATATTTATATGGAAGAATGGCCATGATCTCTGGTCTATTAGGCTATTTTAGGCCATTTATATTATGCAGTCACAGATATACAAATATATATGGTCCCCTAAAGGGGGGGGGACACATTGTTTTCATTACATTAAATTACATTACATACAAGGCATCATACATTCATTAGTTTACAGTATATGGCAAGTCAGATGTCACACATTCATAAAGACTGAACCTTTATCTCTGCATCTGCAATAAAAGAATATTATCACATGGAAGAATATTATCTTAAATAATATAACTCATCCATTTATCCATTTATATCATTTTCAAGGATTAATAACTTTGAACATTATTATAGTTGTTATAGTTATACATCTCCATTATATAGCTATAAACATCTTCAGTGGATGTCTTCTCAGCATCTGTCTGGGCATTTTATCAATTATATGGAAAAGCATGGCTTGAAGGCTACATTGCAGCCTTCTCTTCATACACTGCAAATTGCAAAAGCAGACTGATTTTTCTCTCTTCATGGATTATTTAATTCTCCCCCTAGCCTCCACCCAGCCTATCAGCTGTTGTATCTGGCCCAATCAAAACAATGGCACTGAAAATACCTATTTATGTGAACAATCCTCTCCTCCAATCAGATTATTGAATATAATATAAATAAATCAGTTAGAGCTAGATCTTGGATTTTGGCTGCCTTCCACCAGATTACATGAGACATTGCACCTGCTAGGAGGTTATTATCAGTTAAATCAGCTCTTATCTCAGTGTTAATACTTATGCTGGCATTCACATCTTTATTTACAACTGGGTAGATATTATGCCTGCAATTAGCCTGTCTCTTTGTTCGTAGTTACACTTACTCATGCACACATTATATTCTGTATTCTACATGTTATTTCTGGGCCTCAAATTTGGCAACCAAATCAGCCCAGCCTGTAAAAATATCATCATAGATTCAGGATTATAATCTGTTGTTTTAATTTTGAAGTACAGTTTTCAGAGAACTCCATAACAAATCAATCAGTAACCAAAAAACTGATTAGTGTTATGGTGATGTAAAATCAGCATAGCACACCTAGGATCTTGTGCCCTTACAGCAGAAATTATGAGGATGAATTGATAACATGGCAGAAATGAATGTGCTAAAACTGACATCCATACCTCAGCAATCGTGGCAACTGCTATATAACAATATGGTAGATGGATTTGTTGAGTGCATCTGCTTGAAGTTTCTATCTCACCCCCCAATCTTAAATTTCATTCATCTCAAACTCTGAGAACTTTACTAATCTAGATTTTGACTGCTCTCAAACCTTAAGAATTAAAACACAGCATACTGAATTTATGAAAAGGGATCTTGCAGTGTATGAAAATTGATATGCATTTAGGGTGTATGCCTCTTAATTTTTCTTCTCAGTTTTATAGGCTGTTTTGTCTGATTACATATACTTGCATAAGAATTTGCCTAGTTTAGTACAAACATATCTCAGATAACAAAGCAGACATGCTCCTGGGCTTTACTTCTTTATCAGAAAATTAGGAATCAGAGGCAAAAACAACATGGAAAGAATTGGGGACAGGTTCCTACACAGTGAAAAAGAAGAGCAGTTCAACACATTTGAGCAAACCTTTAATTCAATACTAACAATAGATACATGAAATGAAACAACCAGACTAGGTAAACCTTGCATAGATAGATAGAAATTTGAACCTTCTAGAGACTGCAGGGATTATTTTTTCCCTTTTACTAGTCTCCATTTTCTTAAGATTTCCATTTTGGTTTATAGATCTATGTTTTGTTTTTGTTTTTAACATACTAGGGGTGGCTGGTGAGGTAGACCAATCTGCTGTCCTTTTTCCTCAGTTTTGTTGCTCATGCATACTCAATGAGGGATTCTGGAGGCAGCTGCTGTTTGCCTTGCCTGTTGTAGACAGACAGACACAGCTACTATAAGTACTCTGATATCCCCATGATATATTTTATCCAGCAATATTTTGCTATGATACCACCGGACACCAGCATGTGCTGGTGAGGCTGTGATGACCTATGAAATACCAGAAAAGATAGTATTTTGAACGTGGCACATAAAGCCCAGATATGTGAACAGCTTAAAGAGGATGAAGGGGCTTGCTAAAGGATGTGGCACCTCTCCCCCCTCCCATACACATTGCATTTCTAACAACTGAAATTCCAAGATGGGTCCTTGCCAATAGATCAAATAAGATTGAATCCCCTTTCATTCCCTGCTGTGTTCCTAAACACCCTTCCTATCTGCTCATTTTGGGGTACCCCAGATCTTGTCTTTGTGCTGTAAAGTTAATGAAGTGACAATAAATCAAATTAATACTTTTCATCTTTTGGATATCAAAGCAGCCCAACACTTCAGAAACCTTTGGTCCTTCCAAAGGGCTCTCAGGTCTTTGTTTTCCATGAAGTCATCTTAGCTTGGGGCTAGTTTTTAAGTATAAATATGACCAGGAAGCCTAGTTTCCACACCACAGTTGATCCCCTTATTATGTCAGGAGACTATCACCCTCAGACTCCCAGTCTGAGCCACTCCTATTTTCTGTGGACCATTCTTCAAGACAGGGAGATTTTACCACTCAATCCAGCCCTCAAACTCTGCTGTCCCCCTTCTATAGTTAGCTTTGTATGCTGGATGTTAGACTGGGTTATTTTTGTATGTATGTTCTTTCATATTCTTTCCAAATAAAAGTTCTTTTACTTCACTCATGCTTGAGGGGTCTCCATCAGTGAGAACTGGTATAGTTGGTGATTCTGGTTCTGATATCACCCCCCTCTAGCAAGCCAAGCTAAACAATTCCCCAACATATTAAAGATAAACTGCTGTTAGCAGAGGAGATTCTCCAATCCTTGCACCTTTGAGGGAAACACTACAATTGGATCAGCTGGAGTAGAATTCTATTTTTCCCCCACTCCAGCTTTTATTACATTGTTTACTGCAGACATGTTGCTCTGACCTAGGACTGAAAGTCTGTGTTTCCCCAACCCTCCTTCACCATTTTCCATGGTTGATGTCATTGAAAAGTTTCCAGCAAGACAGAGAACAAGGAAGAAAAGGAGTGGGAGGCTAGGCAGGCATAAAAAGACTTTGTAAAAAGGAATTTCTTTGTCAGAGACTTTAAATGCATTTTGTGTGGACTTCTCCTTCCTAAACAGATTTTTCAAACAGGAGAATTCCACATAAGAATTCAAACCTTACATGCCAAGGAGTAACTCTAGTTTGGTTCATATAAATGTTTAAAAATGTGAAATAAAGTAAGCATGCATACTGTGAACTGAACAAATTTGTCTGCCATCTCTAGCTGACAATGTCCCCTCCCTATATTAGTCAGCCACAGAAGAAACAAATTGAAATGGGGAAAGGCCTCCATGACATCATTGCACCCCACTACACATGTAAATCATCCTACAAACACAATGAAGATATTACACAGTGCTCAAGTCTCCATAGTGCAAGCAAGAACTGGGAGTACAGAAAATATAAGGTTTCAAGGGTTCGCATATACTTGTATTCAAGTCCCTATACACTTCTCTCTCACACAAAGTGTGCAGATTATCAACTGAATGGAGTAAAGCACAGGTGTGGCAGTATAAATGGTAATGTAGAATACAGCAGAATACCCAGTTCACTTGTTTTGTGATGACATCATAGAACAAAGAGAAAAGCTTCCCTAGTGCAAAGGTGCAGGTATGGCCAGGGAACCATTTAGGACTCAAATGAAGAAAAAAGGGTTAAAAGAAGTGAGAGCCTACTTGTACAATCCACAAGGGCAGCCATAGTTTCTCTCTTTGTGGTGCACATGCTGGTAGTTGACTGGCTAAAGAAATGCACAGAATAATGAACAATACAGGCAGAGTGTAAGGTAAAAGTAAGAAACAGCCACATGCAGGTGAATGTGTGAGAATAGGGGAGACTAAAGTACACACAGCCTAGGATAGCTCTCTAACCACAAATCCTTTGTTATAGGAGGTGGAGGAGGAGAAGGAAGGCCTCATCATCATCTCCATCATCATCTCTTACCTGCCTTTCCCCTATGGATTGAGGTAGGGTACAACAAGATTAAAAGACAGAAACAAATGGGCACATAATAGGGGAGCTTATCACTTGGCATTTTAAATTGAATTGCCTCCAGGGCTGCAGCCAGGAGGTGGGGATTATTGCATGCTAAATCACCGCCAAATTGTGGGCCACCATCAGCCCAGGTCCCAGCCAGGCTCAGCCGGTGCTTTTTCCCCTCATCTATTTTTGTATTATTCATGTCATCATCATACAATAAAAACATACTTTACATTTACATTTCTATAATATACTTTTTCTTCCCCTTAATATCTTCCTTCCTTCATTGTTCCTATAGATTTCTCTTTTTTCCTTATCTTTTTTTATTCCATGATTCCCTTATATCCCTTATAATCATGTTTTGTTCTTTCCATTTCCATAGTCCTCTTTTAAATGAAATCTTAATTTAAACTGGTACTATATTTTATATTTTCTTTCCATTCTTTTTTTCAAACATATACTCATTCTTTCACCTCTTTTTCTTATATTTTAACTCTAGATTTCACAATTCCTTTCTTCTTTATTTTGTTTATTTTTACCTTTGATTGCAATCTTAATTTTCTAACAATTTCTTATATATCCCCCATGTTTCTTCCCAATATTATAAAATTGATTGACACTCTTTTTCTACTTTCTCCATATTCTTATTATTTAACATATAAGTCAACCTATCTAATTCTCTAATTCCACTTAGTTTTTAACATATAAGTCAACCTATCTAATTCTCTAATTCCACTTAGTTTAAGCATCCATTCCTCCTTTGTTAGGAGATCTTTCAATTTCCAATTTTTTGCAATCAAAATCCTGGCTTCCATTATTAAATAAAGTAAAATATGCCAAAATTTGTTTTCATTTCCTGGATTCAACACTGAGGTCATATTAAATATGATATGCCCTGGTGGCGCAGTGGTTAAATGCCCTGGTGGTGCAGTGGTTAAATGCCTGTACTGCAGCCACTCACTCATAGACCACAAGGTTGCGAGTTCAGTACTAGCCAGGGCTCAGGCTAGACTCAGGCCTGCATCCTTCCAAGGTTGCCAAAATGAGTACCCAACTGTTCAGGGGGCAATGAGCTTATAGTTGTGAACTGCTTAGACATCCCATAGTGTGATGTGAAGCGGTATATAAATGAAATGAAGCTGCTTTAAAATTCTGGTTTCATTGGAAATTTTATTTTAGATATCCTCTGTATTGTTAAGTGTATTTCTTTCCAGAAATTTTAAATCTTGCAGTATTTCCACCACATATGGAGTAATGATCCTGTTCTTTCCTGACACCTCCAACATCTATCATTCTTTAATTTATAGATATTTTTTAGCCTTAAAGGAGTATAATACCACCTGTTAGTTATCTTCAAATGGTTTTCCTTTAAATTTGTGCAGCTGTAACTTTATTTGTTTTTGCCCACGCATTTTCCCAATTTTCCAATGGTATATTATGGCCTAGATCTTGTGCCCACTTTATCATATATCCCTTAACTATTTCTTGTTTCATCTCTATGCTCAATAATAATTTGTAAATTTTTGATACTTTCTTTTTATCTGGTTGCCATAAAAT
The DNA here is from genome assembly GCA_020142125.1 of Phrynosoma platyrhinos. Taxonomy (NCBI): domain Eukaryota; kingdom Metazoa; phylum Chordata; class Lepidosauria; order Squamata; family Phrynosomatidae; genus Phrynosoma; species Phrynosoma platyrhinos. The sequence goes on along the minus strand of CM034706.1, from coordinate 123,007,194 downwards.
GTCATCTTAGGGGGGTTGCAGACTGCCAGAAATAGTGCAAATTGAGTCCACTTTTAGGGTTAGGGTTAGTGCTAGGGAATCATGGGAATTGTTTTTTTTTTCCTGAGACATTGAGCCTTCTCTGTCAGAAAACTCTAGTGCCACAATAAAATACAGTTCCCATGATTCCCTAACCCTAACCCTAACCCTAAAAGTGGACTCAATTTGCACTATTTCTGGCAGTCTGCAACCCCCCTAAGTTTGGTTTTTCTGCTATTCCTAAATTCTTAACATCTTCCAAATATTTTTCTTTAATTTGAATCTGGGTTTCTAAAAAGTGCTGGCTGGGCCTGGCTGGGACCTGGGCTGATGGTGGCCGGCGATTCGGCAGCAATTTAGCATGTGATAATCCCTGCCTCCATCCCACTTCCTGGCTGCTGCCCAGAGGCTTATAGGGGTTGCAGACTGTCAAAAATAGTGTGAATTCAGTCCACTTTTAGGGTTAGGGTTAAGGTGAGGGAATCATGGGAACTGAATTTTATTGTGGCACTAGAGTTCTCTGACAAAGAAGGTTCAATGTCTCAGAAAAATAACAATTCCCATGATTCCCTAGCACTAACCCTAACCCTAAAAGTGGACTGAATTCACACTATTTTTGACAGTCTGCAACCCCCCTTAATTTGATTTAAAACACTAAATCAAACTTAAAACACTATGGGGGGTTGCAGACTGCCAGAAATAGTGTGAATTCAGTCCACTTTTAGGGTTAGGGTTAGAATTAGGGAACCATGGGAACTGTATTTTATTGGGGCACCAGAGTTGTCTGACAGAGAAGGCTCAATGTCTCAGAAAAATAACAGTTCCCATGATTCCCTAGCACTAACCCTAACCCTAAAAGTGGACTGAATTCACACTATTTCTGGCAGTCTGCAACCCCCCTAAGTCTCCGAGGTTAAAAACACAAACAGCATTAAAATACATAATCATAATAAGTGAAAAGAGCATAACATCAGTTTTAAAAAGCAAACTTATTGAAAACAAACTAGTCATAATTTCAAAATTTATAATTTCAAAACTATCTGGCTAGGTTGGAAGAGATTGGTCTTTAATGCCATTTTAAACTTAGACAGCTATTCTCTTCCAGCAAGTCATTCCACAAGTTGGAGGTGGCTGAAGAAAAAGTCCTCTGGTTAACATGAGGTTAACAAATAATAAAGTATCTCAACTCTGTCTGCCAGGATCAAAAGGGCAAAAAGATTACCCCAATAAAAGTTAAAGTACATATTTCACAGGGAGGAGATCTCCAAACCTGGCTGTGATTTACCATTGGACAAGACTTGGAAGAGACCGGAGGAGCATCATATTTGAATGAGTATAGGGAGGAATAAAGACTAGGTAGTCAGATGCTTTTGGATTGCAATTTCCATAATCTTTCACCACTAACTAAGGAAATAAAGGCCACAAGGACAGAGGAATGCAACAGGCCTGCATATTCTAAAGGCACCAAATCCTGTCTGATCTTGGAAGCTAAGCAGGGTCAGCTCTGTCCTTGGATGAGAGATGGCCAACAAATACTTTGTGCTGTAGACTATATCTATATTTCAGAGGAAGGAACTGGCAAAACCAACACTAAGGATCCTTGCCTAAGAAAATCCTATGTAATTCATGGGTCACCCTAAGTTGACAGGTAACTTGAAAGCACACACAAAAACACAGTATAGAGAAATTCAGAGAAGAGAAAATCAGAGAAATGGAAGTGAGGGAGTCTCAGAAAAAGCACAGGCAAGAGTGTTGGGATTATGTTGCCATCAGATTTTCCAGAAATGTAGCATTCAGTCTAGGTAGGTAGGAACAAACTCTCATGTTGATGGATATAAATCACAGGTCATCCTGTGCCCTTCCAGATGCTATTGGACTGCATCTCCCCACATCTCTCACGATTAGCAATGCTGGCTTAGCCAGGCCTGGAGGGCCACATGCTACTCACTCCTAGAGTACAGTGACAAACCAATCCAAGGAGAAATTATATTGTCCCGCTGTTTGATTCTCAGATGAATAGGGTTTCTCTTCTTCCTTGCAATGCTCAGCAATTCCCACCCTTCTAAAAACTGTCTTTCCATGCTTGGTTCCTCAGCAGATGTCACACTTGGTGGGTGAAGACAAAAACATCATTTCCTACTTGTGATGGAAATGATTCTAACATGCAGTATGGCAGAATGCAGTGAATGCATATTCACTGCCATCACACTTAAAGTGTTACATTTGACTTCTACTTATGCACAATGGAAGTGTGAGTGGGGTGTGTGTGATGCATTCCCTTCATTCCATAATATTGTTTTCAGGACGGTGAATCTGTAGGCAAACCCCTTGCAACGTCCCATCTTTCTTCACTGACATTGTGGTGAGCCTGGTTCCTGCGACATGGAAGACTGCAGCCCTGCCCCTGAATAGCTGTCTTAAATGCCTGGCTTCCAAAAGAGGCAGTTAGCTTAAGGAAGAAATTGATGAAGTTGGCTAAGAGGGAGTGGAAGCAGTGTAAGAACATAAGAGTTATGCTAGATCAAAATGGTCCAGCTTTCCATTCCATAGTGGTAAATCCAATTGATTGATTAGTTTTACAAGTATATACAGGGAAATAGCTGAAGCTCTCTGTGTGGGTCATAAAATAAAACTTAACATCAAGTTGTATAAAAACAAAACAATATAATGAGGTGCCCCTAGGAAGCCCACAAGCAGGACATAAGGCAGAAGCACCCACCAACTTGTTTTCCATGTCATATTGCCTCTGTGGCAGCAATATATAGTTATCATGACTAGTAATCATTGACTGCAACACTACAGATCTGTGAAAATCTTGGGAAACAAGTACCTGTTTTTAATGTAAAACAATCCTATCTAAATAATGATACATCAAATGTGAGTGCATGATTTATCTTATGGTCTTAATATCCTGCTTAGTTAGCCAATTTGCATAGAAATAATTATTCATTTCCTAAAACATGTATTCAGTTACAAGAAGAATACTGGAAATAAAAGAACAGTTTCTACATTCAGAAAATGAAATTTGAAAAGTATCTAATTAAGCAAGATGCTGTAAGTTGGGGTGATTTTATGTCTAGAATTACTCAGCCAACAAAGAAGATTCCTGACAGTGGAAAACATATGGGAATTACTACAATTACAATGTATAATATTTGCTTAACTATTTGAAGTACGCTACAGCCAGGTCTTTTTTTAATTAGATTCAAAATTTAATGAGGCTTCTGAATTCATGAAAACATTGTCAGACATTGTAGCCACCCAGTATGATCAAACTGAAATGATTTTACCTTTTGAACAGGCTGGGCCCAAACACAAAAGTCAGTCATGCCTAAATACCACAGAAAACAAGGGAACAAGAGTTAATCAGGTAATACACCAGTTTTTCAGCTTCAAGGATACACCAGTATTTTATGCTGGTTTAGTGGGTGGCAAAGGCTGCACACATGCCTACACTCATACACACACGGCTGGAGATCATTTTTCTCCTCCAATGCAGTCCATACTAGCATCCTGAAACCAGAAATGGCCACCAGTTTCATGCCCAGTTTCCTAGAAACCTTAACACTGTGTTGTTGTTTTTAAAGGCAGGGAAGTATGTCTTGTTTAAACAGAGGTTGAACTTCCTGGAAATTTCCAGGAAGGGACAATCCTCTCCTTTTTAAAAAAAATAATAATAATTAAAACATGTTCGGGGCAGGGTGGGACAGCTTCTGAGGGAGATGGACTATCAAAGTTGGACAGGGGTGGCATGAGTTGCCCAACCTTCCTCTCCCCATCTCTACAAATCA
>CM034706.1:122982110-122993085 GCA_020142125.1 Phrynosoma platyrhinos | reverse complement strand
CCTCTGTGTGACAGAAAACAAACAACTGTCCATTACAGCCAACATCTTCATGTCCTGCATTGTATGAACATGAGGGACATCCAGTTGTCATTGATGAGGACAGAAGGATCATCTAGATAAGGTGCTCTAATTCAGAGGTGCAGAGTATTCAGCTACCCAGATGTTTGTGGACTACAACTCCCCATTGGCTCTGCCAGCTAAGGCTGATAAGAGGTGCACCTCATAGCATCTGAAGGGCTACAGGCTCTCCAACCATGTTCTAATCAAATATGGACATTTTCATTGCTCTAATGGCTTCCTAAGAACTAAAACAAAAATGTTCCTTCAGATCTTATAGGTAAACTGAATTACAGTTTAATTACCAGCTGTGGGAGATCAGAAAGGGTCCCTGGTTGCTTTTCTTGCTGGTATTATGTTTTGTCCCTTTTGGTCTCAGTCTCTGCTACATGTTGTACTACTAGCCTATGAGAGCAGCCAAAGCAAACTGGAAGCCAGCTGCTCTTTCACAGTTCCATCCAGTGGTGCTCAGATGGCCATTCATTATGGTCAAAAAATATACACAGAATATTTATGGCAGCTGCCGGGATGATACCCAAATCAATGTGGTTTCCTGACTGTGTGCTTTTGCAAATGCTCCTCCGTTAAGCTGAACAGAGAAGAGACAGAAATGCCCTTAGAGATGGCATAGGGGTGCAGCTAACACAATATGGAGCAGCTAAACCCCTAAAAGGAACGTTTTACTGAAAGCATATGGCAACATTTTTAATGGAGTTGCACTGGTTGCCAATACATTTCCTGAATTAAAATGTTGGTGATGAAATATAAAACCCTAAATGGCCTAGGATCTCTCAATACCTGAAGGAATGTTTCTCCTAGATATCTGACCATGCCTGAGTCCTGAGATCTACTGGAGCAGCTCTCCCCTTTATCCCACCAATAGGCGCAATCCACATGGGAGCAGGTGTTCCCTGCTGTGGTGCCCTGGTTGTGGAGTGCCCTCCCCTTGGAGGCTGGATTGGCACTGACATTGGCTTCATTTCAATCCTCCATTAAAACATGGCTGTTTGCCAAAGGTTTGGGGATTTAAGGATCTTGGTTTGAATCTTTACATCTATGTGGTTTTAACTCTTTAAATTGCTTACATTGTTTTAGAAATTTTAGACTTTCAAAAGTTATTTTAAATTGTTCTTTATGGTTTTAAATGATTTTGAATTGCTTTTTGTCTGTACAGGGCTCTGAGATCTTACAATATAGAAATCTTTAAATTATACAAACCAACAGGTAGGGCACAGCTAGGAAGTGTGTGGCCCCTGAATTGTCATTTGACTTCAACTTCCATCAGCCATAGCCAAGAAATACAATGGTGAGGGATGAGCCGAAGGTTGTTCATTCTTGAAGCAGAAGTTCAGACTGCCCCATTCAGTCCTATTGTCCCCATTATCCAATATATGTTATGGAAGAGGTGATTGTCTAGCTATGATTCACTTCCTGTTCTCATTCTCACCTCCTTCTTCTTGCATCTGCTGCACTACACACAATATTGTACAGGGCATTTCAGATCACATGCTTTTTTCCTTCCATCCAATGCACCTGCACTTTCATCTCACTGACCCTGAGTGGACACATCCCTACCACACCTGGAACTGAGCTCTTGTTGTTGTTAACTAGCCTCAAGTCAACCTCTACTCATGGAAACTCTGTGGCTGAGACATCTCCAAGACCTCTATCTCTATGCTCAGGTCCTGCAGAGGTTCTGCAGGTCCTGTGTTCCTCCTGATTGAGTTTATCTAGCTGGCATGTGGTTTTCCTCTCTTTCTGCTGCCTTCCACCTTTCCTAGCATCAATGTCTTTTCTAACTGCAGTGGGGAGGCAATACCATTGCCCTTTAGGTGGCATTTTGGGACCAAAAAAGCAATGATGGCCAAGCCAGTCCATGGGAGAAAGGGGGGGAACACAAAGCCATCTTAAAGCAATACATTTGTTAAGATCAACTAAAGTGCAGGAGAAGAGCATGAACATTATTCAGAACTCTTCATCTGTCTACCTAGTACAAAAAGCAGAAGATGGGGGAAGAAGCAGAGAAGTCCAAAAATTAAAGCCCATGATGTCTGCACATCATATTAACTCTCAGTACAGTGGCTGCTGTCCAATATACCCTCAGTATAGCTTAAATTTTGCATGCAGAGATTGCTATGGAAGCACTTCACAACCATCATATAGAATAGCAAATTATGCAATACATGTCAATGACTGGGTACAACTGTGCAATGTGAAATAATGTACAAATTCAGTATAGAATGTGCAACCATCATGCACAATGCACAACCAAAATGTGCAAGGTTGTTCTATGTGCAACTTCTAATGTTGTCAGCAGAATACATAGATTCTTTGTGTTAGGGTGAATAATTCACCTTGCATGTGTCATGTGATTTGTGCATGTACAGGATGCCAGCCAGTATCTGCAAACTGACCAAAGGAGTCTGTATACTACTTGCTGAAGAAACCAAATATACTTAGGGTTCAAGGTGTAGGGAGGACTGCTGAGCCTCATTTTGAAAAAAATAAGGCTAGCAGCAACCCAAATCTTTTACCTCTTGCTTTAGGCAAACCATGCAGAATTCTGAGTAAGCAAAGAGGAGAAGCAAAGAGAAACATGGGAAATATGGAGAGTGGAGATTAATTTAAAGTGATGGACGCAGCTCATTAAAGCCAAACCAAAGTTTAAAAACATTACTTTTGGGGAGCTATGGTCCAAAAAAAAAAAACTTTCACAAGCTCTGAAACAAATTGTTTACTATCACTAACCATATTAATGGTGATTCTTCATCCAGCAGGCTGCAAATTTCATTCAGTATACCTACTAGCTTCTTCTGCTGCTATCAGAGATTAGGTAGGAGGTAATGAACTAGTTCAGGAAGCTGCTGCAAAAACAAAAGTGTGATTTAGAGCCCAGGAAGCTGTTGCACAGGGGCTTATTCCTGAGTAGATCTGCATAAAACTGAACTGAACATTTATCTATTTGGTGGTGACATGTCCAAATTTGTAAGAGTTACAGTTGACTTCCCATGATTTGCTTTGGCCTTGCCCCATGGCCCTTAGCCCTGCATGTGGTTGGCATGCAGCCACTGAGATTAGGGTTGGCAAGTCAGAACTATTTGAGTACCTGTGGTTTCAGATCTAAAATCTGAAACTTAGGCATGACCCCTTATGATGTCATGGGATCAGGAGCTTGTATTGTCTTAAGCATATACATTAAGCATCAACAACAGCTACATATAATATGGCATTCAAATAGAAAACACCCAATCTTAACAAATGAGGAAAACACAAACATATATATACATTTTTCAAAGCAGTGCTCTAACTTTGAGGTACTTCACCTTTATATTCAGGATGACAGGAGAGGGGCCCAAATCATGGAACACCCCACATGAGACCTTTCCCAAATTGGAGTTCCGCGCTGGGCCAAAATAAAATTTCCCACCCTGACTTAGTGGCTGAAGGGGATAGAAAATGCAAAGTCCCTCTTCACATAGCAGAAAATTATCTTCTTTGGTGGTTTGCTCATTCATAGTGTGGTATGTTTTATTTATGTGTATTTAAAAAAAAACAATTTAGCTACTGTTACCCTTAAAACCACTGGATTTCATTAGATTGTCAACCTCCTTGGGGGCAGAACTATTGACAGCCATAAGCAACTCTGATTGCATGGGTACATGAACATGGGGCACAAGCAAACAAACCAACAAAAGTCTGATAGCCATTTTTAAGTTGCTGTTGGAGCATGTTGAGACAACATTTTTTCAGCCACAAATGTAATCATTTCATATGCAGTTGCATACTCTTGAATGGTATATAACTATTTGCCAGTGCCTTCAATGTACAATTTGATGCACTGGGATTGTGGAAAAGGGCACTATACCACACTACACAATGGAACAATATGCAGTCACACTTGCAGATATACATTTGGTTGCATAATGTTACCCTCCAGTAGAAGGGAAGTATGGTGCCATTACACAAGTGTAGATTTACACTACACAAGCACCATGTAGCATCGCAGTCAATATGTCTGATGACGGTCGGATACTAAATGCTAATGGAGGTCTGCTGTCAGATAGCATCAAATGTGGAAACCTACTGGCTGTCTGCTCATAGATACTGTCAAATGTTGATGGCTACATTTGGGTAGTTACTGCTATGTGTCAGCTGTCAAACACTGTGAAATATTGATTGCTGCAGCAAAATCTTAAGATGCCCCATGCCAATGCCACATAATAAATATTGACACATCAATATCATATTAGAAGAATATTAATCACCTAAATGCCTACTAAGCAACTTAATTTTATGCTGCCTACATGTTTTTCTTTATATTTTGATAATTAAAAGGATGATTGACCTGCTTATTTTTTATTTTTATTAGATGCCAGCAAAATCAAACACAAATTGGCTGGGCTAGAACTCAATGGGCTGACTTCTGAATACACATGTAGAGGACTGTGTTATTTTAAACACAGTGAATATGGATAACCCTTCCTCTCCAAAAAGATTTGTAATTAATGAGAATTTTAACATAGCAGAATTCTCATAAATGTGATTTCCCATTGAAAACTGTTGGATTGAAAGAGGAGCTGTAAGCTACACTGACATCCCTCTTTCAGAGCAGAAAAAGAAGAGGGCCACAATTGGCTGAGAGCCACAAAACAGTCCTGAGGGCCACATTTTGCCCATCTTTTTCCCAGTCTGGGATTCAAGGACGCTTAGAAAAAATTCAAAACAGATACAGCTAAAATTTTATATCATATAGACATAAAATACCCACAATTACTAAAATGAAAAGCCATTAAAAATAAAACCATTAACTGTAACATTTGAATTATATTTTTTCTCTATTTTAGATGATGATGATGATGATGATGATGATGATGATGATGATGATCATTTTGAGGTGGGATTTAATCATGGTGAGCTGTTTTGGAAACAAGTCTTGAAAGGACTAAAATAAAATCCAGACTACATGGCAGAACCTAAATATACTAAATAAATAGATGTGTATACAAGCAGGAAGGAGTGTAAAATAACTCAAGCTTCAGCTATATGGCAGGCCTATGAAAAATACATAGTATTTTTTTAATTTAAATTTAATTTTGGGGGGTGAAATCGGTAAAGCCATAGAAAATTATGTGCTGCACACAGCCTGCAGTGTTCTCAAACATTCTTCAGCAGAATAGGATCAGGGATGCTCCATGATGTAACACAGCTGTGACCACCCTGGTTGGCTCTTGGTTCAGAGCCTGTCATATGTGTTTACCTGCAAATTAATCTCAAAGGCCACAGAGATGGAGCGTCTCCAAGAAGAGCCAAAAAAAAAAGCAAGGAGTTATTTTTTTAAGCAAAAGGATGGTACATCTTGACCATTGACTTCCCATTCACAAGAGTAAACAGCCCCTATCTGAGTCATAAGGGGTTCCCCCAAATAAAAATTCTTTGCATTTAAAGAGATTCTTTCTAGGAGCAAAAAAGCATCTTGGATGGGATGTGTGTACAATTAAAGAAAGCAAACATTCACAAGAAGGCAAGTGCATTTACATTCTTCCTTTGCCTTCCCAGGCAGAGAGATGTTAGTGAAACTGATGCCAGAAAGTTCAGGGAGGGCTAGATCCCCTACAGGGTAAATTTCAATGGGAATTGCTACGTGGAAATGTATAATGTTGAGAGAAAGAAGCTCTATCTACTGTTGGTGGACTATGATTATTCCTATCATTGTATTAGTTAGTTGTTGATGTAGTGTATAGCTTTTATCCCACCAGTCCTCCAAGGAGCTCAGGGGGATATGCAGGAATCTCTCTCCATTTTATCCTCACAAAAGCCATGTCAGGTTGATCTGAGAAAGAGAGACTGAACAGAGGTCAACCAGGGAACTAGTGACTGGGCAAATATGTGAACCCAGCTCCCTCCAAGGCTAGTGCAAGACTCTGTCTTCTACAGTGAATGGCTTTTATGGTCCTACTAACTAGAAAAAAAATGGCCACTCTTGCCCTATATTTTGGACAGCAGTTTAATCTGCTGAAATCAGAGGACAAAGCATCTTGAAGGTATGGAAATAAACATTCTCATCTTGCAATAATCTATTGTATTAAGGACACCAGAACAGGAGCTGGCAGAATAAAAAAGGTGGCATTTTTACTATCAGTAGAGGAAATGGTTTTCCTTCTTGTCGCTCTTTGGGAGAGCTGATTTTACTTATTGTAACTATATTTTTATTTAATTAATTTATAGCCCAAAAATGGTTTATCATGTAGTTGATGGTGTGTAGCATATATGCCTGACAAGTTGTACCAATCCATATGTCTTTGAGCAATGTTCTTTGAAAAGAGCAGCTCGCCACCAGGTCAGCCATGAGGTGATGCATTGGCCACAATAACCTTGAACACAATGATAGTATGGAATAGTTGCAGTGTACATTGGCAGATCTCTTTAGCTGGCTTGAAGCAAAAGTACAAATCATTGTAACTTGCTCACACGCAGTTCTTGTGAGTCTTACTTATCCCCTTCCCTTCCCCACATGTATAAACACACATACTCTCTCGCACACACATCCCACACAGTCAACATTTAGATTTCCATTTCAGTGGGAAGTAGAGCTGAATTTTGGCTCATATAGCTCCATAGTACACCATCTACCTTGACAGTGCAACACCACTCAAATTTTAATATTTCATTTTATATTAAAGAGTAGCCTCATTGAGCAATAGGAAAACAGATGCAGTCTAACTAAGAGGTTTCTTTCTTCATGCCCAGTTAAATAGAATGGGATTAATTCAGAGGCCTAATTATCAGTGATAGACCACCCCACAATAGTCTTGACACTGTAATGTTACCCAGCCTGTATTTACCCAGTCAAGCCTTTCCTTAGGTTCACCCCAAGGACTACTATTCTCACTTTTTATTTTGTACCTCACTGCAGAAAAGACACTTTTTAAAAGTCTCTGCACATTAGCACCTCATCAGCTTCCTGGGGGTTTTGGCAAACAGAGCCTTCCTTGCTGAGGAAATAAGGTTTTCCTTCTAATGCAGATGTGAATCTGCAGAAAGAAGGGGGAGCTTCCGGGCTTTACTTTGAGCCCAGCTGCATTCCAGAGGTTTAGGACTGAGGGGACAGAGTGCGGTTCAGGTGAGCAAACAAATTGTGGTAAGTGAAAATTACACTTGGCAATGATGTGTATTCTTTCCAGAAGAGTATGGGAAGCCTCGACTTGGGCAGTGGCTTTCGAACATCCTTCTTTCAGGGAACATTTTCCACACTGATCTGACTCCCTAGGAGCATCTTAGTATCAATTATAGAATCCATATGCATTGCAAAGGATTTTGGGGAATGGTCTCCCTCTGGGTGTTTTTTTGGCTTCACTATTGTTTCATATTATGAAGACTATAGAATGAGATGTAGCCAACACTCTGTGGCAGGTGCACAGGCTGGAGAAAATTGGTAGTTGGCAGTGCTCCACCTTTTGGGGACATTTGTTAATTGTTATTCGTGTCTTTGAAAAAATTCCAGAAGGTGGCTTTATTATGAGGCATAAATAAAACCACCTCTGAGTATTCCTTGCTTGATAAAATCCTATGAAATTATGGGGTCACCATAAATGAAGGAACACACACTCATACACAATGTCTTTAAGGTGCAACAACACTCTGTTTTCAGTGTGATTGGTATCAGTAGTCCCTCTGAAGTTCTCTGTTATGATACATTCTGGTTGAAATGGATTGTAGGCTGCAGTTGCCACAGATCTCCCTGGGGTTTAGTTTCTATTGAGAGAAAAGGCAGGGTGAAAGTATGAAGTCCCTTCCTTCTTTCCTTCCTTCCTTCCTTCCTTCTTCCTGTCTGATCTGAGCATTTGCAAATCCCATTAATTTTAATAAATTAATTATGAAGTGGAATCCTAAGCATTTTGACCAGTCTTATTTCAAGCAAGCCTAAGATTGCAGACAGTTGTTGTTGTTATTGCTGCTGCTGCTGCTGCTGCTGCTGTTGTGTGCCTTCAAGTCATTCCTGATTTGTGGCAACCCTAGCATGGGGTTTTCTTGGCAAAATTTGTTAGAAACTCTTACTATTCCATTGTGCCAAAAATAACAAAGACAATTGTTATGTGCCTTAAAGCTCAACAAAATTATTCTGACACAGGGTTTGTTCGTGGGTCTCGTGAAAGTTGGACAAAAACGTGCTGTTGTAAAAAATGTGCAACTGGAAAGCTGATAGATGTGGAACTGGAGCAATAGGAGGGAAGATTAGACATGCATTATGTGTACATGTTTATTTACAATCTAGACAAAAGAAAAACAATACCAAGGATGATAATTAACACAGATTATATGAAGTTTGGAGTAAAGAGTCTAACCCAGGGGTAGGCAATCTTTCCCCTTTAAGGGCCGAGGGACTTCAGCTCCCAGAATCCCAGGAGATATTGGCCAACATGGGACTATTGGCCAACATGGCTGAGGCTTCTGGGAGATGAAGTCCCTCGGCCCTTAAAGGGGAAAGGTTGCCTACTCCTGGTCTAACCTTTTTCTAGGTGGGGCAGAGAAGCAAAATATGTCCCAATTATTACAATTTCCTCTGTCTTGATGTTCTGTGGGATCTTTCAGGCTGGACCAAAACCTCAGCAACTATGCTCAGCTAGAGCACTTGCATTCTGTTTTATATGTAGTACAGAAGTCACAGCATAAGACCAGAATCCTCTTGATGCATACCTGCATTGTATTTTTGAGACATTGCAGGAGGTGGTATCTTGTATCTCCTTGTGCAATGCATCTTTCCCTAAGTGCACAATATCTGCCAGAAGGGCTCACTGGTGAAGTTCAGTCCCCTTTGTCTACAAATGAACTACAGAAGTGCCCTCGGGGACATTCTGTATATCCTTGCCCACTTGGGAAAATAGGCCATCCTTACACTGAGCGGAGAGAATGCTCTTTCTTCCCTGGACCCACAAAGGCAGCTGGAATGCACTAGGTGCACCTCTACAGCCAACTAGTAGCTGAGAGGACAAAAGTGGTCCTGAAAGCCTCCCTGCTACTATTGTGTATCAAGGAGGAAATAGGATAGAAGGAACATCCTCCACCCACCATTGGCATAAGATTTGCAATCTGACAGCAACTTTATTGGATCTCAGACTAATTATTAACATTTTCAAAACTATTGCTCAGAAATCCAGAAAATATTGACATCCTCAAAATGTTATTTCCCCCCTCCTTTTTCCTTTTTAAAAAAGAAACTTTCCAACTTCAGGACTGTAAAGAAAAACTTTGTGATATCTGTGCATGTCCAGTGCCAGCAAGGGCACAATAGAGAAATCTGGGGTCACAGATACACAGACCCCAGAGGGCCAGCTGAGGCTGAAACTGTCATTCCTTAAAGAGAAAAATCCTGAGGAAAATAGCTATAGCCACCAGTATCATTTTCTTTACCCCAGAATCCCAACACACAGGAGCCAGAATTATTTGGGGGGTAATAAAGATATTGGCAAGAACTGCCTTTGCCCTTACCTCTTCTCCCATGGAAATAATGTCATTTGAGTCCCATAGCAAAACTGATTAGGGAATTTGTTTTAAGATGGTGAGCAAACACTGAATTAGCTTAATTTACAAGGTATTTGCTGACCAAGTGGCAGTAGCCTGTGTGAAGTATAAAGGGGAGGGTCAAACATAAAAAGGAAATCAGAATTGGATTCAGAGGCATTCAGAGTCTAGGTGCACCCTGAGGGCAAACATCTATAGTCAGATAAGAGCTTCTATTGTATTGTTAAAGATGAATAGTTTTTAGCTTGGTCAGGCCCTGGATGGGATACTGCCCAGAAACCCATGGAAGTAAGTGACTGCTGACATTGTGGGGCAGTTAAGAGCATGAGCTGAGAAGTTCCCAGTTTAAGGTGGGCATCCACACTGGACTGCCCACTACACCCCAGCCATAAGCTCATTATGAGATCTTGGCAGGTTAGATACCATCTACCTATGAGAAAAATGATGTTTTCACAGCAATGTTACAACGTAATGTATTGATCACATGCCACGTGCTGCATGGTAGTAGTTCCCAGCCAATAGATTTTGTGGAACCACAACTCCCAGTATCCCCAGCCAACATGATTAATGTTATGAGATGTTAGAAACTGCAGTCCAACAACATATGTGGCCCCAGCATTGGTGACCACTGCTATATGATGATGATGCTCACTGGTTTTGTTTCAACATCAGCTTCCCCAACTGGTGTCCTTCCCCTGTGTTAGTCTATAATTCACATCATCCTTCCAATCAGCATGCCATGGTTGTAGGGGATGATGGGAGTGACAGTTAAACTAATCTGAAAAGTGTCAGACTGGGAGAAGGTTACAGTAATGAATGAGAAACCAATGATATCTATAATATGATTGCTGCTGTGTGAATAGTTGGCATTGTAATAACATACAATGAATGTCTCATCACTAAAGGTGGAATGGATTTGCTAAATGCTACTGTAACACAGCCTTTCTGGGCACCAGTAAGCACAGAACCTACAGGCAAAGGCTCAGTCTTCAAGGATGTATATTGTTTATTACACTTATAACTTAATCCTGAGCTAGTCCTGTACTCCCTAACATGGCTACTACCAGCTCTACTGATGTTACGCTACCACTGTGGAGATACAGCACCTTCCTCAACCAGGCACCTTCCAGAAATATTGAACTACAGTTCTTATCATCCCAAAACAGAGTATCATTAGTATGTCATTTGAAGGATGCTAGGTTGGTGGAGGGTTATGTATAATGCACATGGCCCAAGAGGAGGCAATAGGGGACCTCTTTGCCCAGGAATGTACCAACATAACTATTACTGCTCGTAGTGATAGTAGTAGCAGTGGTAGTCATATTCTTGTGGTACCTTACAGGCCAACAAATTTGTTGTTCATAGAATCATAGAATCATAGAATCATAGAGTTGGAAGA
>CM034706.1:122971427-122982010 GCA_020142125.1 Phrynosoma platyrhinos | reverse complement strand
CATGTGTCTCCCATCCTATATCTGTGCATTTCATTTTTCTGCCCTAAAAATGTACCTGAAGTGTTGTTAACTGCCATCAAGTCAATTTCAACTGTGACCCTATGAATGAGAAGTGATCCTATGAATGAGAGACACCATGTCCCCTTGTCTTCAACTGTAGGTCTTGCAGGCTCAGAGCCATGGCTTCCTTGATCTGGAATGTGGTCTTCCTCTTCTCCTGCTGTCCTCTACTTTACCAAACATTATTGTCTTTTCTAGTGAGTCATGTCTTCTCATTGCAGTTGCCCCTCCGTTCTCGTGGACTTGAAGGAGCGACCTCCGTTAAAATTAATGGAGGGTGCCCCCACGAGGGTGTACCCCATTCAAGCCTATGGGCTTGAATATTTGCGAATGTCCATTTTCAGGAGGGATCCAGAACAGATCCCCCACAAAAACGGAGGGCTAACTGTATAAGGTCAAGCTAGGCCTCAGTTTAATCATCATGGCTTCTCGGGAGAGTTCAGGCTTGATTTGCTTTAGGACAGATTTATTTGTTTTTTTAGCACTCCACAGTATCTGTTGAACTCTTCTCCAGCACCACATCTCAAATGAGTTGATTTTGTTCCTGTCCATATACCTTACAATACCTTACCATTATTGTTGTTGTTGTTGTTGTTGTGTGCTTTCAGTTCCTTTCCAATTTATGGCAACCCTATCACGGAGTTTTCTTGACAAGATTTGTTCAGAGGTTTGCTTTTGCCTTCCCCTGAGGCAGAGAGTATGTGATGTGCCCAAGGTCACCCAGTGGGATTCATGGCCAAGCAGGGAATCAAACCCTGGCCTCCAGAGTCATAGTCCAATACTCAAGCCACTAAACCATGCTGGCTTTCACCTTACCAACAAGTGTATTATGGCAAATCATTTATGGACCCAAACTCACTTTGTTGGATGCATGAACACTTATCTTGTATAAGCTTTCATCACAAATATGATAGTCTTTAAGATGTAACAGGATTCTATTACAGCTACAATTTCTTCCCCTTTCTTCTCTTTGTCCATCATCAGCATCAGCATCTGTTATAATACCAAGGCACAGCAGAAATTTATTTTGGAACACATTGACTAGACAACCTTCAATCCTTTTCTTCTGTGTCCCCATGAACTGGGAAAGCACTATTCCATCTCTCTTCTTCCAGTCAGCCAGGTTCTTGCAGGCCCACACAGCTCTCTACAAGTACCTTTGGGCAAAGAAACAGTGACTCTCTTCCCGAGTGCTACGCCAGCCTTGTTTGAATGAAATAATTCTATTTGACTACAATATACTATTTCAACAGTTTTAAGTTGCATGCAGTTATTTCAGGTTGATTCTGTTTTAATTTAATCATTTTAATGGGATATTGCATTTCCAGATATAGGAAACCTCCAAATTGTCTGATTAACATTTTAGAACCAATACATTTAACAGAAAAGTATACAATTACTCAGACAAATTACCCCAAAGGTAGGGTGGGCATGAGCTTTTCTATCACTTTGAGATGATGCAATAGGGTAAAGAAACTTCAGCCATTCAAACCTATCTTACTTTTCTCAAGTTCATACAAAAAAGGTCACCTTTCCAAGGGCAATGTATAAATACTGTATCCCTTATAGAAAACCTTCTGGGATCAAAGCAGGACATATTTATTTAAGAGTTATAAATCCCTATCTATAAAAACAGTAATCTGATAAGTAGAATATCGATCATCTAGTAAGCACCAGAATGTAAATATTATGTCTTTCACATGTACCAAAGCAGATGTGGGCATGCTGGACATATGGGGACCACTTACAAGTCAGATCCTTGCTTATCCAGGCTAATGAAAGCCAACTGAGAGAAGCCAAGGTGTCTGCTGGGTTTTTTAAATAACCTTATTCAGAGAGGGAAGACTCTCTGATTGTTTCAAATCTATGGTCAATCTATAACATGCACACTAACCTATTATAGGTTTTATGGAGTTGAATGTATGGCGGTCCTCCAGCTACACCCATAAATTTCAATAGCTTTCTGTGACTTTGGCAGCTTACAAGTGTTGTGCCTGGCCATGGCATGGTGATTTGTGCCTGTGGAATGTGGATTTGGTCAAAGATCTCCATCTAGAGACTCAGCTGGGAAATTGCATCTGACTAATTTGTTCAAATCATGCTCTAGTTTATACACTAACGCAGAAATGAATTTGGCCCCAAATGCACCTCAAAATGTTGATGTCAAATATACTCCCATTATTCCTTTGATAAGTAAATATTTGCTATTCAGCACCAGCATTTTACAGCTGCTAATTTTGTAGCAGCTTTCAATAACTGGGACTGTATTCCCTACTCCCAGCTGCCATGCAGTTGCAAGTGAGCATCTGACAGTTTCAAAAATGTAGTTTTTAACAGTATCTAACAGCTGACATGCAATAGACGCCAACACTGAACAGCATCTGACATGCTACAGTCAGTATTTGACAATATCTGATCTGAAATCAACAGAACACAATGCATTTTATACTCCATCCAGTTGAGCAATCAGAAACTGTCCCATTTGAAAGTGGACACAATCCAAATAGCCAACATTTGAATTTCAGTGTCAGCTTGTCATTTCCAAATGTAAACATCAAATGATTAAATCAGTTTTCAATATCAAATTTCAAATCAACCCAAGTTGAGCTACTCTGGATATCTAGTGCAGCTTTTGTTATTCTTGATCGCCATTGAAAATATCACTATTTATTCAGCACAATTATGACCCAGTCTTACCATCTTTGTCCTGAATTGCTGAGATGTTTGATTTCATAGAAAGGCTCTGATGTTGTTGTTCACAGAGCTCTGGGCATATTTAGGGGTGTGGGAGTGTTTTTATGATGGCGTTCTGCTGAGTAAAGTTTTGTTGTTAACCACCCTTGAGTCAGCCCCAATTCACCGTGACTCTGTGGATGAGGCATCTCCAAAATCCCTGTCTTCCCCTCCTCTGCTCAGGTTCTTCATGCCCATGACCTCCCTGATTGAGTCTATCCATGTGCAGTCTTTCTCTCTTTCTACTTTCCTCCACCTTTCATATCATCATTATCTTTTTCAATTAGTCATGCCTTCTCATGATGTGGCCAAAGTACGACAGTCTCGGTTTCATCATCTTGGCTTCTAGAGTGATTTCTGGTTTCATCTGTTCAAGGACCCATTTGTTTGTCTTTTTGGCTGTCCACAGTATCCTCAGCACTCTTCTCCAGCACCACAACTCAAATGAGTTGATTCTTTTCCTATCCATTTTCTTCACTGTCCACCTCTCCCATCTGTACATTACCTTTGTTTTTTTCTGTTAGCAGAGCATAGAACATTACCATTTGGACTATAATACCCAAAATCCCGCAACCAGTATGGGCAGTGGCCAAGCTGGCTGCGGTTTCTAGAAGCTTTAGTTTGAAAAGTAGCATCTCCAAACATTCAGCTTGTTTCCTTCCTTTGTTATCAAAAGATCAAATATTATGTGAACTTTTTGGAATTCTGTTGTTATCTTTTGAGTGGACAATTTTGTACATTTTCCAGTTTCCCTATCAGTGTTAATTTCACTGGTATCCAAATGCCACTCAACTGCAGTTTTGGTTTTATATTTTGATGACCAATAATTTTCTCATTAACGGGGGAAAAAACCTCAAGAAGTGACTAGCAGATATTAGCGGGGGGTGGGTGGGGTTACAGATTTTCTGATTTTCAATTTAGCTTCAGCAAGGACAACACATGAACCCTGGAACAAGGTGGGTCTTTAGCCCCCCCAAGACTAGGCTGTGGGGAGCAGAACTCCCCTGAAATGATTAGGCACTAAGCATCAGGACCACCAAGACTCATGTGCACTTGAGCCCCCTTAGGAACTACCAATGAGAAGTTTTTTTAGTCTGTAGCATTTTTTGCATTTGCTTAATACAATCTTTGATACTTTACCCTTTCCTTGATATATTAACTTTATGCTTTAAACAATTTTATAACATTGTATTTATTATTTTGTCATTGTCTTCACAGTAATCACATAGTTTACTGGTTTATTTGGTTGTTGTTGTTGTTAATGATATTAAGTTTAAACTGTTTTGTAAACAAAACAAAAAACATGCAAGTACAAAATTCACAGTGATCTACCTGCCAGTTTTGAACCACATCATCACCACCGTAAAAACAGTTCTGGGGGCTCTGCTTGCTGAATTAAACTGAATCTATCTGACCCAGCTTTCTGTTCCCAATTTACACTAAGCTCTGCTCTCGAGGGTCCTTTTTCAGGGGACACTGTTAAGGAAGGTCAACAGTGGCACCCAGATTTGGGAAGTTGGTTTTCAGCCCCCTCCAGCACATTAAGGAAAAATGAATTATGGACTTCAGAGTACAAAGGGATCTGTAGCACCTTTGAGACTAACTGAAAGAGAGGTGCATGTGAGCAAAGAGATTGAAATATACGAAAGCTCATGCTACCAACTTCTTTCTTTCAGTTAGTCTCAAAGGTGCTACAAGATCCTTTCACATATTGATGGCTAATGTCTTTGAATTCTACCAGTAGGGAACTTCAGCTGAGCTTGGGTATCTATAATTCCATTTCAATCTCTTGGCTATTTGGGTGACCCGTTCTCCACAAATTTGACATAAGGATCAAATCTTGTACAGTTATCTGTACAGTAAACTTATCCAGAGGTTAGTATATCTCAGTGAAGTATGTCTCAATAAATAAGTTTCATAGAGGAAGCCTCAAATGAGCAGAAATATTTAGTGGTGTTACAACAGTTGGCATCACCTGGTGTGGTAACTTATCATGTCACATACCCCATGACCTCTTTCCATACCAGACCATACAGAATCCTTAATAATGTTTTTTTTGTACTAACGTTACTCATAAATCATAATTCCCATACATTGTCGAATGTAATGGCATTTATATAAACAACTAGAAAAATTAAAATTATATCTTTAAATTATAATATCATATGCGTAGCCTAAATGTATTTACATGTTCATTGCATCATGTGGTTGAAGTGAAAAATTGGTAAGATGTGATGTTTTTAAAGAAATTTTTAAAAGAATAAAAAATTTAAAAAATTAAATTTAATATATTTTTTAAAAAAATAAAAACTGGGGCTTCTCCTTCCTCTTCCCACTGAGCCTCACTCACCCCACTCACACCATCTCTTCAATGGTTTTAAAGGATGCAAGTGAATGCCACAGCCCATTTCTGCCAAAAGTCAGATTTTTGGTAAGCAGTGGTGCGACTTCCTTCTTAGGTTGTCACCTGGTGTGGTCCACACCCCCTGCAACCCCCGGAGGTATTACAATTGCCTCCTTTTTTGATTTCTTTTTAATCTAATCTATTTGCCACCAACATTGCATTCCATGGTAGTAAATTCCAGACGTTATTTTTGCCTTCTGTAATTCATAATTGAAATCAAAGGTTAAATGATTAAAACTTAGGGCTTTTAAAAAAAAACTGTCTGTGCTGTTGTTTTTTTACTTATGTAATTGGCATGATTTTCAACCCAGGTATTTGCAAAGTCAAGATGATGGAACTCTGAGCATTTCGTTTTAAAACTCTAAGACAAAATCGTATCCCAGAATGTGGCAGCCATGGCTACCCAGGAGAGCAATAGCTGCTTCATTGGCATGTGGACTAGACTGCCTGAGTTGGGTTCTGAAGCTGTTCATTAGCTGTGGGAGCACTAGCTGCCCAATACTCCCACTGACTAGTAAAAAGAAGAGTTGGGACTGAAGAGCCCGGAGAAGCCTATAAAGACTAGACCATTCATCTCCACAGCTTATCACTAAAACAAAAGCAGGACTGAGGAATCTTTGGCCTTTCAAATGTTTTGGACCTCTACTCTCTGAAGCCCCACTGAACATGGCCATTGGTAAGGGCTTATGGGATGTTGTCCAAGAGAACTAGAGCACCTATAGTTCCCCACCCCTGAGTGAAACCCAAGCACATAAAGTAGAATAGAAATTATATTACTCCCTTGTTCTCCTTGTCTTCATCTGCCAGTCTTTCTTCCAATGTTGAGCTTGTGTCAAAATGCAAACCCAAGGCAGCACTCAAAATGGTGATGGTGAACCCCAATGTGCTCACAACCTTCCTAGGTGCCCATTATTTTTCAAAGTCTTATCTATCTATCTGTCTGTCTATCTATCATGACCAAAGTCTATTCAGTTCTCCCAAGCGACTCTTAAAAACAACATTTTTGAAACAATGAGTAACAAGGATTCATTACACCAAACGTCATAATTAATGCATTAATATTAGTGTTAAATGCAAAGAAGAAAGAAGGAAGGAAGGAAGTTGTCCATGTGAGCTCCCATTGAGGAATTACTTAAATCTAAGTGTAATATATTTTGTATCATGCTCCACATTTTAAGATTCTAAGGAGGGTTTTGAGGGGAGGGGGATTTAAAAGATTCTGAAAGCCTAGAAATAAAAGTGTTTGGGACTTCAGCTGCCAGAAATCCCAGCCATCTTAGCCAAGGTTTCAGGATGCTGAAGTTTAAAGAATCTGGATCTGCAAAAGTTGAGGACTGCTGGCACAGACTGCTTCTTTCCCTTGCTTCCCCAAATGCATATTTCTATCCCTGGTAATACAAAGCATTGTTTGGGAGCCATCTAGTGGCCAGAATTGAAATAGACGTTTCAGTCAGAGATCCTGGATTCATGGCATGAAGCTGGGATGCTTTCCCCTATCAGCCAGGTATCAAAGCAGAGGTGATGCAGTGCAGATTCCATTCTTGTCAGGAGCCTTGAAGCAAGAACAGAGCTTCTCTAGAGTGCTTTCTGCACCCAAACATCCCAGAGCAGCAGGAGCAAATGTCTGCCATCCCAAACACTATGGGACTACAACTTCCATTGGTCCCAGGCTGCATAGCCTATGGTGAGAGGTCATGGGAGTTGCAGTCCATTCAATAAAAAGATC
Organism: Phrynosoma platyrhinos; assembly: GCA_020142125.1. Lineage (NCBI taxonomy): Eukaryota > Metazoa > Chordata > Lepidosauria > Squamata > Phrynosomatidae > Phrynosoma > Phrynosoma platyrhinos. The sequence goes on along the minus strand of CM034706.1, from coordinate 122,975,087 downwards.
AGGTTTTTGTTCGAATTAACCCCCTTTTAAATTCGAATTTAGTTATCAGACGAGGCGGAACAGGACAAATCCCGTAAATTAAAATCTTCCGCTTGTCCGGTTTATTTCCACTTTCTGCCCGCGACTCCCTGTGTGATAACATCCATAGAGTTGGAAGAGACCACAAGGGCCATCCAGTCCAACTCTTGCTCAATAGCAGCTTTACGTGCATTTTTAACTTTTATTTGAAACCTTTTCAGGGATGTCTGTGTTTGTGTTAAGGCCAGGAGGGTAAAATAAGCCTTTCATGATGTATTTATTTAATTTAAATCTCAACTTTTTTCCAACAAGGGACCCAAGGTGGTTTACAACAAAGTTAAAACATGGCACAATTGTTGGAAACCTGATCATACAAAGGTGTTTTTTTTGGGGGGGGGGGAATGAAATTAGCTGTTTTGTCAAAACATCTAAATAAACATTTTCAGAAAATAACAATAAAGATAAAATACAGCATGCACACACACACATATTAAAAAACCTTTTGCACTATCCAGTAATCATCAAATCGCAAAAGGAGAACAGAGAGGAAGCCAGCCTAGCTTTCCATCAGAGGAAAGATGGACTGACCCATCCTTGCTCTCATTCCACCTGAATACTTTTAGAAATTAAATGCAATTGGATTTTAATCATTTACTGTGTTTTTCTATTAATGCTTATATTGTCTTTTAATAAATTTTATATGGTTTTAACTCTACAGATTGTGTAATTGTTTAAAAATATTTATCTATGTATTTATCTTTATTGATGTTATATTGTTTTGTAAAAATCTGTACTTCTTTTAATAATTTGTAAGCTGCATTGAATCCCATTATTGGGGAAATGGGATATAAAAGAATCTAATAGTAGTAGTTCTAGTAGCTGTAACAATCACCACCACCTTTTTGCAGTTCTTTCTGTAATATTTTCATCACTGCTCATGCAAAAGAGAAAAAGGTAAGAAATAGTTAGCTTTGTGTATGCCCTTTCCCTTTCTGCTCTATCTGGCCTAAATCCTATTGCCAGAGAAAACATATTGAGTCAATGAAATTTATATAAGTGTTGACATGTGACCTCATTGACAAAGGTTACATCTACTCTGCATAAATAAAGCATTTTGGCACCACTTTAACTTCCGTAGCTCAATGATATGGAATTCAGGGATTTATAGTTTTGTGGGGCACCAAAGTTCTTTGACAGGGAAAGCTAAATATCTCACAAAACTACAAATTCCAGAATTCCATAAGATTGAGTCATGGCAGCTAAAATGGTGTCAAGCTGCTTTATTTCTGTTTCAGTAAGTTTATACTAGTTTGGACCAGCAATAGCATCTCTATCTTTTATATTAACCTCCAGTTTTGATTTTTGAAAATGCTGCTTCCCACAGCATCCAGTAGATGGTAGCAGTGTATTATAGTTTTAGCAGCTTGGTTGGCTAAATTCCAAGATATAGTATTTTCTTCCCAACAGGTAGCCCAAATTAGTACCAGTGAATATCAGGTGCTGTGTGCCTAGATGTTTCAGAGGAAGGAACTGGCAAAACCACTTCTAAGTAGTCCTTGCCTAAGAAAACCCTATGGAATTCATGGGGGTCAGTATAAATTGACAAGCAACTTGAAGGCACATACAGGTCTCAAGTTCTCCTTCTTCCTTGCAAGTAAGTCCAGACAGAATGTGCTTCTGTCATTTTGGACATGACAAATGGGCTTAATCCTGATACTACCTTTTGGGTCTTCCCCCCATGCAAAGGGTTGAGGTCAGAGTCCTAGTCTAAGGAACTAACATGGTCTGAAACAGGACTGAAGAGAAAACAGCTGGCATGATGGTGTGGGAGCAGGACAAAGAAAGCCTTGGGTAAATGAAGAGATAATCATGTTCTCACCAGAGAATTTTCAATGAGAACTAGAGATCTAAAATTTGCAGACATTTTGAAGCCATGGTGGGGCAAAAATATTTTTTCTGTTTGTTTTTGCAGGAGAAAAAAAAACAGAAATGTAATGCTCTATTAGTACCATTTTCAGACTGAAAGTCATTTACATCAGGAACATAAAATGCCTTATGCCCAATGTGGGCTGACATAAAATTATGTTTGATGTATTAAATGTACACCTGGGCAAGAGCCTGCGTGAGAGACTATGATGTGCAATTTGCAATCACAGAGCTATGTTGTCAACTAGATACATAACCATGCTAGTGAATTGTGACAATCCACAATGGGATACCACACAAGATGTCCTGTTGCACAGTGGAGATTACAGGGGACACATGCTTCAGGACATGTTGTGCAAAGGCCATGCTATGGGAGGGAATCGACTAAATCCCATGCAAACATGGGATTTAAATCCACAAAAGCAGGATCGTTTTCAGATACATTGAGCATTAATCTGAAATCAACCTGCACAGAAAGTGGACAAATCATGCAAAAATGATTTTTCAGACACAACGGAGACATTAAGCATTAATCTGACATTAACCTGCACAGAAAGTGGACAAAATTGGCCACTTTTTATTTTTGGCATTTTGGGTTAATATCGGATTAATGCTCAATGCCCCTGATGTGTCTGAAAACGATCCCGCTTTTATAGGATATTCCCGAAATTTGAATCCTGTTCCTGCAAAGGATTTGGGCACTTAGCCTCCCGTGTGATAAATTCCATAGTGGTGGCAATGGGGTGGTTATGTCTCTGCTCCCCTCTTTAGGAGCCCTGGTGGCGTAGTGGTTGTAATGCCTCTACTGCAGCCACTCACTCATAAACCACAAGGTTGTGAGTTCAATACTAGCCAGGGCTCAGGCTTGACTCAGGCCTGCATCCTTCCAAGGTCACTAAAATGAGTACCCAGCTATTGGGGGCAATGGGTTTACAGTTGTAAACTGCTTAGACACTGCGTAGCGCGATATGAAGTGGTATATAAATGAAGCTACTTTGCTTTTGCTTTGCTGAGAGTAAGAATGTTGCACAATGGTGCAATTCAACTTTACATGAACCTAAGTCGGTTTATGGTGGCATAACTTCCCAACACAATGCCAGCCAATATTGAGCTACAAGGTTCTGAATTGTAAAGAATTTTTCAGCTATAGGGAGCCTATCTGATTTTGCTCATTTATGAGGACCAGGCAAAAGTAAAATCTATTTTTTAAAAAACAGAACAAAATATCAACACTGATGAAAACAAACTTTTTCTTCTCCAAACCTCCATAGCGCCAAGCAGACATAAAGCACTCATTTACATAAAAATAACTGACAAAACCCAGACCAGGAATTGCAACGATGTGAGACTAACATTAGATCAGAGTAGTCTGACATAAAAAATCAGCCTATTATATAGTGACCTTTTGCTCACTTATAAAGTGACATTTTGGTCATATTTTGTGCTGTGGTGTGTTCTGTTGTTTGGGGCACTTTTTCAAGGGTGGAAGACTCGAACAGTGAATGTATACAAAAGTGAAAGCTTTACATCACTCCTCATGGTATATGTTGATGTACAATCTATTCATACATGTCATACTAAATGAGAAATGTGTGGACAGTCTCTTAAAGAGTTAGAGAGCTTTTTAGTTTAGAAAAGAACAAAGCAAGAGTCTCTGGCTTTTCTTCGCAAACGAAAATTCAGGAAGGGCTCATCCCACACTTTTTGTAAGCGCGC
>CM034706.1:122932344-122955343 GCA_020142125.1 Phrynosoma platyrhinos | reverse complement strand
CATGTTCATATACTTAATGATTTCCTATATAAAAAGCAAGCTTACTTTCTCGAATGCCTTCTCGACATCTATAAAGAACATCACCAAATGTTTATCATTATGTTTTTCAAAATATTCTATGGCAAGGGTAGGCAAACTGTCCCCTTTAAGGGCCGAGGGACTTCAGCTCCCAGAAGCCTCAGCCATGTTGGCCAATAGTCTGGGATGTTGGCCAATTGGGATTCTGGGAGCTAAAGTCCCTCGGCCCTTAAAGGGGACAGTTTGCCTCCCCCTGTTCTATGGCATTCAACACTGCTCTCATGTTGTTTCTTATATGTCTCTTTGGTAAAAACCCATTTTGATCTTTTTGTATATTCTCACCCAGAATCTTCTTTATTCTGTTTGCAATAATGGATGTAAATATTTTATAATCTGTATTTATCAAGGAAATAGGTCTGTAATTTTTTTTATCTTACAAGTATCTCTTCCTTCTTTTGATATTAGTGTGATGTATGTACTTTTCCATGAGTCTGGGATACCATTTCTTTGTATATCATTCAATGTATTTTTTAATGGATTCATTATAACTTTTTCCATTTTTTTATAGAAGAGAATTGGGAATCCATCCAGTCCTGGTGCTTTTCCCACTTTCATTTTTTTAAATGCCTCTGAAATTTCTTTCTCCATGATATTTTGGTTTAAATCTTTTCTCTGTTCTTCTGTCAATTGAATTATTTTCTTCTCTTATTTCTCGTCTGGTCTCCTTCAATTCCTTCTATATTTCTTTTCATATCTCTTTTATTTCCTGTCTCATTTTTTGTGTTTCCTCTAATAGTATTGCATTTGAGTCCATTATTTTAGCCCATTTCTTCTGCTGAACCTCTTCTTTATGTTATTACTTGAATCTGGGATTGTGACAATCCCTTTTTCCCAGATGCCATGTTCTACCACTTTATTACTTAAAAGTGATGATTTCTGTAATCAAATAAATTTTCGATAATAACAAACAGCAATTCAGCTGTAAATCTATTAATGTCCGTAGGGTTACAATGCACTTTTCACAGTAACTCGGATACAATTTTTCCTATATTTCAAATATATGCTCTCTATCAAGGTTTTTACTATCAGCTTGTGACAATCCTGAGTTAATTATAGTTAACATCACACCAATAATCATCCTATAGTTGATTTTTGCTTATTTCTATTACTGTCTTATTATTTTTTTGTATTTTTTCTTTTCCATAATCATTCAATTATTTATAGAATTTATCTGGATTCTACAGTTATCTATATTCAAAATTGATCATATGTATTAGATCCTCTTTTTCTGTACTTTATATTTTTTATTCTGTGTATCTCTAACATTTCCACAAAATTACCACAATCCCTTCTTGTAATTTTGTTTCAAATATACTTTTGCAGACAGTTCATCATATGTCAAATATCCAATATTCTAATCAATCATTAATTAATATACATTTTGCCAAGTACATTTCATTAAGCATTCAGTATTCACCTCAAATTCGAATAGAGAGAAAAAACCTATATGATAGTACAGTCTGCTAATCCTGTATTTTTTATTGTTCTACTTATCTACTATCAAATATTTTCCTTTTTTCCCCTCCACTTCTTATTTTCTCCACTCTTTCTGGTATTGAGTGTAGGGTCGGCATTTCCTCTGTGATTGCCCTGTAGAGTACTGCTCCTCTTTATTCCTTATTACCCCTCACAGTCCTTCCAATCGCTCAAAATATCACTCTTTGTTGTTCTTTTTTTTCTTTTCCCAGTCTCTCCTTTTTATTTTTTTTTATTGTTTGCTTTACTTGTTTTATTTAGCCTTTACTTGAGTTGGCCCACCTTCTCCTTCCTCTGTTTGTCTCCATCTCTCTTTCCTTCAGTCCTCCCTATTCAACTTTCGCTACACTCAACTTTCTTCACTTATCTCTCACTTCATTCAGTCCACTTTGCTCTGTTGAATTTCTCTTAAATTTCTCAGAGAAATAAAATTTCAAATTTCTAAATTAATTTTTAAAAAATGTTTAAAAGATTTTGAATTTTTTAAAAAAATCATTCTTTTAAAATTTTCTTTAAAAACATCACATTTCAACCAACTCTTCACTATGTATATGTAAATATATTTAGGTTGTGCATGTGATATTATAATTTGAAGGTATAATTTTAATTTTGCTAGTTGTTTATGTCACAACTACAGTGCACCTGTGGTATCCACTGGGGTTTGGTTCCAGGCCCCACCATGGATACCAAAATTCATGGATACTCAAGTCCCATTAAATACAACGGCGTAGTAAAATGGTATCCCTTGCATAAAATGGCAAAATCAAGGCTTGGTTTTTTGAATTTATATATTTTAAAAATATTTTCAAACTGTGGATGCTTGAATCTGTGGATAAAAAACTGTATCCTCTCTCCTTCTGTAGGAACTTAGCTGCCATTGCCTTCCCTCCCTCTTTCTCGATGTTGCCACCTCATCCCACCCCTTCTGCCCCTTTCCCCAGACTCTGCTCATGCCACTGCCATGCCTCTTTTCTTCCATGCTTCTTCCACTCTAATGCTTTGCATCTCACTGTCCCTTCTTTTTCCCACCTCACCTCACTTCACCTCACTGGGAACAATGCCTCCTTCTCTGGTTTCTGCATTCTGCCACTACTCTCACCCTCACATCCCTCCTCCCTGCTCTCCTGCTTCTTCTCATGCAACTTCTCCCATTCTACCCACCAGTGCAACTCTCACTTCCCTCCCTTTCCTTTTCCCCCTATATATTTTTATTAAGACACAAATTTATAAATACATAAAACAACCAATTCAAACAGAAAAAAATATATAACAATAAAAAACTTAACAAAACATCTTTACCAGAACAGAAAAAAAAGAAAGAAACAGAGAGAGAAGGGAGGGGGATAAAATATGGGTAGATTGACTTCCTTTCCCAGAGCACTTGACTACATTTAAAACTAAACTTATGCTTCCCTTTAATGATATACAGTGGGCCCTTGTTATCCGCTGGGGTTTGGTTCAAGAGGTCCTCGTGAGTAACAAGATCCATGAATGCTCAAGTCCCATTCAATACAATGGCATAGTAAAATGGTGTCCCTTACATAAAATAGCAAAATGAAGGGTTGCTTTTTAGAAGCTATACATTTTAAAAGATATTTTCAAACCGTGGATGCTTGAATCCATAGATAAAAAAATCCGTGGATATGGAGGGCTGACTGTATAAACCCCCTCATTTTTTGAGAAGGCAATAAATAAATCCCAATCCCTTTTAAAATTAGTGCCTTTGCAGACTGCTAGAAATAGTGCAAATTGAGTCCACTTTAACTGCCCTGGCTCAGTGCTAGGGAATCATGGGAATTGTATTTTTTCTGAGACATTGAGCCTTCTCTGTCAGAGAGCTCTGGTGCCACAATAAACTACAGTTCCCATGATTCCCTAGCACGGAGTCAGGGCAGTTAAAGTGGACTCAATTTTCACTATTTCTGGCAGTCTGCAAAGGCCGTTACTTACCTTTAAAATTAATCAATGATTTTTCCTTGGGCCTGCCATGAGGGGAGGGAGGCTGAGGGCTGCCGGGGGGTTGGAGTATTGCCAGGCAAGGTGAAGGGCTGCTGGGGGGCCACCAGAGGACTGCCGGGGATGGAGGGCTGCTCCACCCTCTCCCACTAACTGTACCCCCCTCTACAGCCACTAGCACCCCTTTCCCCAGCTGCCCCTCTTTCTGTCAGATGTCCCTTTTCTTTTGCCTCCACTCCCCTCCCTAACCACTGCATTGCCTGGCCAGCTGGCCAGAGCAACCAAGCCTGCTGTTCCATTCTGGGGCTTCCTCACTGGAAGCAGCTGGAAAAGACTCTCACTCACCCCTTTGCTGCTCCATCACACAGGTTTACCCCTGCTCCACCATGGGGCTCCATTGTGGGGCCCTGTGATGGAGCAGCAAGAGAGGTGAGCACATGCCCTTCCCAGCTGCCTCACAACAGAGCAGCAGGCCCAGCCACCCTGGGTAGGCAGCCAAGCAATGCAACAGCTAGGAAGGGGAGGGAAGGGGAGGCAAAGAAAGAGGGACAACCAGTGCGAAGGAAGCCTAGGGAGGATGCCCCACATCAGCTGGGCCCTCCTTCTGCACTGAAGGGGGAGAAAGGCCCAACAGGGTGTCACCCCCCCCCGGAGTGTCACCCAGTGCAGGCTGTACCACCTGCACCCCCCTAGTGACTCCACTGCATGTAAGGTGACTGCAAAAAGAAAAATATATTAAATTACTTATTTTTTTAAAAAAAGAGCATTACATATTTAATATGTATAATTATTAAAAAAATATAACAAAAATACAATAAAACATCTATCCATAACATTCAGAAGACAAAAACCTGTATTTTTACTTACATTACTCTGTAAAGTACCATAAATATTTATAATTGTGATGTTATTACATTCTGATATTATTTCTGCTCAGGAAAATGAACCAGAATAGAACAATAATATATGAGTTGAGAATTCCATGAGCAGGCTCATGTGTCACACACTAAAGATAACCTAAGCTTCCTCCCAAGATTGATATCTTCTCCATAAATGTTCTTGTAGTTTGCATTTCAGAGTTCCTGTAAGTGTTGGACAAGACACAATTGACCATTTAATATCTTCCACAGCTTAAAACTCATCAGCATGGCTTGCACTTTTTGCATCTCACATAGATAACATTTTTAAAAAAGTCACTTAAGATTAGCTCAGGAAACACTCCACCCTTCCATAGTCTCTCAGGAAAATAACTGAAAAGAAAAAAGAAACAGGAAAGGGTTCCACCCTTCTATTCTACAAGGGGAAAAAAATAGGAGAAATCATATGCCAGTTCTGTCACCTACTCTGCCGCCCTTAACAGTTGCTTCATATTAAACCATCTCAGAATAGACTATGAAAGCTACAGTTCTGAAATCATCCTATTTATGTGTTAAGCAGGACACAAAAGGATTTTTATGTGCTCACAGCAAACAAGCATATTGTTGTGAAATAGCCCTACATGCCCCATTAAAAGACCTCCACTCTAATGGTACTCTACACCCTAGTGCACACCATGCTGATCATCCTCATGACAATGAGATTTAAACAAGTGTGCAGAAAAACAGAAGTCCACACTACTTACAGCATACATGGTGTGGTCATAGAAGATCATGCATCAGTTCTGATTCCAAATACTACCCTTCAACAAACAATCAATATTGACAGAACTTAATACCATAAGCTATCTTTTTTGGTGGGTGAGATCCAATGTGGAAAGGATTCTAGAACTTAGAAAACAACACCATGTCCAGTATACTAAATAAATAGTGTGGTAGTTTTAGCATAGGTTGGGTTATTACTTAATCACTGTACATATTTATTGTTGTTTTTTTTAAAAAAAAATCATGGACAGTAGAACTAAATAAAATCATAATCATATGATTATTGACTTACCCTGTGCCAAAAGAAAAGCTTGGGAAAGGTTTAGGGTCGAGCACAATTTCTTTCTGTGGGTATACACATTGAGATGCTGCAAACTTTATTGTGGGATTTACACCTCTAGTTCTTTATAATTGTTATTTAGGGTCAACACGCATGAATGATGGCATCCATACTGCAGATATAATCCAGTTTGACACTACTTTAACTGTCATGGCTCCATCTTATGGAATCCTAAGATTTGTAGTTTGTTGTGGCACCAGAACTCTCTCACAGAGAAGGCTAAGTATCTCACAAAAGTACCAATCCTAGAATTCCATAGCATTGAGCCATGGCAGTTAAAGTGGTGTCAAAAGTGGATGCAGCCAATGTGTATTGCCCAAAAAGGACAGTTTTGACTGAAGAGATTGATGCTTACCCACCAGAGGACCAGTGGTGGCTGCTGAATCCCATGTAAGCAGGATAGTGATTCCATTCCATGTTTTAATCCAGTTTTTAAAGGAGGTCTGCAAGGTTCTGAACTCTGTTCCTAAATTGCTTCAGTATTTTGGAGAGCTTCCTTAAAGCTCGCTAAAACCTGGAAAGGATTTTTCAATCCCCTGAAATAGGAGTCACCAGCCACTGTTGAAGAGGACACTGGCAATATATATCAATATGTAGGTATAGGACAAGACAAAGATGATATGGCAAGATATATATGGTAGCCATAGCTACAAGCTGTACTTATGGCTGTCCATCTGGACAGGAGATTAGATAAATTGATGGGAAATGGAGCATCAACGCTTACTAGTCAGAATGGTTATGTATCACCTCCAGTATCAGAGGCAGGAGGCAAAAGACTGTGGTTGTCATACTTTGGGCCTACAGTGAGCCCTTGGTATCCACTAGGGTTTGGTTCCAGGAACCTCCATGAATGCCAAACTATATAGATATTCAAGTATTCAAGTCCCATTATATACAATGGTGTAGAAAAATTGTGTCCTTTATATAAAATGGCTAAATCAAGGTTTGCTTTTTGGAGATTATATATATATATATATATATATATATATATATATATATATGAATATTTTCAAGCATTGAATAGTTGAATCCATGGATAAAGAATCCGTTGTATGGAGGGCTGACTGTAACATGATGAGGCACTGGGAAAAGCAGTTGCGCTATAGGTGATTTGATTCAACTGAGGAAGCCACAGTCCTGAGTTTGGAAGACTTCAGCAGGGCACTTGATGACCAAACTCTTGGAGTTCTCTAATCCATAGGATCACCATATGTAAAATTCAACTTGATGGCAAACAGCAACCACAACAGTCAACTGTATACCAGTTGCCAGGGAGTATGAGATGGAAAGTGTAATTACACTGATGTCTTGATTGGCTTCTCATTAAAAACTGATTGACTACTGTACAAATGAAATGTTTTTTGTCCTTTTGTCCAATCCAAAAATGGCTTTTGTTACCCTCTTATGATATAGGGTAGTCCTAACTTTTTGTTTGGATTGCAAGTATGCATTAAGTCTAGGTGCTTGTTCAGTTTACTGAATTGGCTCCATTTCAGCTTTTTCATGGATAAGGAATTGATAGTAGTAATCAATTTTATCGTTGTAGAAGTTGTCTCATTTTTCTCAAAGCAGTAGTAGAGACAGGAAACCCAAATATAGTACCATGACTACTACCAATAACCCGTAAGTGGTTAAAAATCATAAAATGTGCCAGGCACTATGCTGAGCAGGGAGGAGACTCCAGCTCTTCCTCACCCACATGCAATCAATTCTACTGTGATATTGATGGGGCAACTACTTTGCACACTGAAACTGCAACAGCAGTGGGTATACTACTTGGAGAAAGACAGAGATTGTTTCCAAGCACACTTTTTCCACAGGTAGTGATGACAGCTAGTGTGGTGTAGTGGTTTTAGCATTGGACTATGACTCTGGATACCAGGGTTTGAATCTGCTCTCTCTCAAGGTAACATACCAGGCTCTCCTCCTCATTCTCTCTTCACAACAACCCTGTGTGTTAGGCCAGACTGAGAGACTGTGACTGGATCAATGTGAGTTTCATCAGTGGGAACCAGAACGTGTATTTCACAAGACTCAGCCACACTCAGTCCATTATTCCATGCAATTTATGACTGGGGAACAAAAAGCTCTCCATCTTGGCTTTGTTATCAACTGACAGGATGACTCAGTTATAATGTGATTTGCTCAGTACACAAAAACATTCCCATCTTCATTTGTCATTGTTAGGTTATCCTGAGGGCAAGCAAGCCCAAGGTTTTTTTGCTGCCTTTGGCAAATTTAAATGTCACTATCTTGCACCCACCCTCTCCCTTGTGCTTCATTGCATGCTAAGCAACATACGTAACAAAAACAGTATAATTTAATAATTAACAAGAGTTAACTAGAATAGTGGTATATTTTCATTTGCCTTCTTAACGTCAGTCACTTCTTCATGACCATATCATCCTTCCCTATATAGATGTGACACAACCAATGAAGGATAGAGGGCCTCAGTCACGTTCCTTGGAAAGTTCTCAGTGGGTGCTTTACTGCCACAACTAAGCACACATAATTGCAGCAACTGACGTCTGGTGCCTTTCCCCCACCACCTCAGGGAATTAGATTTCACAGTCCTATAATGAAAATGTCTGATTTTAAAAAAATGAGTCCAAAATGAAAAGAAAGAAGTTCACAGCCTGTTTAAACCAAAAGGCAGATGTTTGGGGAACAGTGGTGTCACTCCTCTTAGAGTGTCACCAGGTGCAGTCTGAACCCCCCCATAGCCCCTAATGATGCCCCTGATACCCCATATTGAAGCTCCAATCCTAACTTGCTCACTGAAATTTCAGAGTTTTTGCCAGACACTGGGGAGTTAGCAGAAAAGGGTTAATGCAATTAATAAGTTTTAAAAATCCAATTCAGTTACACTTACATTCGAAGTGAAATTATAGGAACTATTATGTTTACATTTTATTGACATTTAAATGGAAGTTAAAAGCCTGTACTAAAGCCCTGATTAGAATGGAGCGAGGGAAATGTCATCCATGGTTTCACTCAGCCTTTCTTTCCTTTGTCCCATTCTGGAGCTTGGAAGAGAAGGAACCAGCTGCATGGATTTTTTTTGAAAAACCCAGTGCTCATCAATCTAAAACACCTTCTCTTCTTTCCCCTTTCTCCTTTCTTTATAAACTGATCTCCTTAACCTCCCCCTTTCATTAGCTCACTCATCCCACAGGGGAATAAAAATCCCAGAGAGAAGTGGTTCAAAACTCAGTTTCCTGGGATGGACCAGAACACTTCATGTGGTGTCCTGACTGTGTCAAACATATTAGGACCACCAGGATGCAACACCACCTAAGTAGCCTTTAAGAGTTGTTAATGTAAAATCTTTTAACCTTTGAATTAACTAAATTATCATACTATAACCATGAACAAAAATAAAGAAAGCTTCATGTGTCCAAGAACCAGCTGGGAAATGTAAAATTTGTTAACTTTTCAGCATAGGCTCTCATTTAATTAATTAATAAGTTAATGCTGAAAGCCCAACTTAAGTCAATTATTTGAGCATTAATTAACTACTTTTGTTTGAAAAATTCCAGCTTAACTGGTACCTTCATTGATTTTAATTAATTCTTATCTCTGGGGTTCGTTGCCCTCTCATGTCTACATGCCTCAGAGAACACCCAAAATGCAGGGCAAGACACTAGAGAAGTACATTTGTCTAGTGCATTTCTGCTTGGCTTGAGATATGTTGATATTAGCTTTGCCTCCATGTTCACCAGATTTCACCCTGAGTCACTCAGCTACAACCAAGCACAGCTCCCTTACTCTCCAAGTACAATTCTGCCCCCATGGCTGTCTCATATCCTGCCAGTAAGTCCATTTATCCTGGCCCTCCCAACCTTCAAACTGGACATTTCCTCTCTCTTATTTCCCAGCACTAACACCAACTGTATGTGAAAAAGAAGCCACATATAACATGTTATTTATAGGAGCGTTCTCTCCTTCTTATACACTAGCTGTAGTACTCAGCACGACTCAAGAGAATCATTAACCACCATTAATAACCATTCACTTTCAACTACTCTGGACAATCAGTGCTATCTCTTTGGATGCTCAAGTGTTCCTCAATTGTACACAAGTCACAGTTGTCCTTGACATAACATTCCTCTTCCACTTAAATGACAAACACACTACTCTGTGTAAATGAAAAGATAATTGGGATGACCCCCCCACACACAATGAATTTTTGGGCTGAATTCACCCAGCCATTAACCCATGCTCTACAGAGAGAAACATAAGTATTCTCCATCACCATGTACAAATGTGAGAGCTGGACAGTTAAGAAAACGAGTAGAAAAAGAATCACCTTCTTTGAGATGTGGTGCTGGAGAAGAGTGCTGAGGATACCGTGGAAAGCCAAAAAGACAAACAAATGGGTCCTTGAACAGATCAAACCAGAACTTTCCCTGGAAGCCAAAATGACAAAACAGAGGCTGTCATTCTTTGGCTGCATCATGAGAAGGCATGACTCACTTGAAAAGACATGAATGCTTGGAAAGGCGAGGACAATAGAAAGAGAGGAAGAACACATCTCAGACTAGATTCAGTTAAGGTCATGGAAGCAGTAAGCAGAGCAGTAGCAGATAAGTGGGCTTGGAGATGTCTCATCCACACAGTCACCATGAGTTAACTTGGGTCTGACTCAAGGGCAGTTAACAACAAAAAGAAGATTTTATTTATATGTTCTTTCATTATATTTTTTGAAGTCAGATCATCAAAATCTTCAAAAGGATATGCCAAACACATTCCCAAAACGAATTACATGGATGCTTTGATGTTATGTGCCTTCAAGTCATTTCTGACCTATGGTACCCCTAAGGCAAACCTATGGGGGCGGGCAGGTGTTTCTTGGCAAGATATTTTCAAGAGAGATTTGCCTTTGCCCTTCCGTGAGGCTGAATAAGTGTGGGCCTCGGCAGACGGCTTAAAAAGCCGTCCTCGGTGCAGGGAAGGGGAGGGGCAGCCGCACGCTCGGCACTCTATCCCCCTCCCGAGGTCGTCCTCGGAGCCGCCGGCCCTCCGCACAGCTGGCGCTCCAAGGAGAACCTCCCGCCACAGCGTCCGGACACGCTGCAGTAGAAGGGTCAGCGAAAGTGTGCCACAACCTTTTGCGGTGCACTTTCGGCAACATATGAAAGGAGCGCTATTTTAGCGCTCCTTTCCAGGGGCGCCGATGGTGTGCTGCTGGATCGAGGCATGGGGATGCCTCAGTCCCACGCCGCACCTTCCCAGGGCGGCCCACGGCTGCCCGTCTGCTTAGGGGGTGTGACTTGGGTTTCCATGACTGAGCAGAGATTTAAACCCTCTTCTCCAGGCTCATAGCCCAACACTCAAGCCACTACACCATGCTGGCTCTCTACATGGAACTACATAGCCAATATTTAAAGTCAGGCCATCCCAAACATACCCACCAAATTTGGTGAAAATCCATCTAGTCATTTCTGTGTGCCTCAGTAACAGTCAAGCAGAGAGAAATTTAATTTTATTTATACAAATTGTGAGAAGATAGTAGGGAGGGAGACATGTGCTTAGCCTTTCCCCCTCAAACAGTTTTCTCCACCATAAATTGCCTTGCTAAGCTGCTTTCCACCCTGCATGGTTTGTAGAAGCCCAGTTACCTAGGAGGCCAAGTGAAATAATATTGCATGAAAAATGGAACTGAGCACAACCTTTTCTGTTGCTCCTCTGTTCAAAATCATAGCCTACCAAGGGTCATTTTCTATTTGTAAAAACAAACAGAACAGTTAGGGCTTCATTGTATGCATTTGCGTATAAGGGGATATACTGGGTTGTGCTGAATAGGATCCTAAGACTATTCAGCTTGGTGTCATTGTGGGTAATAACATTTTTGATCAACAGTGGATATAGCTGTTTGAACAGTTCTCTATGGACCCCATAATGGAAACAAATGGAAGAAATGCAGCTTCCATTTCATTGGAGCTTCCGCATGCAAACTAGCTGGAGTATTATTTTCTGTGTGTAGTAGACAACAGAAGATGATACCTCTAGGTCCGATAAGCTACTGAGCGAGCTACTCAGGTACAGCAAAGGACAACTACAAGTAGCACTGTGGCTTCTAAAACAACTGGACTCATGCCAAAAGGGCATTCAACTGTTGAGTCAATATATTTGCATTATTTCATATATTTACTTTATATAGTTTATCTCAATATTTTTTTCCTTTCCAAATTTTTTCTCATCCTTTATGTGTCAGTCCATTTTGTGTGTGTGTGTGTTATGTCTTATACATTAATATTCCTCAGAATTTCAAAAAAATGTTTCACTCCATTTATTTTTTTCAAAAATCCATCATGTTCAACCAGTCCTTAAAGTTACTTGTCAATTTTTGTTTGATTAATATTGTGAATCTATCAATTTCTGTGAGATTGATAAATTTAACTACCCAGTCCTTTAGTGATGGTATTATCTCTCCACACACACACACACACACACATATCTGGGCAAATATTATTGAAGTGGCTGTGACCATATAAATTATGATTTTTTAATGTTGTTTTTCATTTTAGCCCTCTGTCATATTCAACAAAAATGGTTTTGTTGGAATCTCTATGTTTTAGAATTTCCTTCATCATCTTTTGAATTTGGGTTCATATTTTTTGCCATTTCACAATGCCACCACATGTGAAAGAACACTCCTCCCACCCACACACATTTCAAACATTTGTCTTTACCACTTCTGTATATTTTTGCTAACTTCTCTGGTGCTCAGTACCATCTAGAGAACATTTTGTTGTAGTTTTCTTTCAAATTGCTGCATAGTGTGAATTTTAAATTATTATTCCAAGTCTCTCCCCCCCATTTTTCTAATTCAATGATCTGGCCTATATTCTGTGCCCATATGACCATGCATTCTTTTATTATTTCTCCTTCCATCTTTATTTTTAGTATCCATTTGTAAATGGTATTTTCCTGAAAAATAAAAATTCAAATTCAGGACAGAATACAGAAAAATAGAATGGAGTTAGACAAACCTGTATTTTATCATCTTACCTATTTAACTTGGACACTGAACATATCATACATAAAGCAGGATACCATGAACTGCCAAAAGACAATGAATGAGTCCTAGAGCAAATCAGGCCTGAACTCTCCCTAAAAGCCAAGATGACTAAACTGGGACTGTCAAACTTTGCCATTAATGAGAAGACATTACTCACTAGACAAGACAATAATACTTGGGAGGGTGGAAGGCAGTAGGAAGAGAGGAAGACCACATTTCAGATGGATAGACTCAATCAAAAACCTTGAATCTGCAAGACCCAAGTGGGGCTATTGACGACAGGGTGACTTAGAGCATTGACATAGCTGGGGTTGGTGTCACCCAGTGTGGGAGAGGGACAGAGTGCCACAGCCTCCAGAAAGTACTGCCCCCCCCCAGGTACCATTGCTGCTGGAGGGGGCTGTAGCTCAGCATCAAGATGGATCTTTAGGCTCCAGTGTGGCTGCTGGCCAAGTGATAAAAGGACTCAATGCCCTTTCTTGCTTGCCCAGCAGCCACCCGAGTCCCACCAGGTGTACCACCCCACTGGGTGGCACACACCCCTGAGGTGTCAGCTGGTGCAGTCTGCACCCCCACACCCTCTTAGTGAAGCCACTGACATAGAGGTCTCTTATCCATAGGGTCACCCTAAGTTGAGGTCAGCTTGACAGCAGTTAACAATAAGTGGACAACTGACAAATCAGAATCCCAAAGCCTATCAACATGGAGATTTTTGTTTTAAATTCCAGCCTTCCAACAAAATAATATTTCCACATACCAGCTGTCAAAACAATTCCATTACCAAAAGTTCAGATGTACATTTTTGAAAAGAAAACAGAGAAGAATGCCAAATGCAGATCTTCAGCCCGCTGAAGTACAACATCCACCCAAAATGTTAAATCTTTGGTTAGGAACCTTTAGAAAAGAAGTATGCCTTCTTCTCCCACCCCCTTTCCTAAAGGTATTTCCTTAAGTCCTTTACAAATATATCCATAATATGGTTCCAAAAATCATTCTCACCAAGTCACCTGAATTTGCTTTCCTTTGTCTTTGCAACTGCCATTCTTTACCTGCTTCAGGAGGCAGATAATGAAATATGAGGTGGTGACCAACTGCTAGAAGAACCAAGTTGTGTTTACCATTTAGCCTTCCCTGTATTCCCTGAACAAGTCTCCTGTCTTCAAATGTAGTGGAGGAGACTACCTTGCCATCTCCAAAGAAGTTCCAGTGTGGTCAAATGCTATGCAAGGATGGGAAGCAGTTCAATCTAAACCAGGCAACAAAACATCTTGGACCAGCCCTGCCACTGTATCACATCTAGTTTGCAGCACCCTATGGACAACATAAGGCACAGATGGTAACCTATGATTCACTCATCCTCTGGACTTTGTAACTTTTTACTAGAATAGCCACTATAAAAAAAGTTACCAGTGTTTAAGAAAGTAGTTTCCTTTGGTAAAAGGAAAAGGCTTTAATGAGGTCCTACAAACCCAGGCCTCAACATTTATAAAGTACAAAAGGATCAAGGAGAGAAGAAGAGTTAGTGGAACTGTACTACATCAGAACTTTAATGCACATACAATGAGATATTGAATAAAATCAAAGCAGAGCAATCAAAGGAATCAGCACAAGGTGATATAATTTCTAATTACATTAAAAACCTACCTATGCATATTATTCCCCAGCCATACAATTCCAACTTGTTTTACAAAACTGATGTAAGAACATGTGTTTTTGCAATAAAAAGATATTCAAGGCCCTCCACACTTGGTACTTATCAGAATCTAAGAATTTCCTGTTGCCTCACTGTAACTAGAATTCCTCATCATAATCTACATTCCATCACAGATTTTAGTCTTACTGTTACAACAACCTGCCTGTTGCTTTACTGAAATTGTAGGAAACATTTTGGAAGCTTCGTTCTCCAAACTGCGATGTAGCAACATTTTCCTTTGGTTACTCTGTGATATAATCTTAGCTGAACACCCAGCTGTGACTTTCCCCATTTATAATAGCTTAATGCTCAAGCTACTGCTTTATCACATGTTCAGAAGGGGAAATGGAACAAAAAGGAATTCCAGCTCTGGTTATCATAAATTGCCAATCTACATGTTATGTACTACGAGGAAGGAAGATTTTCAACCATAGATGAGTAATCATAGATGGGAGGGGGTAATGCTGTCATCTTCCTGGTTGTAGTAAAGTAGTACCTATAAAACAGAGCTCTGCAAGACCATTCTGGCTGATATGCTAGCTTGTTACACACATAAGAGTTCTGTGTTATTGTTTTTCAATTGTATCTACCTCTGGTACAATTAAAAATCCTGTAACTTAGGGCCTTTGCAGACGGCCAGAATTAATGCAGATTGAGGTCACTTTAACTGTCCTGGCTCAGTGCTAAGGAATCATGGGAATTGTATTTTTTTCTGGGACATTGAGCCTTCTCTGTCAGAGAGCTCTGGTGCCACAATAAACTACAGTTCCCATGATTCCTTAGCACTGACCCAGGGCAATTAAAGTGGACTCAAGTTGCATTATTTCTGGCAGTCTGCAAAGGCCCTTAGCCTGTTACCTTGTTCTGCGTAAAATGTTGATCAACATTAACTTATTAGGCACTGTGTATTGTGTGTGGGGAGATCATGTGGCCAACCACATGTTGTTGGACTACATCACCTAGCATCCATACCCAGCTTAGACAGAGGTGAGGAATACTGGGAGCTACAATCCAATTTCTCTTGAGGATGATATGCTTCCCAGTTTAATCATCCCTTTCTGTTTGGAATGCTGCCACTCACAGTCTTAGCTAGTGCTGTGATCTATTCCAGTCTCATCTGGTTTTGATCTTTCACAAGAAACAGGGGACAAGGTGTCTTTCCATTCAGGTAAGGCACCAAGAGTCTGTGCAGCCTCTCTTCTGTAGGAAGGGAACACAGAGGAAATCTTTCCCCATTCTTCTTTCCTTTCTTGCTGCTCCACAGAGCTTTTCAGTTGCACAGAGAGCAGACTTTGAGGACGTGCACCAAGATGTGGCACAAAAGGGAGACCATCTCCCCCCAGCATGAACAGAATTCTGCTAGAATTTTCCAGGACAAACTAGAGCTACATATACACTGTGGAGATTATCACACTGGGGTAAAAAATGGAAAACAGCAGCATTAAAACAATGTTGAGATCATCTTGTGGTCAGTGCACCTGGAAATTGTTATTATTGTGTGACTTCACATTAACAATAAACTCCTGTGAATAAGAACCTATTATCACTTCAGTTTTGGGAATGCACAAGTGTGGAAGCAAATGACACTTTGCTCTCACTATCGCTAGGACTACTTGCTCAAAAATGCATGCATATATATATATATATATATATAAAATGGGACTTGAGCATCCATGGATTTAGGAGGAAATTCCTGACAGTAAGAGCTGTTCAACAGTTGAACACATTCCCTTGGAGAGTGGTGGGGTCTCCTTCTTTGGAGGTTTTTAAACAGAGACTGGATGACCATCTGTCAGGGGTGCTTTCCTTGTGTCTTCCTGCATGGCAGGCGGTTGGACTGGATGGCCCTTGTGGTCTCTTCCAACACTATGATTCTATTCTGTTCTATGAGTTCCCATACCAAACTGTCCAAATGATGTATGGGACTACTGGGGCCAGATCCAGGCCTTTTCATCACCTTAGGGCTTCAATATGGAGGGGGAAATGTGTGGATTTATCCTGGTTTTGAGTAAAAAAAAAATACAGATATTCCTCTCTCTTTCTCTCTCTCTCTCTCTCTCTCTCTCTCTCTCTCTCTCTCTCTGTAGACTGTGCTCCATAGCAACACTGGTATGAAGCCATGGGTGGGGGTGGAGGGAAAAACAACCTTGGGGTGTTATATATATTCCAAATAGCAAACCTTGATTTTATCATGTTACATAAGGTACACTGTTTTACTACACTGTTGTATTTAATGGGACTTAAGCATCCATGGGTTTTGGTATCCACAGGGAGTCCTGGAACCAAACCCCAGCAGATACCAAGTGCCCACTGTAATTGAAACATTTAATAAATTAGCAGTATATAGATTAATTTTATTGAGTTACTTCCAAGCTCTGAAATAGGATAATTGCATTCCTTACATTTTTGTAGAGGGATCTAAGTGGAGATTAACAAATTAATTGGGGTGAGCTCTTGATTCTCCATTGGATTGCTTTCACATTACCATTCCATCAAATTTTTGGACTCAGTTTTAATGCCAAAGTTGCCATTTTTAGGGTGTTGTTGGAGAGAGAGGATTTGGAAAACATATTAATTTTATGCAAGTTTTTGAAATCGAACTAAACTTGTTTAATTCCCAAGTCCTGATACAGTTTGGAGACAAGGAATAGTAGTAATGATGCGATATAGATACATATTCATAAGTCATGCCTGTTCAGATTATGTTTTTATGACATTCAAAAACATGTACGCCCTATTTAGCTATGAACAAGAATGGAGGGGAAATGTGTATACCATGGACAATTTCCAATATTGTCAAGTATTAAGAACAACTGTTTCTAACCTTTGGCTGACAATTCACATATTGAGCAAACTCCATTGTGTCAAAAGCCGTCCAAAGTCAGCTTGCAATATAAAAGCCTTTTCACGTGTAGTAACTTCCATCAAATACATGCTGGTCTAGGGGCTCTTCATACATTGTTTTCAACTCCCTAATGTAACATGTTTACTAAAGATGTAGCATGTACTCTTAGGAACCATGTTTTAAAGCTACTTGAAAGGGTTGTCCGTGAACCAGTGCTGGTGCACAAGCCATTAGCTGCCAGTCCACAGTAAAGTTCTATGAAACTTTATGAATATGATAATAATGTGGCATAAATATGGTCCTAGTTCCTGGCAAATTAGAAAAAAATGGCCAGTCCTACCACACCAGATAGTTTGAGAAGCAGGCTGGCATCCTATTCAGTATTTAGTATCTTTAGTATGCATGATCTCTTTGCTGTTCATGTTTATGACCATGGCACTATCGTCACAACCATAAATGCCCCCTAAAACCCACCTTAAAAGCCAAGCAGCCACACCAACCAAAGGAGTTCTGCAACTGGCAAACAGGGCACAGAAAGATGATGCTTCCAGATCCCTCTCTCCAGTAAACCACAGTGTGACAAGTTTGTTGCAGTGTAGCTCATTGGCGGGAGAAGGCTAGAGGCATCATCCTTCAGCAGCCCACCTCCCAGTGCTGAAGAATTCCTTCATTTAGTGCAGCTCCCTGGCTTTTAAGATGGGTTTTAGGGGGTCAGATTGGGGGATGGATCATAGCTATGTCTCCCATGCAGGATCTTGATCACAGTATTTTAATAAATAATCTCCCAGCCCAAGATGGTCTGGTACTATCAACCCATTCCCCTAGCTGCCACTGCCTGTTGTTATGTGTTTATGGTTTGTTATGTGATGTTTGGTTTTATTCTGTGGTTTTAATACTATCTTAGTTTAATCTATTTTTAAGGGGTGAGCGGGTTAGGGGGGACTAATTTGATTGATGTGTTTTATCCTTGTATCGTTTTAATTTGTTGTATGCTGCCCCAATTGCCTAGCAGAGGGGCGGGTTAAAAATAAAATTTATATTATTATTATTATTATTATTATTATTATTATTATTATTATTATTATTATCTTAAAGCACATGTCCAAATCGAGCATACATATATAAGCTGCATTTTATCTTGCAAATACTCCAGTGTCATAAATTTACTTGAGACTCCTGTTGAATGTGGCAGAGCATAATTCTAATTTAGAGTAATATTGTATAGGAATAGACTTTTTTTTTTTACTCTGGTCATGAAATATTCATTTCTTATTTTCATCTTTCTAATAAAATCTCAACATGCTGTAGTGGTTTGGATGTTAGATTAGGATGCCGGAGACCAGGGTAAGCGACCTTTGGCAAGTCACATTCTCTCAGAGTCTTAGCCTTAGTTTCATTATTTACTTTATTCATAAAGTTTCCTGGAACTTTACTTGGACTGGAAGCTGATGGCTTGTGCACCAACATTGGTTCATGAACAACACTTTCAAGCAGCACTGCTTTAAAACATAGTTGCTAGGTGTACATGCCACATCTTTAATAATATATGTTACATGCTATAAGTCAAAAACAACTAGAAATTACATAACAACAAAATAAAATATATTTATGATACTCAGCCTCCTGTGTTTATGTTTGTCCTGACTGAATCTGAATGTGTGTCTGTCATATTCCTATAGCAGATGGACATGCCTAACAAAACGTAAACACTATTTTCACCTTTTCCAGACTGTTCAGCAAAACTTAAGTGAAAAAACTTGATTTGGGCATGTTTGTTAGCTTATTGCTATTATCACTTACACTCCATCCTAATTCTAATTCTGGTTATTTGCATTATCAGAGTCTGGTTTTCTCTTAGTATTACTGCATTGTAGTTTTATTCCATGTTGTTTAAAATACAGACATACCTCAGTTAACAAAGTCTTTTAAAACCTGCCCAGCACCCCCTTTCACTGTTTGGCTGAAGCAACATTTGCATCAAACAATGCAATACAGTGTGAGCTGGGAAAGAATGGGATTCTTCTCTGTCCTACTGTAACTATGGGGGGTTGCAGACTGCCAGAAATAGTGCAAATTAAGTCCACTTTTAGGGTTAGGGTTAGTGCTAGGGAATCATGGGAATTGTTTTGTTTTTTTTCTGAGACATTGAGCCTTCTCTGTCAGAGAGCTCTGGTGCCACAATAAAATACAACCCCATGATTCTCTAACCCTAAAAGTGAACTCAATTTGCACTATTTCTGGCTGTCTGCAACCCCCCTATATCTGATTGATTTCAGTAGGCATGATAAACTGTCTTCAGAATCCTTTCCTGAACAAGTAAAAACAGCAAAACAATTAGAAAAGGTGAGAACTGATAAGTCTAGCTCACCCGCTCCTTCCAACATGTTAAAACAACAAAGATCTATGAATTTAGCCAGCAAAATCAAAATCATAAGAAAAGTGGATGCTGGGGAAAGAAAAAGTCATCCCTCAGTGAATTTTGGAAGAAGCTTTCAATGTGGTGACTTGTAGTATTTTTTATTTATGCAAGGCTTATCTGAGCAGGTTGTTTCATATCATATGTGCATAATGTTAGTTTTGAATAAACAGTTTACTGAGACATGTTCAACTACTTTTTCTTTTTGTGATGTAGGAACTTTTCCTCATTCTTCGCATGTGATTTATTCCTCTGGTACTAAATTTTCTGTTAAAGAACTAATTCCCAGAAACACATCTATTTATATCTAAACAACTGAGGCATACCTGTATCTTTATTAGAGGAAAAGTCCATATTTACTCTTTTCTATTTGCAGGAACATACAGGAGCCAAAGTAGCCTCAACAAACAAACAAGTATGCTATTAACTCATTGCATATCTAATAGTTAAAATTTGTCAGCCAGCCCAAGTTTTAGGCGATTCAACTAGTGGTTAATTTCATCCCTAAATGTATCACCTGTTGGTTATTGACAACCACTGTGTTTTCTTCTTAAAACTCATACCATAATTCTCTGTGGGTCTATTGAGAAATATTATACATCCCACTAAATTCAATAGTACACATTCCCAGGTCAGTGCGTGAGAATACAGCATATAAAAACATCAAGGATAAACTAATGTGGCTTTACTTGTATGTTTTTCTAGAGTAAATCTTTAGAGGAGCTGGTATAGCTCTTAATCAATACTGAAAGGCAAGAACATTCCACACTGGAAACTTTATATATGTATGGATTTTATTATCCACATATGAAAGGGCAAAATAATTTTGTAATGATATATTACCCATAAATAAATAAATACTTACAACTGTGCATAATTTACAATATATGTTGAAAAATATACTTAGCATTCATCCAACACTTTTTAAAAGAGTGATTCTTTTAAAAAACAGTCACATCTTCCAATATCAAAAATGCCAGTTTCATAGTGTTCAAGATTTATAGCAACTCTTCAAGAAGGCAACTGAAGCACTGAGATCACAAAAAATCTCAGAAGAACCTAGTTTAAATGAAGTTCTAGGTCCTAGAATCAAGGGGCACATCTTGTTGAAGTTCAGCAAATGTTTAACTCCCCCACTGCAATCACTGCAAAGTGCTTAACCTTAGCTAGACTTGAATTGATACTATTAAATTTAAAAATGAGCTTTAAACCTCACAGTACACATACCTCTATCTTGCTCACAAAAACAAAAAGGACCCTTTAGGGAACAGTAAAGCACTGTTTTTCAGAGTTCCCCAACTTAATACTGAAAAGCAAAGGAAAGGGCATGGTCATATTTCCACTGAAAACTTTTTGCAACAAGAAAATTAAAAAGCATCATAGCAAAGGAATTTAATCCAGCCAAATAAAAGTAAGTGTCTGAATGCCAACCCAAATGTGATACAAGACTGGGAATGAGCAGCTTTTGTTTCTAAATCTCAGAATTAATGTAATCTACCAGAGAACAAATAAAACAGCCTGAAACTGAAAAAGGAAAATAGGGATTTCATTGGGATGACATAATGGAAAAAGTACAAACAGTGCAGTAAAACAGATGTGCTGCCTACAGCACCAAGTACACAAAGCCACTGTGGCAGTGTACAAACTTGGTGTACAACCAAATAATCAAATTCACCTTTGTGACACCTTTTTCTGTACATGGGGAGCAGCCTAGTATTTTTCAGTAGTGCTGACAACCTTTCAGTAGTGTTGTCAATCCCAGAAGGCTGATTCGACATGAACTTTGTAGGCACCTACTTATTTCATATGCACAAATAAAACTCAAAATATGCCAGAAACATTGCATAGAATATTACACTGTAAACAATTTTAATAAGGCAGAAAACTATGGACATTGCAAACACCTTGATTTTAAAATATTTTGGGGGGGAACAAGAGAGCTCCTCACAAAAGTCAGTTTTAGAAGGGTATATTAACTGTTCCAGCTCACCAGGTTGCCTCAGTTTTATACCAACAGAATTGTTTTTGATAGATCAGGGGTGGACAGAGGATAGCTCAAAAGTCTACTGGATGATCCATGGAGAATTTGCAGATCCACAAACATATTGACTCCCAATTGTTTTAACAATAACAAAAATAAAACTCTCCCAACTTTAAATTATGTTACTGGAAAAAAAGAAGAGAAAGATTGAGGCAGAGGAACTGTGAGCTCTGTTCAGTTCTGGTACTCAAATTCCCAGGCTCTGAACTATTCTGTTCTTAAGGCATGTCTTGAACTAAACTCTTGGTGGATCTTTGGATACTTGTAAACAAAAAATGTGATTTCTGAAGCCTGAACTCGTCCCAGTGATATAAAAATAATAAATCACAAATGTTAGAGCGGAATGCAGTCTGAAGGATGTTCTGCTGCACATTCTTTCTTCCCTTGTGAACCTTATTCAAACTCCAACACTGCTTTCAGTCCATGACTATGAACAACTTTCAGGAAGTTCAGGAGGAAAATGTCTCCAGTGTCCCTTCAGACAACCCTTGACAAAATAACATCTGCACAGGGACTGTCCTTGGAATTTGTAACCATCGCCATCCAGTTTTTAAAAACCCTCTCCCATCACCTCTCTAACATAATGGTCTCCTACATTTTAAGTCTGGAAGAGGCACTGTTTGAGCTGACATGCTGCAGCACCACCCCGGACTCAGACTGCTGGCATGCGCAATCCTTTCTGGACTGCGCAGAGCGATGCTTCTTCACCAAGTAGCACAGAATGGCTACTATCACCACCCCCATCAAGGTGGTACTAACAATGGTGCCAACCAGCATCCCTCGGCGGTGGCTGCCGTCCTTTGGCGGAACCAGAGTAGCAACTGGGGTCCTGGGGTACAATTCAGTCTCCCCTGACCCTTCCATCTCCCCCTCCTGGTCCTCACAGAATTTGGCATCTTGGACAGAGTGCCCATTGGGGCAGATGCAGTAGTAACTGCCTGGAGTATTGACGCACTCCAGTTCGCCGCAGTACCCAGAGTCACACTCGCTAATGTCTTCGCAGACTTTGCTCTCGTCGTCTTTCACGTCCAGGATAAAGCCGTGCGGGCAGTGGCACTCGTTCCCCGTGTGGGGGTCGCACTGGGCCGGGCACTGGCTCCGGTTGCAGACCATGAGGCAGTCCTGGGGCTTGGCCGGGTCCGGCGCGTAGCCCTCGAAGCAGACGCAGCGGTGGGCGCCGTCGACCAAGGCGCAGTCCTGCTGGCAGCCCAGGTCGAAGCACCGCCAGCTGGCCTCCTGGCACCTGCCCTCCACCATCTCGAAGCCCGGGAAGCAGAGGCACCGGAAGCCCCCCGCCGTGTTGAGGCACTCCTGCTCGCAGGGGCCCGGCTCGGCCTGGCAGTCGTCCACGTCCACGCAGCGCCGCCCGTCCGCGGCCAAGGCGAAGCCCTCCCAGCAGAGGCAGGCGGCGGCCGAGGCGCCCGGCTCCTGGGAGACGCACTCCTGCTGGCAGCCGAGCAGGGCGCAGGGGGAGCGGCAGCCCCGACGGT